>JAJKFL010000042.1:39340260-39940260 GCA_021186555.1 Reticulitermes speratus | reverse complement strand
AATTTCCTGGCCTTGCGGAGAATTGAGCCTTAGTCGAGCGGCCCAAGAGTTGCTAGCCTATACTATAATTAGATGTGAGGCACAATACACTATAATTACTACCAGCACATAACGAGCGATGTAATATATCGTACGATACACATATATTCGCCATGAAATATTGAAGTAACTGTATGTGCAGTGTTTAGAGGCGTATAGCGCGAAATACATGTCTACCTAACACAGTCACGCGTGGGCATAACACGACATCAAAAAGAGAAAAACAAATGTAAACATATAAATACTTCATAAGCAAGATAAATCCGGGTCTCCTATAACAGTGCTTTACATCACGTAACCAGTCAATTTGCCATGCTTTGCAACACGCACGCAAACATAAATGCGAACAACCGCTTCTGACAGTGTTGACTTTCCGCAGACACAATAATCAGACACGTACAGCAAGAACATGCAGAACAAGGTTCTGAGGAACACAGTGACCCTAAAGACAGAAGTAACCAGGGACTGAATAAAGTTTTACAGTGAGCCACGTCATCTCTATTCTCACTACACATTATCAAGGTCATCGAATCGAACAGGAAAAGGTGAAGGGGACAAGTAGCATAGCTGTGAGATGTTAGAATTGTATACAAAATCGAATATATTTACATTCCGCGCATTAAGCAGGTTATGCATATAATTCCAACGAAATTCACTTACAGTTAAATTTCACCCTATAACAGGCCATGGAGGCCCAGAAGGGGGATAGAAATATATCTCTACTCTTTCTTTAACCTCGGCGCTAGATGCGGGTGAGTGGTTAAAGCTGCGCCCGGGCCGCTTTACCCGAGGGAAAGAGACACGGTACCCATTGTAGAGGAGGCTGGGTGGGCCCCAGGGCCGGTCTTCACGGGTGCGGAAAATCTCACCCCTAACGGGATTCGATCCCCGGACCGTCCAGCAAGTCGCTATACCGACTACGCTATCCCGGCCCACACTTACAGTTACCAAACATATATTATCTCATTGTGCACACTCTCCTACGTGTTTCGGCTTCAGTAAGCCATCCTCGGGGACAATCAAGCACAAAGGATAAGACACATACTGTATGTACGTACACATGTAACATACAGATTTTTTGACAATGCTTGTACATGAGTAATATCAGCAGCATTTACGATAACTCTTTCCATTGTTATAAAAATACTCCAATCAACACACTATGTTTCAAAAGCAAACTGCTCCCTTCTTCAGGTGAAACCACTAATCCTCAAACAAAATCGACCACAAATGTAACAACTGGAGACTGTGGAACATTTCAACTATTTGGGTAGCATGATAACAAAATGATATTAAATCCAGGATTTCCATAGCAAAAGCAGCAATCAACAAGAAGAAGACTCTTTTTATCAGCAAAGTGGACTTAGATTTAAGAGAAAAAACTAGTAAAGTGCTACGTTTGGAGCATAGTTTGTATGGTGCTGAAACGTGGACACTTCAGAAAGTAGTTCAGAAATACCCAGAAAGTTTTGAAATGTGGTGCTGGAGATCAGTTGGACCGATCGTGTGAAAATGAAGAAGTATTACTTAGAGTCAAGGCAGAAAGGCAGTCTAACTGGATTGGTCACATCTGGCGTAGAAACTGCCGTCTAAAACACGTTATTGAAGGAAAGATACAGGAAAGGATAGAAGTGACAGGAAGAAGATGGAAGCAGCTACTGGATGACCTTAAGGAGATGAGAGGGTACTTTAAAGTGAAAGAGGAAGCACTACACACTCTGTGGTAAACTTGCTTTGGAAGAGGCTATGGACCTGTCTTAAGACAGACTTACGGAATGAATTAATGTTTTATACAGAGAGTGGTAATCACTGGGTAGGATATGTCACAACTGTATTGTTGTATGTCTTCTTGAATATGACAAATTCATTAACCTGTTTTTACTTAAATTGTCAGAGTAAAGCAGCGTGTTTAACGTAATAATTATACTCTTCCGATACAAGGTATGGGTAAATACTTATTCCTGTCTATAGGTTAATTTAATTATTACTGCTTGTACAAGGGTTACCTTGAAAAAAATATATTTTAAAATGTACACATAATATACAGTAGGCCCTCGATTTAACGGACTAATGGGGGGGAGGAGGGGTCCGCTATTGCCGAAAGTCCATTAAATTGAACGTATTTTAAAAAACATATATTAATAACGAATTTACAATGTACAGGGTGTATTAAAATGTTATTATAATGTATAAGTGTGAATAAAATATTATTATAATGTACATTGAGTAATTTATACACGCCACTAAAACATCTGTTAAAAATATTTAAAAAAATTTACGACAGGAACCAAACTTTATTTTAATTAAACACGTCAAAAACTAAAAATGTTTTGTCCGTTAAATCCGAAGTCTGTTAAATCGAAGGCCTACTGTATGTCAATAAATCCTTCCTTCAGTTTCTTTCATATTTCATATCTTCATCTCATTTCCTTGTCAAATGCAATAGACCAAGCATTCATCCAGGTAGCCTACAAATGTACTTAGCCTAACATCTCCTTTATACCAAAAGTTAGGATAGTGCAGCGGATATAGCGACTAGGATGGATGACCGATGAATGACAATCTGATGCTCAACACTGGCTATCTGTGGCTTTCCTCCATTCTTTCAGGCAAATGTTTTAAAAACAGTTTATTCACAATGCATAATTTGCAGTTATTACATATGTCATCTCCAAACAATCTAAGAATATGTTTTGTTAAAGAACACCAAGAATCACTTTTAAAATAATTTCTTGTTCTTCCCATATGTCAAATTATAAGATGTTTTTAAAGCAAAATAAAATTTTATTTTGATGGTATCTTAAATAAATGTATGCCCCAAATGACAGTTGTGTTTTGGGATTTTACACAGTGTAGTAAATGCCTGTTCCATAACTTTCAAAGAAAATACTGCCTCCATCTTCCGGGTGACTGACTGTGTTACCCAATTACTTCAGCACTCTTCTCAACCATATTCAGTCACTCTTGACATAGAGGAAATAAATTCCTGCAAAATGTCAGAACAAAGCTTTAATACATTGTGTAAAAACCCAAATAAACGTATCATTTGAACCACCACCACTGTGGAAACCTGAAAACCTATGTCAAATGTACGTACATTTGTTACATATTACGTTATGTAGACATATCTTTATACACATTCCATTCTCAATTATGTCCTGTATCATTCTGCAAAAACAGGACCCAATATTGGTTTGTCTGTGAAAACAATCTGAGCTCCAGCAGTAAACAGCTCAAAAACAACAATCTGAAACCAAAAATACAGAACACATTCATACTTTAATATCCACAAAGTTAATAGGAAGAGAGCAGAGATGAACCCACATGTGTCACGACAATTACCATATGCTTCTTTTTTAGGTGCATACACAAAGTAATTGTGGAGAGTCACCATTAATGTCATCATGTCTATCTGTCTGTCCTCATGGAACAAGTGAATTCCCACCACATGGATTTGCATGAAAACTGATACTGGGGATTTTAGGCACATTCATGTATGTCACAAAAAGCGCTTATTAGCTCGGCCATGTCTGTCCGTCCATCAGTCTGCATGTACCAGCTCCACTGCCACTTGACCGATTTTGATGAAATTTGATACTGGAGACTTCTAAAAAAAAAATCTGTCAAGAAAATCAAAATTTGGCTAAAATTGGACAAAAATATCGGGCACTTACAAAAATGTAAGTATATATTACTGCTGCTGGTGACATTGAATAGCCATAAAAGTGCTCTCTTTGAGCGAAATGGTATCAGGCTATTAGAACAGACCACGAGGTATAAACACCATAAAATATTTTTATCTCAACAACACTACTAAAGAGAACACATTGTTGCATTTCCATGGCAATGCATTATATTGTTGACAGTGACACACGTAGGTCTGCAATACAATGGAAACATATTCTTGAGTTTCCATGGTAGTGACGTTTAGTTCAGCAACATTCCCAAGACCTCACTGTTTCCGGTGACATAAATTGGAGAGAAACAGTAGTCGGCTGTTAGTATAGCTGAGGAGGTACAAACCTCACATAAACATGCCACAATGTTACCTTACCTGTACATTGTTAATAAGATTTACTGGCACATTCTAGCTTTGGTCATAATCAGACAAAAATAATGCAAACTTCATATGAAGGTACATGCACATTTATGAGTCGTCTGGTCAGTAAGTTCATCATGGTTACCTTCATTACCAAGATGACAAATATTCCTGTAATTCTTATAATTTCCTTGGTTATCAAGGTTACTAATATTCCTTGGTTGCTACGGTTACACGAAACATGTCAGAAGTGTTTCATTCTGCATAGATTTCCGATCTTGTTTCTCATAAAATACTCAAAGCAAAACAAGCAGACAACTTACGTGATTTGTTCCAGTCTTTAATAAAGGGGATGGAATGTAGAGTGAGTGAGTTGGTCCAGCACTGAAGTAGCGACCCAGGTTGAACCCATTGATGAAGACTGCTCCACGACCCCAACTTCTCATATCAAGAAATGTGTCATATGGTGTGTCAACTTCTAAAGTGGCAATGAACAATGCTGGTGCAGTTATATAACTGGAGACAGGTCCCCAACCCTCCAAACTGAAATTGATTTTGTAAGACCAAACAGAAGAATTTCTTAGTCATTATATCATGTGCCATGTTACAGAAAAGAAGAGTTCTCAAAAACGTCACTATTATGGAATTCCATTACATAAACCTTATTTTTCCATTAATTCCTCATTAACTCCCATGTTATAAGTGCAAACATAATTTGTTTTAAAACCTTTTCAGTCCATACTTGTAATAACATACTTTTTTGCCCATCATAAATAATGGCACAAACACAAAGCAAACTCAAAAAGAAATTTAAAAATTTGAACTTCACTCACCAGAAATTTTGAGTGGTGGGAGAGCTCCCACATCAAACCTCCTTAAAACACCAAGTTTTATATGAAATATAATATTCATTCCTTTCCATGCCTATTAAGTGTATTATATGCACTTAACCCTTCAGTGACCCAGGGGTTTAAATTCAAATAATAGAGCAGAACAAAGGAGTTTTAAATTTATACTACCCCTACATGCATGCATGACCATACAGTGCACCGAGGTCAGCAGCATGTGAGGAATTAAGGTCCATACAGTGCACCGAGACCAGCACTGAAAGGTTAAACTTGTTGCCTTATTTCCAGACACAATGCAAAACAATAAGAAAATTATAACCACACTACCAGCCATCTGCCATGCATCATCATCAGTAGAAATATATTAAATATATTACTGAAGACATTTATGTCAACTGTACATCTTACTAGACGCACCATACAATCAGCGAGTGATTTTACAGTTAAAACAAAAAAGAAATGCAAGAAATTTATGTATATACTTGCAACATAATATTAGTGCAATGAATCAACTGGTGCCAGAAACTTGTACAGCTATTTGGTGTGATATACCAAATATACAATAAAAAATGGTCAATATCCAGTATGACCATGTTGTGAATGATTGAACACCAATGTGAACTTTGTAGCCTCTTAGATGAGAATATGGTGACTAATACATGACAGCCTTGGCGCAATTTACCTGTTTACCCATTTGGACTTAAACTGCAGTGAAATTATTTCCCATCCTGTGACTTCTTCTCCGTCCAATAAAATTGTGGTATTCTCTTGGAGACCTTTACGTTGGTCAAAGTCGGAACGAACACCAAAGTTAACTCGTCCCCAATTTTCAACCAAAATATCAAGTGTTTTTGGCCCACTCCTGGCACAAAGCAGTGATAAATCTCCCTTTCTGGAAAAAGTGACAGAGTTTAATCACATCATGTCATCTGTGTAAATCATGGCTAACTTTCATTAAACTCATTGTCTTTTCTTACATCTTAAGACAGAAGTAGTAAAACAATATACAGATTCCTTCATATTAAATTTCACTTGCAGACTCTGAGAATTACTTTCAGACAGTGCACAAAAAATTAAATGAAAGTTACAAATTACACAACAAATATGCTTAGTACAACTACTGGATTGCGAGCCAGGTAACTCAGTTAGTATAATCACTAGGTTATGGGCTAGATAAAGAAAGAACCATTTTGATTGCTGATAGGGGTGGGAATTTCCTCTTCACTATGTCTAGAATAGCTCTGCTGCCCATCCAGTGCCCTATCAAAGGGTTATCAAGGGCTCTTTCCCCAGGGAGGTAAGCAGTCAGGGCATGATATTAATCACTCATCTCCATCTATTGCTGAAGTCTGAGAAAGACTAGAGCTATACCTCCATAAGAACATAAATGCTCACACGGACTGTAGTGCCAGTTTTTAGGCACGTTCACAAAATTACAAAAAGCAACTATTAGGTTTGTCATGTCCATGTGTGGGTCTGCATGGAACAGCTCGGCTCCCACTGGACAGATTTTCATGAAATTTGATATTTCAGGATTTTTCCAAAATCTGTTGAGGAAGTTCAAGTTTCATTAAAATCTGACAAGAATAATGGGTACTTTACAAGCAGCCCTACATAGATTTCAGATAAAATCTCACTGAATTCTTCTCAGACTGAGAAATGTTTCAGACAAAAGTTGTACAGAAAGTCAAAACACACATTTTACATTCCACAAATTTTTTCTGGGAATCGTGCCATTTATGAGATAATGTAGAAAAATATGGTACAGCCAAACAGGCCACAGATTACAATACAATGCAGAGAAGATGCGATTTGCATGCCGGATAACCAAGGCAAGAACACTGACACACACATTCATAATATTGAATAATTAATGCTTTTCCACAGCAGCAACGGTTACACAAACACACATCAGTGTTTCATTATATGTACATCGCCCATCTTGTTTACTATTTACAACTATGGAATCATAAACTATAGGAGGTAAAATTATTGGAGCAGGAAAGAAATTTCAGATATCCAGGATACTTAGGATTTTAGAAAGAAATTACAGATCACAGAATGAAGAGTTCTCAAAAGGCATTTTAACAGTAAAATAGCTAAGGGTAGAAACAACAATACAGTACACTACCAAATTTCAGAGAGTCTACTGTCCTGTAGAAACAGTCCATACCATTACAATTACTGCTAAACCTTTCTACAAAATAAGTTACTTCTGTACAGAAACTGCTTATTCTACTCTACTTACTCAAACACCCAGTTATCAAAAGCATTCCTACGCATGGCTGATTTCAATTTATTTGTCTTACGTTCCCCATCTAGCAGTACAATACCCATGTCATAGAATTCACCACCCTTTAATTGAAGTGTCGCAAGGTTATTAACTGTAAGTCCAGAACGTCGATACAATACAAAGCCATAACTCTGGCCATTTCCATTGTTGATGGGTAACTTCTCCATGTGAACCACCCTGTCAGCCTTCGTACAGTCCTCTGGTGCCTGTTGACCAACATACATTTATCAGTCACTTGTTGCAGTAATCAGAAAATCATTTCTATCTAAAGCTAATCTGTATGTATAATTCACAATCCATTTTTCCGTCCATCACATCTTACACCTCGATAATTAATAATAGGAGATAGGTCTAAATACAAAAGTTGTTCATTTTAGGATGAAAAAAGCCTGAAAGATCTGCTAAATTTGCTATTATATGCATAGATTGGAGTCCAACTCACTTTATTTTCCCATAAGTCCCATCACACATGGGGAAACTCAACACTTGCAAAAGAAACATACAGACTTTTCCAACAATACGATTCTGAAATTTAATGGAAATGGTGTACTGCACTCCATTTGGAACTCATCCACTGCCTGATTAAAATACACAGTATTTTGGAGACTCTATCTGCATTCGCTCACAGGTAAAAGTGGGGAAGACACCTACCCAGTTGGGCTCATGTGATGTAGCTCACCTTCATAAGCATGCACAAAAGCAGTCCAAGCTACAAATTACAATAGCACTAAAAATGCTTCATTCTCCCACGGATGATTACACTTAATGAAATATCAGCCAGGCCAGCTTCAACCTCAAGTAACTGACTACTGCTACATTAGCATATTTTATGATTCACATAAAAAAATTCTATTCCGGCCAAATTAATTTTGGAAACTTAACACCATGTTTCCAAAACAAATATTATTAACAAATTTCAGTTGTGGATGACAGACAAATGAGTGTAGTAATATTTTTCTTTTTATTACTATTATTATTATTATTATTTGTACTATTTTGTATTTCATTTGTGCTTTTGTGCTGGCTTTGTAATTGGCACTTGTGCTGTTAAGTCTGCACGTTAATAAATACCCATTGAATTGAATTGAATTATTATTATCTCTTAGTATTAAAAATTAATGAGATTTAACACCAAAAACATCAACATCAAGCCTTTTCAGACACAGCTGAATGAGAAAATTTGGGTGTAGACACTGATTACCTTGTTGCAGGAGCCTTAAAGAAATTATTTCTAGTGTCTACAGCCATTCGCAACACTAAGAACGATAAGACCTATGGGATGGTATACTTTTCATAAATCTGCCCTGTAGTAAGTTCCTTCATTAACAGGTGTTCATAATTTTCCAGGCTGTTCAACCAACGCCTGAGGGTCTATCTAATTCTGCTTACAATTATCGAAAGATTTCTGGAGATTACTAGTGTCAATCCAAGTCCATAACATGCAATATTATTACACAATGGGCCTGGGTAGACAAATGGTCCAACTCCTTGACTGCATGATCATGATGACGATGACGTATCATCATCATCATCATCATCATCATAATAATACCATCAACATATCAACCAACAAATGCACTTAATAAAATACAATTCATAACAACCTAACTCCTAAATGTTTCAGCACCGGGGAGCCATCCTCAGGGAGTTATAGAACAATGGAATAGAAGCCCAACACGTCATGACACACATCGCATGCTCCACCTGGATGAGATCCCTTCATATCACATAAGAACAAGGCAGATGTTGGTATGCACACTCTGTAAAGATCATAAACAACTATGGCCTCATACTTCGAACTGCTCACTATCATATAATTTCAATATCACAATACTGTAATGTTTATGCTTATCAAGTTTTTATATATTTTAGAATTTTAACATTTCCAGCATTTCAATTCAAGCAGTGTAATACCCAGAGTAACGTGTTAGGCTTATATTCCTTTGTTCTACAACTCCTTAAGGATGGCATCACGGTGCTGAAAGTTGTAAGAGTTTAATACTTGTTATGAATTGTATTTTATTAATCACATGTGTTGGTTGACGTATTGATTGTAAGAATATGCACAGTATGAATAATATAAAATTATTATACCACTTCATATACAGTGTCCCATTTGGCCATCCAAACCTTCCCCAAATTGTATGCAATGATTACACAACTGAGCAAAGCACATTACTTGTATATTTATCAAATAAACTCACAACTTTATCAATGATCTGATTGAAATTAAGCTGGCCTGTAACTGACACAGGCCCATAAGCCATTTTCTTGCTCATGACAGGTTGACAAGGCAACTTAGTGAGGACCGTGTTGTATTTTGCTACAATTTTCTTGCAGGCATCATACTTGTTGGTGTAATCTCCAGCCTCTGTTAGCGGAGCATCATAATCTGGTTGGAAGATCACAAGTATTAAAATCATGCATACGCAATACTGAACAATTAGAACTGATAACTGACAGCACATTACACATGAATCATACATGCACCCGTGTTGTTCATCACATCATTTTATACAAACTTAACGTTCACAACAGCAGTAGCATGATACATACAAGGACATTTCATCTGGTAACTGTCAATACTCAATTCCTGTCAGATCACTTAACTTATAAAACTCTGATGTGCAATGAACAGCAGGTCTGTTAGATAGGACTCATGTCTGCAAGCTGAAAGAAAACATTTCCAGCAACTTCTTTAATCTTTTGAAGAATGAATTTAACCTGAATTATATTTAAATATTCAGTTTGTACCGAACAGTAAACACACAGCCTTGGTCATAGCAACCAATTAGTGAATTCTGTAGAGGGAAATATTCTCACTTTATTGCAGAAATCCTACATAACACATAAAAACATGCTGTAGGAAAAATGAAGGGTTTTGGGTATGAAAGCTGATGGTACATATAGTCACCACGGGGCTTTAAAGGGTTTAATATGGTGAGTAAAATCGTAATATAAACTGCAACACAGTGAACTGTAATGCATAGACCCCACCTGATGACAAATTGGAATAATGGCAAGTGCTGCACTGTCTGCCATCACACAAACTAGCATGAGTGAAGAGTCATGCCAATTGTTAGACAAAATAATGTTCCTGTATATGTATGTATGTGTGTGTGTGTGTTTTGTATATGCACATGCACAGACAACACAGTCATCACTGCCAGAGGTCAAGCAGACTTACAAAATATTATGGACAACAGAATTTGAGTAAATATGATAAATTTTATAAAATGATTTTATTGTTTAAGTGTAATAATGGTGTACAATGTAAATAAAGTTATTAATATTGTGAATTCATGCAGCCTAGAAAGTAAACCTTTAATTTCCCAGTCTAACATTCCACATTACACTGAAAATAAAATAAGTCAAAGAGAAGTACAATATAGCTATGACATAATCATTTCACTGTGTAAACTTAGAACTATTTATACTTACTGTCATATGAAGGACAAAAATATGTGACAAACAAATTAAAAAAAAAAAACAGATAATGGGAATCATAAATTAAGTTCTAAAACCTTCAAAGTCCAAAAGCAAACAATACTACAAATAAACAATACATTAGCTGTAACCACCCTACTACATGACAGTGAAACTTCGATGCTAAAGGAAAACCACAAATCCAGAATCACAGCAGCAGAGATGAAATTTTGAGAAAAACCACAAAATACATGCTCTTTGACCACAAAATAAATCATGATATTCTGAAAGACCTTAAAACACAACCAGTTCTAGAAAAAGGCAACAACTACAAAACTAAATGGATACACGTTCATAGAATGAACGGATCCAGACTCACACAAGCTGTTATGAAACACAAACCAGCACGCAAAAGGAACACAGAATACTCATTCAACAGACTTGTAATATTGAGACTGGAAAGCGCAACGAGGCCTAAGTCCTTGAAAGCATGACAACTACGACAACGGTGGTGGTGGTGGTGATGATGATGATGATGATGATGATGATGCAATGTACAGGCCGTAAAAACCTCAAATCTTACAACAAACAAGCACACTGTTTGGTGCTTACCATAACTGGTGACATCAGCTGAATAGCCAGAACATTCTTTAGTTATGTTTGCACCATTATAGAATCCAAAGTTGGTTCCTCCATGAAACATGTACAAGTTGACTGATGCTGGGAACTTAAGAATACGCTCCAGAATGTCGCTGAGGGCTGAAAATTAAAAATATGTATCTACATATTTTTGTTTTGTTTCAGTGCTTCTAAAATTTAGAGCAACAAAACAATGTTACTCCAGCAGTTCAGAAGGATAAGAACAATACAATTTGTATGTCAAATGAATATCAGCCCTAAGGATTACATCTATCAGTAAAACCCCACTACTTTAACAGAATGGTAGCCAGGCCAGTACTATCAACCTCAAACTGATGTGTGGACATGATAACTGGTAATAATGCAAGCCAATCATATACCTTAGATGATGTTCTTCCTTTGGGGTTTTGCACCATGCAGTGGTTAGATGTTCCAGTGTTTTAGAGGAACATCAGAGCATCTAACACTACATGTTGCAGACACCCAAATGAAAAACATCATCTGATCAACAATAGCTGTGAAAACTTATACAATCACGTACATACTTGTTCTTCACAAATCATACAAAGTTGGTACAGCCTTTCTTTACCATGTCAATAACAGCCCCAACACTGGTCCCTATCCTCAGCCAGACAACTACAGTCCACATCTTCAGAGTTTCTTCAAGATACACTTTAATATGGTCCTCCCATCTCTGCCTAAAATTCTACATGAGTTTGTCACTTCTCCCATGAGGATAAGTGCCCTGTCCATCTCATCCTCCACATGATATGATCACTCTCATATTTAGTGAGGCATATAAATTATGAAGCCTCCTTTATGCATTTCTCTCCAACTCCTCTTACTTCCTCTCTCGTATGGTAAAATACTTTTCTCCCCACTCTGTTTTCAAAGGCTTCTTCCCACAGAGTCAAAGACAAAGTTTCTAAACCTATACAAAACAACAGGTGAAATTATACTTTTATATTTTATATAATCTTCGAGCTCTTTGAGAGGAGATAAGAAGACAAATATTTTAAACTGAATGTTACCATATACTCCCTGTATTGAGTAACTGTACCTTCAACAGATGTTGTATGGTGCTCTAGATCAAACCAATGGTCAAACCACCCTGACCAATATTCCATCACCAGCCCTGGTTTGTCTGGTTGATATTTCTTTAGCAACAACAACTCAGCTTCAGGATTTTCATTGAAATTTGCTGTCTGCAACACTGAGAGAAATATACACCAAATCAACACCGGAAAAGTATAGAATTCTTCCTTGTATTTCAATAAATACACAACACATAAAAAAATTCCAAATTACGGTATATGGGATAAATTGATATTTTCTGTCATGTTAACCATTTATTTTATAATGTGCTCTTTTTGAGGTAAATGTAAAGTAGCAATATAGCATATCAAAATGGACCACAATTTAAGCTGCATGCCAAATTTGAATAAAGACCTCAAAAACCAAGTTCTATATGAATTCACTGCATGCATAACTGGAAGTCATGTTTGTCCATCCATTTGATTCATGTTTTAATGATGAAACATATGACTTCCAATTGTGCACTCACTTTAAACACTGTATGAAAGAATGCTAAATCATGCAGAATACATTATTCGGTTTCTGGTGGACAGCAGTGATGTTCTTTTCATCTACAGTGAGCACTGGCAATGGGTCAGGTTACTTTTTTCAACTTCTGGATCTCAGAAGCGCAAATAACAGGGTTACCTTCTTTGCAGTGAAACCTAACACTCTTCCCCACGAGACAAATTCTGGCACCTGCAGTAAAAGATGAGGATCTTGCAGACTGAAATTTCTCAACCACTTACAGACCACCAAGTCTTCCTTGACTGGATACAACTGTGCAAAACTGTTCTCAAGGGCTCTCTTTCAACAGACAAACACAAATTATAAAATAGTTTTCAAAAGCTCAGTCACTTTCTTTGTCTTTTTCAGAGTTGATTAAGGGTCTTCGAAAAACTTTCATGCCTTCAGAAATTCCACTTCTTGATTTCTTATAAATTCAGCAGCAGACCACATTAGTCTCCGAGTCTCAGTTTCTCATTTATCCCTTCATAGCCATCCAGAAACTGAATGCTATGTAAAGAGGTTTAATCTAATATCATACATCAAAAATTATAAACTCCAGCTGTATCCAACAACAGGAACATGTTACTATTGTAACTACAGTCAACGTTATCACATCTGAAATAAACGAATATCTATAGACAGCAGTTATGCTATTGTGCAGTGTATGTTACGACACAGTGTTCACAATCTTTTTTCAGTAACATATTATGAAAATTAAGGCAAATAAGTCACATTACCCACAATCACAATACTTGTTACAGCATCACTCACAGTGGACAGAAAAGAAGTAACTGCACAGAAACAACAGAGCACATTGATTTGAAGTAGTTTAAGTCATCAGTGTAAAGGTCCAGCTCTTACCAAGAAACTGAGGTAAAGGTAAAGGTGAAGTTCACCCTATAACCTGCCATGAAGGCAGAGGGGGAGTAGAGGTACAGCTCTATTCTTTCTTTAAACTCAGCACTAGATGGGGGTGGGTGGTGAACGCCACACTCCGGCCCCTTTACCCCCGGGAATAACTTTGTACCCATTGTATAGGAGGCTGGATGGACCCACAGCCAGTGTGGACGGCGTGGAAAATCTCCACTGGAATCAATCCCTGAACTGTCCAGCCTGTAGCAAGTCGCTACAGTGACTACGTTATCCCAGCCCGAGGTATCTAATTATAAGAACATCAAGTATTTGGGAATCATCTGCTAAATGCCACACACACACTACCAGAAGAAGTAATAGAGCAAACCAACATTATTCAAATATAGGAACTCTGAATCTAGTGGTATCTGATTTGTAGAACTGAGGGTGTTATGCCATTGAATACAAACACTACAGCCTTCGGATATGATGCCACGTGATCTGGTAGACAGATATCAAAGTTTTGGAGGAATATACTCTTCCACCTTTAGGGTCCACCCTGAGGATGGAGGTAGTAGGTCCATACGAAATGCTGATCAACTAAACCACACATCACATAACACAAGATCATAATAGGTATTTGTATTTTATTTGTGTGTTAGAATGTCTACCTCCAGGAAGACTGCCTCTCTCTGCATGGATAGAGGGATTATCTGATGTATATAGCAGCTCAACAATACCATGCTTCTCATAATCTTCCTTTAGGAACAACAAGTAGCCCAGATCCTCTTTACTGCCATCTTCAGTCAATGCCCCATACTCATTCTCAAGCTGGATTAAAGAAGATAGTATCAAAGGCCTAGTATAAGAGCAAAATTACATTGCACATTTTGTTTACATTTAAAAAAAACATGCATCCATGAACAGCCATTACATAAATTTTATGTTTGTCTCAGAATATTTCTGCAATTATACTTGAGATGGGAGAGCCCATTGCTATTCCTTTCGGTGGTTGGTATATGTTATCGTTAAATTTAAACTAGTGTTGAGATAGAACTGCTTTCATCAGTTGTATTATTTGAGTTTTGGTTGTAGAATCCACCAACCACCGAAAGGAATAGCAATGGGCTCTCCCATCTCAAGTATAATTGCAGAAATATTCTTACAATACTATGAAAATATATATATTAAACACCTCTTTGAATCCAAGAATATAATATATTATTCCACATATGTTGATGACATCTTTATCATATATGACAACACAATAACAGATCCAGATATTTTAACCAACAGTATGAATGATATACACCAAGACATCACCTTCAAACCCACAAACGAGACTAACAATCAAATAAACTTCCTAGATCTACTTATCATACGTAATGAATCTTCGATTGAGATTGACATCTATAGAAAACCTACCACTACAGACACTACCATCAACTTCTTTTCAAACCACCCTATAGAACATAAACTCGCAGCATACAGATACTACATTACATGCATGAACTCACTACCCATATCCACCACTCAAAAACAAAAAGAATGGAATACCATACAATACACAGCAAAAACCAGTAACTTCCCTCACACAACCATCCAAAAACTAAATCGATCTGTACAAAAGAAACTAAACAACCATACAAAACATAATAACACACAAACCAGACCCAAAAAATGGACCGTGTTCACATACTATCATCCATCAATCCGTCATATTACCAATATGTTTAAGAACACCAACATAGGCATAGCATTACGCAGCACCAATAATATTCATAATTTACTGAAATCCACACAAAACAACATAACAGATCAATACACAAAAAGTGGAATATATAAACTAACATGCACTACGTGTGAACGTTCGTATGTGGGACAAACTGGCAGAAATCTAAAACAAAGGCATAAGGAACATATTAGATACATCCAGAACAATGACCCACAATCAGCTTACGCAACACATATTATCAGCAATCTACACGAATATGGAGATATTAACGACAACATGTCCATGCTAAAACAAAGAAACAAAGAACCATATATGAATACATTAGAACAATTCTACATCCAACTATTTGCATATAATAACAAACTAATACCAGAACAAAATACAGGAGATTATAACCCAATATTCCGATTTATTTACGACACACAGCAATGTCATTCCCCCTCGTGACCATGACCTACTTAAATACCGGATACACCAGTCAATAGCCAGTACTGTTCTCAACATAACATACTTTGTAAAGCAGAAAACAAGAGATTAAATTTTCATTAAAAAATCCTGTGAAAGTTACAATCAATTGGAGCGCCACTGCTATGCCTTTTTGAGAAGTAAATGCATCAAAACAGCTCTCCTCTGCATTCATTTTATAACTTGCTGGCTTACGAGAAAAAAAATAAATACATGTGCAGATGTGTGTACATGTGTGTACAAAAAGAAACACTCTTTATTTTATGTACACAAATTGTTAATATTTGATTAGAAATGTAATATGACATACCTGAAAAGCAATGATAGGACCACCTTTTGTGAACTGCAAATTTTCAAGTAGAGGCAGTAATTTGCTGTTGTATCTTTTTACTCTATCAACAAATTGTGGCTCTGAGGACCTCACAATCAATCCTGAATACTGCAGCAGCCAGCTGGACAGGAAGTGAGTTTTGATAAAAGGTTAAAAAAATTGTGATCTTATCTGCATAAAAAGTAAGATCCTTACTGTCCTTTAAAAAGCAGGAAAATATTTCTGAGAAATAATAACCCACAGCACATATATGATTTCAGGAAAACATAAAACAACTGGGATTATTCTTAAAAATTATCCTACAAAAAGTTCATGCATATTTTACAATACACTGAAACTAGCAGACTTTATTCTTGTTGTAACTAAAGGTTAGAATTAAGGAAGTTTCCAAACAGAAAAAATTACATTTTCAGAGTCTAAACATTTTTCTTTGGTATGTACTATATCTGTAGTTTATGATAGTACAACAGTAATTATTCATTTACATAATTAAGTATAACACTTCATATACTGGAAATTTAATAATGTAGCATTAATTAGGAGCCAAATGTCATGTCTCTGCAGAAATGAGCATGAATCCTCATAAGCCTATTTTTAAACCTAAAACTTTTATACATAATATTGTGCCAAATGCCTCAGTGTCCTCTTTCTTCAATCACTGTTCCATTTTGTATCTGAAACCCTGGATCAGATGTGTCCTACTTTCAATCTAATACTTTTATATCAAAATAAAATATGTGTCAAAAAATGTTTGAATCACACCACTTATGTAACTCCAACATCAAAACCTGCAGTACAAGACTACCCATGTGTTTCAACATCAAATATTTTGTAATGTCTCTTGCAAGCATTCAAACAGTCTTGGAACGTTATAAAGTACTACATCCTATTTTAAAATTAAATGAATGCTTGCAGAAGAGTTCCAAAATATTTAAAAAGTAAGTGTCAGTTAAAATGAAGAAATGGCATCTATTACTAAAGTAATTGTACAATACATGCCTTGGCATGCCTCCAAAGTCCCACTCAGCACATATGTAAGGGCTTGGTCGTACTAAGACAAACAAATCTTCTTCTTGGGCAGTCTTGATGTATTTCACCACATCAAGAAATAAGGACATATCACTGCTCCCACTTCCAAAGTCATACACATCCCGTTCTGGTTCATGAAGGTTCCAGGGTATGTACCTACATTGTAATACACACAAGAACTATACAGACAGCTAGCCCTCACCACCCACAGAGGTTATGTTCCTAAGAAACACCACCGTTTGAAAAGCCAAGGTTTTATGTAAAACTGAGCACTGGTAAATAGTGGCTATTGTTAATATTTATCAAAGCATAACTAATTTGTCACCTGAACAAATTCATATCACTTGCAGCAACAAGTCTCTGATTTAGGGTGTTTAAGTCCTTGATTAAAGAAAAGAAAACAATTTTGCAGCAGTCCAGACAAAGAAAAGCTTAATAAATAGTCTGGAACCATTTCACCACAAGATCAGAAAACAGAACACTTTACTCCATACACAAAAACAGGTTCCCAGATTAACCGTTGGCAGTCACTTAACACCGCCATGGTAAGGCCAAGAAAAATATGTTAGCTGCTTTAGCCAGTATTCACCTGGCTGTCAAAATTTTGACAATGCAAAATCTCGTTGCACACATACCAATATTGTTAACCCTGAAACTTAACCTCTGCCTAAAACATTACACACTTATATTCTTTATTTTTTCCTGGCATCAAATTTCTGAAAACAAAAGATTTATGTTACTCTATCGTGTATCTTCATCAGATTAGTTCTGTTCATAACATGCTTTTCCACATTATAACAACACTCCATTTGTAAGAGTGAAAGTTAAGAAAATTCTCACATAAAAAAATTATTAATATGGTATACAAATTTTTATGACAGCTTCATGATATATTATACATAATCCAATGTTTCTACACATTTTCAGTGTTCTTTGTTACTTCACCCATGCTTTAACATGAAATCACACAAATAAGGTTTCTTATTTCTTCCTGTGACAAAGGAATTCTGAGGTATATATGACCCTGCATATTGTAGCTTACGTCTCAACAGCATTGAAACCAGCAGCTCGAAGTTTGCGCAGACGATCTCGCCAATAATCTGGATGCACACGAAAATAATGGATAGATCCACTGAATATGGTTATATTTTTCTTGTTGAGCAGGAAGGTATCAGGGAGAGTTTCTAAACCAGCTGTGATTCCTCCTTCAGTATAATATTCATACAGAGTCGGAAGATCAGAATCCATTCCTGAAATATAAATTTAACAAGACAGGCAATGTACATATAATGCAACATTGAGGCATGTTCGCATAACCACTGTAGCCATGGCAAAGCAGTATGTGTGTGTGTGTGTCTGTAGCCTTAATTATCCAGCATGCAAAGTGCATGCTCCATATTGTAATCTGTGGCCTGTCTGGATGTACCATATTTTTCCACATTATCTCGTAAATGGCACGATTTTCAGAAAAAAGTTATTGAACATAATATGTGTGTTCAGATTTTCTCTACAACTCTTGTCTGAAACATTTCTCATTCTAAGAAGAATTCATTGAGATATTATCATAAATGTACATAGGTCTTCTTGTAGAGTACCAGTTATTCTTGTCAGATTTTAATGAAACATGAATTTTCTTGACAGATTTTCGAAAAATACTCAAATATCAAATTTCATGAAAATCCATCCAGGAGCAGAGTTGTTTCATACAGACGGACGGACTGACATGACGAAGCTAATAGTCGCGTTTCGCAATTTTGCAAACAGCCTAAAAAGGAAATAATTTATGCATTAATTATGTGCAGGCCTACTAGGGGCCAAAAACTTGATTTGGTCAAAATCTAGATTTGTATGTATTTCTTTATTTTGTCAGTACAATACTTTCTCTGTACTGTATATTAGAACCGGATTATTAAAATGTTTGCAGTGACGTGGCTGGGGCGGGGGGGGGGGGGGGGGGGCGACTGGGGCAGCCGCCAAGGGACGACAGAGTCCATTAGGCAGCAAAGTGTGCAGCAAAATGAATACTTTAAATGAAAAAAAAATAATTTTCTGCTCAACAATTTTTAAATCGAGCAAAATAACAGGAAATTCAATAAATGTGACGTTTTAAAAGTTCATAAATTCTGGTAGAGGCGACCATTGTGATTACTCGCCCCGGGCGCCATAAAACCTAGCTACGCCACTGAATGTATATCGCCGTGGGAACTAGTGGAACTTCCGCGGGCCGCCTCCGACCCACGGGTCGTAGTTTCCATTCTCGTGTATACACATGCACAGGAAGGCACTCCATTTTCCATTTTGTAGGTCTCATTAACTTATCTTATCTTTCCTTTCAGTTTCATTTATGTGAGCGGGCCTACAGCGAAAGACTTTTGCCGGTAAGAACCAATTACACCGGTATATTTATCGAGACAATGAACAATATCACACGTTCAACTGGCTTCGGTGTGAAAGACAAACCGTGATACTGCAACAGTCCAGCAGTCGATTGGACAGACACGCGAGAAAACGAATGATAAGGATGTGGATATAAGTAGAGACGCATACTAATCGTAAGACTAGAACGCCACACACTTATTTACGATTTACGTATGTTCATACTTTTCAATAAAGCTATCTTTTGTCGACATGAATTTCCTTCTTTCTGTACCCAGACACAACAGCCAACATCTACAAAATGAAAATGCTGGAAACAGGCTTACTTTGTTCTTACATCAACTTGCCCAACCGTCCTCGTGCCGATGTGTATGTAACCTCCTGCCGGTGACCTCGGATTAGAAATTCCGCTTGGAAACAGTGACATCTATCGTCGCGTCACCATGGGGCAAACATAAAACCCCGCAAAATCTATTCTATCTAATTTCCCGTAGGTTAATGTGTTCTGGAAAGTGACGTATAGTCCAGCACACAGTTACCTTCTTTTGTTTGCCTGACTATCGTGCAGGGGAGTAAATATAGCACTGTCGCACCCATATTCATGCGCCAGTGGGTAATTCAAACTAGGGGCTACGGTTTTGAACGTGTACAGAAGGGACACGTGTACACGGAATCCGTGTATCTTGTATTCGCGAATTAAGTATCCGTGTTCTTAATACACGTGTAATTATGCATGTTATTCTCCGTGTACACGGATATAGTTATCCGTGTATTTTTATACACGGATCCGCTCGGCACGTTCGAGTCCAGGTTACGTGGCAACTGATGTGTTTTTGTTTTCCGATATCGGGAAGGTAAGTGCAATGACTGTCGATGGCAGTTAGAAGCGAGACGCAATCAAGACAGCAATACGTGACGACAGTGTTCCCTTTAATTGCACATTATTATTTTGTTAAGTGAAATTGTTTTTGTCATTCTGATTCTTTTTACAATATCTAATCTTACAATTTCTAAAATGAGCCAAAGAAAAAGCTGGGTATGGCAGTATGCAAAACGTGATGGAGATAAAGCGTTTTGTATGATGTGCGATGAAGAATACAACAATGAGTTCTCATGTGCTGGTGGAACGACGGGAGCAATAAGTAGACACTTACAAATTATTCATAACCTAAAGCCTACAAATTCTAATCCACCAAGTGTGTCATCGAGTATGGAGGTTGAGTCTCATAATACAGAAGATGAAAATACGATAATTTTTTAAAAGCACAGTACTGAAGAAAACGTAACTATAGAAACTTCACAGAGACCGAGAAAACGTCAGAGACGTTCCTATGACCGTGACAGTACGACTACACGTTTCTGTAATCGTGAAAGAACAGAAAAAATACACGAAGCATTGTCAAAATTGATAGCGATGAATCAATTACCGCTTTCGTTTTGTTCGAGCATCGGATTCCAAAATTTCATGTCTGTTGTTGAACCCAATTATAAACCATGTAAAGAAGAAGCGATCAAAAGAAGATTAATTGCTTTAAAAACATCGATTAAGCAAGCAATAAAGGAAGATCTGAACGCTGTCACCAATATAATCTGTACAACTGATTGTTGGTCTTCTTTATCTCAGGAATCATATATAACTGTAACTGCACATATTATTAATACTGAATGGTGTACTAAGTCTTATACCCTCACAACGCATGAACTGGAAGAACGTCATACAGCGAAAAATCTCGCTGATGAATTAGAAAGACAGTTTTCGAATGGGAAATACATCAAAAGGTCCCAGTTATTGTAACAGATAATGCTAAAAATATTGTCAATGCCGTTTCTTTACTATCTGGCGACGTTTCTAATACAACATGTGCAGCTCATACTCTTCAACTGGCCATCAACAATGCACTGAAAGAAGAAACTGTTCAACAACTAATTCAACAATGTAGCAAAGTAGTTGGTCACTTTAAACATTCGAACGTCGCAAAACAGGCTTTAGAACATAAGCAAGATCAACTTGGTATGTCAAGAACAACATTGTTGCAATCTTGTTCGACGCGGTGGAATTCCACATTTATAATGTTAGAGCGTCTTTATACGAATCGATGTCCTATATGTAACGTCTTAGTAGACCGGTCCATCACCGACACATTTACGGCACAAAAGTTGGAGATGACAGAGAGCCAGTGGGCAAGGGTAGAATCTCTTGTAAAACACCTAAAACCATTGCATATTGCAACAACAGTGTTTTGCGGAGAAAGCCATTCTCCAATTTCAATGGTCAGGCCGTTACTCAAAAAAGTATTAGATAAACATTTAAAATTACAGGACGACGATGATAAAGTTCTGACTAACTTCAAACAAACTCTAATTTATGAAATTAAACATCGTTTTGATCTTGAATGGAATAGTGATATGATATCTTTAAGACAAATTGCTTGCTTTTTAGATCAAAGGTATAAAGACTTGGAACATGAGTCCTTACCTGCGAGAGTGGAAATTCGAGACAACGTGAAATACATGCTTGAAAGTACTTTTCCCCAGAAGATAAATGAAGAACAAAATAAATCATCCAAAAAAAGTGCCTTGGAATTTTTGTACGATGATGAGGTCAATGATACGCCTGACTTAACTATTCAATTTGAAAGTTATCTGGCTGAGCCCCAATTAAGATTTGATTTGGACCCATTCGAATGGTGGAAAACGCGAGCAACTAAGTACCCAGCAATTGGAGAGCTTGCAAAGAAATATTTAGCTATACCGGCAACATCGGCTAGCTCAGAGAGATGTTTTTCAACTGCTGGGAACATTGTGACATCGAAAAGAAACTGTCTGTTACCGGAACATGTAAATACTTTAGTTTTTTTATATCAAAATAGAATGTTAATTAAATAAAATTATGTTTAAACAATTCGCAATTGTTTATTTTGATTCATTTATTACCTTATTGTTTTATCAAAGATAATACGATAAGATCTATTTTCATGAGCTTTGCCGAAATTAAGAAATTATTATTCAACTTTTGTAAGAACATTTTTTTGATAGCTTTAACTTCTCGTGAGATATTTAGCCGTTTCAAGCTAAACGAAACACGACACGAAACTTCAAGCTTGACTGTTCAATATTATATCAACGTGTATTAAAATACACGTGTAATGTAAATACACGAATATCCGTACACTTGAAATACACGGGTACCCGTGTATTCAACATTACACGGATTAAGATCCGGATTCGTTTATTGCACGTGTACACGTGTATTTACATACACGTGAAATAGGGACCCCTAATTCAAACACATTCACACATCCGCTGTAAACAGGCAAGGTAAAGTTCGCACTACAATCTGCCGGGAAGGCACAGAGGAGGAGCAGAGATATAACTCTACCCTTTCTTAAACAAAGGCGCTAGATGAGGGTGGATGGTTAACGCCACGCCCCGGTCGCTTTGCCCCCGGGAAAGAGAACCAGTCTGGACATTTTGGAGAAAAACAAAGTATATTGCCCCTGCCAGAATTCGAATCCCGTATCGCCCAGCCACAAGCCTAGTCACTATACAGGCTGCGATATCCCGGCTCCGAGGAGAGCTGTAAATCCAATAGATTAACAAACCCCCAGCATCTAATACATCAGTTGCAGTGTTACTGCGGCTTACTGCATCATACATTGTTGTATCATCATTATATCATCATTATAAATTGCACGAACGTTCTTGAAACACTCAAGGCAATCACTTTACTAGTAACACTGTTAGTGTAATTATAACGTAAATGGTTTGGTGTCTTGGCTTTGCTGTTTCGTATAAATTTTTAATTGGCAAATGCTACCTTTCTTTACTTTCTTAAGCCGGGATTAGACGGCGCGTGGCTCGGCTCGTTTTACGTCATAACTGACGTCATTGACAAAGAATCGTATTCAAACGCGCCGTGTATCCGGCCTGGCGCGGCGCGGCGTGTGATTCGGCGAGCGAGGCTCGTTGGATCGCCGCAGAAGCTATTTTTTCACGATCCTCAAAGGGACTCGGCGCGGGCAGCTGTTGCGGCTACAAGGGGCTTGCAGTCTACGCGCCAAGCCAGTCTCGTCCAAGTCTCTATACACTTAGGTCTGGTCTTTGTTTTCTGCTGTCGGGGTGCGCGAAGAGTGAGATTTTCTGTCCCACAATTGGTATTGGCTAGAATGGAGTGGTCAAACAAGGACTTTTTAAGTTCATAGAACAACACGACTTATTCTGCAAGCCGAGCCGAACCTACCCGAGCAAGGCCGCTGATCCGCCATTTGCCGAGCTGCGCCGCGTCGTGTAGCCAGATTGTCTTTTCTGATCCGATCTGTTGGCCGAGCAAGTGACGTCACGTCACTCGACGAGCCGCGCGCCGTCTAATCCCGGCTTTATAAATGCGCAAAAATGATTATTCCAAACGAAAACACAACTAAATTCAAATGTCACTTTTTACACATCGGGTTGAAATAATGCGAATTTTTAATAAACGGAGCTGTACACTTAAGGCGCGCGCGTTTGTCAGAAAAAATTTCGACACGTTAACAACCTTGCTCCCGTAACCTATTTACTGCAACAAGCAGGAATATTTTTAGTACTGATGTCGCTAGTAAGGAAGTTGATCTAGAAGTAAATGTTGAAAACATTAGGCATAAGCTCACGTATCGCCAACAGAATGCAGGAGAGCATCACAATAAATTCTTTCAAAATGTCGCAAATTTCAAATATCTATGAATAACACCTACAAATCAAAATTTAAAGCATGATCAAATCAAGAGCAGATTAAATTCAGTGAATGCCTACTACCATTCATTCCAGAAAATTTTGTCTTCTTGTTTGCTATCTAAAAGCTTCAAGATTAAAATGTGAGTTACTGTAATTTTTCCCCTTGTTTTCTTTGCATGGGTGTGAAACTTGGTCTCTCACATTAAAATAAGAATAATTGCTGACGGTGTTCGAGAACAGTGTGCCGAGGAAAACATTTGGGCCTAAGAGAGAGGAGCCGATCCCCTGGCCGAGCGGTCTAAGGCGTCAGTCTGCGGCCACTCGCTTGCTGGGATTGTGGTTTCGAATCCCTCCGGGGGTATGGATGTCTGTCTCTTGTGATTGTTATGTGTTGTCGTGTAGAGAGCTCTGCGACGGGCCGATCATTTGTCCAGAGGAGTCCTACCGAGTGTGGTGTCCGAGTGTGATCGCGGAACCTCAATAATGATTAGGCCCTTGGCCCACTTAGGCTGTCGATCCATAAAAAAAAGAGGCAGTAACAGGAGATTGGACAAAATGGTCTAACGAGGAGCTTCATGATTCTTACTCCTCACCAAATATTACGAAACTTTGAGTTCTATAAAATGTGTGGAATTTCTTGACTAGCTGAGAAACTATCAGATTATCAAGAAGAAATGTGATCCGTGAAGTTCATTCACATTAGATCGAATTATATATTCACTTATATAAACATATTGTAATTCTATAGTTATATACACGCAGACTTATACATCAGGCGGAATAATTATTTACCAGAATAAACGCATTAGTAAACTTCGCAAGTTCGGAAAACAAACGTTAATTTTTCGGTGATCTTTATGTATGTAGGTCGACCACGATGAGGATGCAGCGACATAGTAGGACCCAAGAAGATGAAACATGGGTGAAATTGGCTTAGGCCTTTACTCTGTTGCTGATTGCATAACTAGAAAATGTAATCATTGCCTAACAATTCTTGTCTCTCTCGGAAACTGTAAGATTTACAGAAAATATATAATTCTATTTTTCTCTGAACTTTTGTTCAAAGCAGATCTTACAGTGACAATGTGTTTATCATAAAACAGCTAACTGAAACACGAAGAGATTTTAACCTGGAGACACATATAGCATTCATAGATTTTGAGAAAGCATTTGACCGGGTCGATAGACTGAAATTATGGAATATAATAATGACACTAAGGGATATCCCAAATACCTGATAAGAGCAATACAGAGTCTATATGATAACACCAAAGTAGTCCTCGATCCACAAACGCATACGACTAATGAGATCCCAACTAACCAAGGACTGAGGCAGGGATGCAGTTTAAGACCTACCCTCTTTAATATATATATATATATATATATATATATATATATATATATAGACGAGATTCTACAAGAATGGAGACATTTGGTAAACCCAGGAATAAAGATAAACCATCGAACATCAATAAATACCCTTCTATTTGCTGATGACCAGACTATTATTTAAGAAACAGTTGACTAATCTCCAAAGATCTCTCCATCAATTATACCTGCTGTGTGCGAACTATAATACGAAAATTTCTACGAAGAAGACGAAGGTGATGGCTTTCTTAGGCGCCTATCCCGTGAGGACAAAAATTACAATCCATAATCACCAAATTGAACAGGTGTCACACTTTAACTACTTGGGGTGTGATGTGAGCTACAAAGCAGACAACGATATAAAGATGAAGCTGCATAAATACCAATATATCTGTGGGACGATACATAGAACACTTACAAATAAAACGAGGAAAGACACTATGTTGAAATTTTATAAGACAATGGCCACACCTGTTTTAATGTATGGATGTGAATCCTGGGTACCCTCTCAGAAAGACAACAGCAGAATCCAAGCCACTGAAATGAAATTCTTACGCCGCGCGAAAGGAATTACAAAACTAGATCGAGTCAGAAATGAAGACGTAAGGAAATAATTAGGAATATATGCAATTAATGATAAGATAAAACAAAAAAGAACAGATTGGCGACAACACATAGACAGAATGAATAACGAAAGATTAACTAAACAAATACGAGAATACAACCCACGAGGAAGACGAAGTGTAGGTCGCCCCCGTCGCAGATGGAGTGAACTTGAGGGCTGATGTATAAGTTCGGAACAGGCATTAATGCCTAATCCATGAAGCGAAGAAGAAGAAGACTTTTGTTCAAAACAATATTGGTTCCGATAAATATTTAAGGGATTGTGCTAGAAACTAACTAACTCCATGGAGCAGAGTCCTTCAGCTAGTCAAGAAATTCCCCGCGTTTTATGGAACACGAAGGTTCATTACCACATTCACAAGAGCCCGCCACCTGTCCCTATCGTGAACATTGTCTTAGAAACATGCAAAAAAAAAAATTCTGTAAGTCTGTATGCAATGTCAGTTATGTTTGTTTCATTGTAATTAGAATGCAACTACGTAGATGATACCTTTAAGTAATACTTCCGAATACGAAATTTCATTACAGGGATTTCATAGACATTGACCTTGTCTCTAAGCGGCCACAGTGTACGATATAACAAGTTAGGCACTGTATGTATAACGTAACATCGTGGCCCGTTCGCGTAATGTTTATACCTCCCCGGCTATCCAAACAGCCCTATACCATTTCACTCGTTAGAGAGCGCTTTTACGGCGATTTAAAGTCGCCGGCAACAATAAAACTTACTTAGGTCTTCACGCAAACTGCGGAACTTTTTTTCCCTATTTTAACCAAATTTGGAATTTTTCGACAGAATTTTATGAAGCCCCCAATAAAAAATTCCACGTAAATCCGTCCCAGTGGTAGCCACTGGGCGCACAGACGGGTGGGCATGACAAAGGTCATCAGCGCTTTTCGCAACTATGCGAACGCGCTTAACAAGTTCGTGTGGGAGACCACGCACGCATCAGCGCATTCACGGATCTGGCCTGACTAGATAATCTGTGCTCGCCTGTGTGCCTCGTCGCCACTTGTGCATTTCATTCGCCCCACCAGTTGACACAAAAGCGAGAGCGCACGAACTGTGGCAGAAGCATGCGACGTATATATACAGCATATTGACGGGATTTGAAAAGGAATACTGTTTACAAATGGTGTTCAGTCTTTTTCATTCGATTGTGTCTGTTTTGTAGTGAACAATTGTTTCTCATCAGCTTGTATTATGGTTGTTCATGTAATGTGTTTGACAACTTCTGGTGGATTACCACTGTTTACCAGGAAAAGAGGGGATTGCGACCCTGTTAGTATAACAGCCGCAAGTGTCTTTCTTAACACCCGTAGTAGTAATGTCTTTCTATGTTAATGTCTTTAATGAAGTACAGAATACGGTTTGGGTCCTGCGATCAGAGTACCTTTGGGGTGGTGTGTGTGTTGATTCCAGCTTAGGTTAGGTGACGTGAGATTGACGAAATAACGAACTCCATGAAGCAGCATCCGTCTTCAGAACCTAACAGACGCTCAGCTAGTAAAAAAATCCCCCGCATTTTATGACGCCTAAAGACATATCATCAACGTGTTTACAATTGGTGCCACTGATCCCTGTCCCCAGCCAGATGAAACCAGTCCACACGTGCCATCCTGATCAATTTGAAGTATGGCCACCCATCCTTCCAAGTGGTATTTTCATTTAGGTTTTCCAACTAAAACTGTGTATACATCCTGCTTCCACCCTGTATGTGCTACATTTCCAGACACGTCTAATCCTCCGTGGGTTTATCACCCTAACCACATTTGCACTGAGTACAAATCATTAGGCTCCTGGCTATGCAGTTCTCTCCAACGTTCTGTTACTTCCTTTTGGTTCCAAGTATCTTCCTCAGCACCTTGTTCTCAAACACCCTCAGTCTGTGTCCTGTCCGTCCCTTAGTGTGAGAGGCCATATTTCACACATGTACAAAATAACAGGCAAAATTAGTTTTGCATACTTGTGTCTTTTAATAGCTCCCAAACCATATTCTAAAATGTTCTTTGCAATATCATTACCCCTGCTGGAAAAACAGTTGTAATGAATAGTGTATATTTCCACAGCCATAATGCAGAAGTAAGTGTAGTGTGTACAGAATGATTTATTTAAAACCATACCCCAGTAAACATTATTTCAGTGTGTTTTGTAAAAATGGTCAAGATAAATGACGTATTCAGAACAATGGCGAACACTTGCAGCATATTTTGTGAACACTTGTGCATGATTTATGTTCAGTGAGATACAAGATGCAGTTTGGGTACTATATCCTTTTCCAGCCAAAACATAGCAGACAGGAAAGTAATTTAAAAATACTAATAAAGAACAGTGAAATAGCAAATGTAAAAAGTACAAATTTCCTGGGAGTAGTAATTGATAACACCTTGAGCTGGGAAGGTCATGTCGAAAAAACTTGTAGTAGAATCAGCCGAAACCTATTTTTAATTAATCGACCATCAAAATTACTCTCCATCTAAATGGAAGCAGAATGTTATGTTATGGATTGATCTATCCCTTTCTGTCGTATGGAATCATTTTATGGGGACAAAGTGCTAAGGCACTCACTAGAAGAATTTTTATTCTTCAAAAGAGGGCAGGAAGGTACATTGCAGGGTTAAAACACTTGGAATCTTGCAAAGATAGTTTTAGACATCTAAAGATACTAACAGTATATTTGTTATACATTCAAGAAACAATCCTATATGTAAAAGAAAAGTGTAACTGCACTGTAAATAAACAAATACATACACATAACACAAGAAATAATAAAGAATATCATATATATGGCTATAACTTAGAAATTTATAACAGTAAACCATCAGTAGCAGGCTGTATCTACAACAACAAATTGCCTAACAATATCAAACAAATAGAAAATATTAACCAGTTTAAAAAGAAATTGGAGTTATTTATTAAGGGGTGCTACTATAAATAGAAGATTATCTGAATGAGATTTCTCGGATATTGGCTACTGATACAAGTAGACTAAATACTATTTTACTTTAATAATGTGTAATTATATACTGACATATCCTATATCAATGTATTTTGATCAACAGGATAAATAAATTATGATGATGATGAAAGGATCACTCTGGATGTTCAAGTCACTGATCTGACATGACCTAACTTTAATGATATGAGGGAACGCAAATAAATGGCTGATACGCAGTATATTAACCAGTAATGTCTAATATAATAAGTAATGTAATTGAAGTCATAAATAATGTAAGATATATTTTCTATAGATGTGGACTGCAGGTCCTGTAGGAAAATGTTCAAATATTCATCCCTTGAACTCACAAGAATGAAGTCATTTTTATACTTGATACCATGCTGTGTACCTGACCTGTTGCAGCTCCCTTTCTCTGTGATTGCATCTCTGAACGGGGTGCACATGTTTGGGAAATCACAGTCTGTTGTATTGAGGAGCACATCAACACAAGAGACAACAGTTGTTTGGAAGGTTAGGGAAGATAGGTAGGGACATATGCCTTCCCAGGATAGTCACTTGCATTGTTGTTGCAAATTATAAGTTTTTTTTAAATTGTAGTGAGTAGGTCAAACAGACATGTATTTTCTGCATATGGTGGACTTGCCCTTTGACTGCTGTTAGAGTGGATATGTAGAACTTCAGGAATGTAAAATAAAGTTGGTAGAAGTTCTGAACATCATTTTGATCTCCCTAAGCTGAGGTGAAATTGTCTAACCTAACGTAATGAAAACAAGCTGGATTGACACTAACAAAGATCAGTACTGCCAGATCAGAAACGTGGTGTAGTGGATGACATGAATTGTATATGCACATTGACCAGAAAAAACTACTAGCAGACATCATTGTTTACTTTTCTGTTTCATACATTCCAAGTTCTACATATCTGTTTTCCTATTATTATGATTTATTTTACTTGTGTGAAAAAGTTATTACATACAGATTATCTCAGACATAACTTCAACATTCGTGTATGTTTGGGAATGTTTATGATCTGTGAAATTTCACGTACCTAGCTCCAATGGTTCATTTGTTATCGCCATCAAACCAAAGTGAAAGAATGTTGCTACATTTAGGTTCCTTGTGCTTTTCTTTGGTCCCCAAAGACAAATTCTGTGAGTGTAAGTTCTCAGACTTTCATAGTAGGTATTGCTGAGATAAGTCTTTTGGGTTTTGACATTACAAGTATGGCTGCCTATAATTTCCTCAACTCTGAAGGTGGTGGTAGCACATTCATCTGAAACCTTACCTACAAACCTACATGGAGCCAAAACACAAAGGATATAATCAAAAATTCCATGAAATTATCATAACGTGGCCAGTATCTGATTTGCATCCTCTCTAATGATGTGTATCCAAACATTCACCATCTTCTACATACTCATAATCTAAGAACAAAATTTCCAGAATGCACAGTATGCAGTATCTATCATGAAAGAATGTATTTTGAGAACAGTAAATGATATTAAGTAAACGTACATAACATAAAATTTTCATCTCATTAATGATTACATTTGCTTTAAAACATTTTACTGTTCATAGCATTTTTAAATATATCATAAAACATTGTGGACTTCATGTAATAAATATTATGAAGCTCTAAATACCAAAGTCAATAAAAACTAATTTATAGAGGATGCTTACATTATATAGGCAGTTATGTATGTTTACATGCTGAGCCCAAAAAGTGTAGAATGTAATATTACCATTACAGAAGCAAGCAGCTTCCCATACATTGACATCTGACCTGTATCTTTTACATTGTTTATTCCATGCATTACGTAAGTTTCTTACTGTCTAACCTGTATGTCAGCAGAATCAAGTACATTGGTAATGAATCTAATAATTAACCAGTAAGATAGATAGTAACAGAGGTTTTTGACACTGCTAAGTGTCCACTTGTATTTGTTACAGTGTAACACTCATTGCTGCAGCTTGTGGTGCCAGTGAAATTCTTCTAAATCAACTGCTGACTTCAGTTTTTCATGTGATGGTGTTTGCTGTTGGTGTTGATGAATTACGTTCAACTCGTAATGCTGAACGTCTCAAGAGAGAACTCAGGGTAATGTCACGAGATAAAGTCTGTTTTTGACATGAAGAATCCATGCTTCAGTTCAGTTGAGTCACAGTACAGTGGAATGTGTACAGTAATCACATAAATCATGTGTTCTTGTGTGAAGCCATAACTGGTAAACATAAGGATTACTCAGTAATCTAACAAAGTAACTAACTGAGAAGCTAGTAGGCCCATGGTCAAAAAATTACCGTAGACCCTCGAATGAACAGACTAATAGGGGGATTGGGTGGTCCAATAATGCTGAGTGTCCAGTACTTCTGAATTGTGTGTATATATATATATATATATATATACATAGCCTAAAAAGTTGCCAAAACAGTAATACAGTACTGTATATATAACACTAATGCATACACGTAATACTGTACACAACTGTCTTGTTAACACTATACTTTGTCTGGAAGCCATTGTTAATTGAATTTAATAAATTTCAGATAAATATAATAAATTCATGATCCAGGTTATGAGAAGAGCAATACATTACACCTCCACACGAGTATCAGCAAAGACTGAGCACGCATCCATGTCTGCCACGTAGCAACCACTCGCTAATTAACAGTCAAGACCGCTATTTTCACATATTCGCATTGCAGACAAAAATTTCCGAACCAACAAATTTCGTCTGTTGTTTCCAAAATCTGTACATAAGAGGTCTGTTAATTTGAGGGTCTGCGGTACCTACATTTATGGAAACTGAAGGTTCATTAACATGTTCACAAGAGCCCATGAGATGTTCCAACCCTGAACCAGATGAATACAGTCCACACCCTCCCATCCTGTTTCTTCAAGATGCGTTTTAATATTATCCTCCCATCTGTGCCTCCGTCTTCCAAGTGATCTTTTCCCTTCAGTTTTTTCAACCAAAACCCTGTATGCAACATGCCCTGCCAATCTCATCCTAATGGCATTTAGTGAGGAGTACAAGTCTTGAAGTTCATCATTATGCAGTTTTCCTCAGCACCATGTTCTTGAACACCCTCAGTCACACTGCTGTGAATATCTCAAATGGATATTTTGGAAACATGAAAAGGTACACAGGGCAAAGTATGATGAATATGTTGGGTAGCTGTTCCAAAATTGGTATTTCTTCTTAGTAAAAAATTGCTATATGGAAAGTGCTGTGTGTGAAGATGCTCTATCATGATGCAAAAATCACCTTTTCCAATCAAATATTTTATTTCTTTCCATTAATGTGATCTAAATGGTCCAAAACTTAGAGGTAGGAGTCATTAGTTAACTGTTTTGGAGGAGCAAATTCATAACACAGAATTACTTTAACCCTTTGGCACCAAACTACAAAGTATAGTCTTTGCACAGTACGATGGTCACCCAGAATGTGTCAATTATGGGACGTTCTTGTATGGCCCACAGCTATATAGCGCTTTGATACATGTAGGTGTCTCCACTCGAGTGTGAAGGTAAGTTTGTTTATCAGAATGTTCCCTCCCCACCCTCTTAAATCCACAAATTTAATTGCAGTGCCGAAGGGTAATAAAAATGGGGACATCAGCAAGGTTTTGTCCTTGGCTTTTTATGTTCATGCCATTTTCAGTGTCAGAGACTGGACTATTTCATTGGAAATTTTCACATTTTGTTTTTTGCACTAGATAATGTGACTAAGTTTACAGTGCTGTCAGCATCTAAAAAACAGTGTCAATAGTAGGGAGATTGGTACATGGTGACCTGGAAAGGATTTGGAAGGAAGCAGTTTCAGCTTATTCGAGGTACTATCCTTGTATTTGCTTGGAGAGCTTGAGAAACCCAGGGAAAACCTCAGTGCTATAGCTGGTGTCCTGGCTGAGACTGAAGACAGGCATCATCAGTAAACATAATGCATAGCCATATTTTATAGAACCTGGACATGAAGGAGGCCATATGTTGTATGCCTTATTTTGTTTTCCATATTGCAAGACATGCAGTTTTTGTAAGTTAAAGAAATAAGAGCCACAATATGGGAACAAAGTGTAGACATTTTCCAGTGATGATAACTGGTCGGGGGGCCCCCCTGTAATTATTAGAAGTTACTCCCAGATCTCATAACATGGATCCACAATACCGACTCCTCTCAGAGGAATGGAATTCAATACAAAAGAACCCACAAAAATGTTAGTATTGTGAATGTCTTGGGGCTTCCGTAACCCACAGCCCCCCTTACCGCAGGGTCAGCAGGGGCCTTTTTTACACCACTGACATTTTCACTGGAAGTGCAGTGTACCTGTCTTGGTAACTTAGGTTTAAAGATTAGTATTGGTGAAGGGAAATGCCAAATTATTTACTCTTAATGTTGATATCCTAGATATATATGAGTAAAAATGTTTGGTGCTGAATGGACTGTTCATGTTCAGTTTAATCAACGTAATCAATGTGAATATTTTAATTTTGTGGAATTCCCATTTAAGAATAATGCATTTTTAACTGAAGTATACATAAAGGTTATAACTTCTAAAACAAGTAATCTTGTATAGGCTACTCAGGAACTGTATGGGGTACAAGTGTACAAAAGTAACCAAGGCCTTGTTTTATGCCCAAGTTGTGTTCCTGAAAAACTGGGCATAAATCAAAGAGGTGTAAAAGTGATACTCCCATCAGAATAAGGGGTTAGCATAATAGAATGCAGCTAGCCAAAGGGCATTAAACCAAAAATGAGGGTGTGAATTAAGAAGTGGTGTAAATTTGTAAGGGGTGTTAAAGCAAAATGGCATTAAACAGATTGGCATAAAACAGGGCATACATGTATTAGAATATTCAGCTATCATTGTCATGTTTAAGAAACAAAACTTTAATTCATTATTGGTTGTAGATAAGATACAAATGTTTTCAACAGGAGATACTTTCCTTCTATAGGTTTGCTACCCTTTATTGGATCACCTTCTGGAATGCGTGGATACAACTGGCAGTGATCGGGCAGCAACTTGCAGTGACCTTCTAGGTTTAGTAGAGGTCATGTTGTGTCAGGAGAATCACCTGTTGCAGGTGAGTTGGCACATAAGTGGGAATTTTGAGTGAGACCCATGACAAATGTGACTCATACATTTTTGATTATTAAGGGGATTGAATTTTTATTTGCCATTCACAGATGGCAGAGAGATAACCTCGTGTTGCATTTACCGTGTTTACCCGAATACATCAGACAAACTTTTTTCATAAGTCATCGCCTGAAAGATTGGTCAGCTTATAATTGAGCACAAAACCTAAAAACATGTCCTGTGTACGTATTTTACTGAAAATTGAGGATCGTGAAGGGGTGTTATCTTGTCTTATATTCAGGTAAAGTGATAACAAGCTCAAGACAGTTGGTTATCAGTGTACCATTTCTTTATGATTCTCTGCTTTGATTTCCAAGAAATTGTAGGTTGTAAGAGCCACAGTGTGCAACTAACTGACCACTTCACATGTAATTTAAATCCTCAAGCAATATATTAATGGAGATCTGGGTGTAAGATGCTGTTGAGGGTGGTCTTAGATCCAATTGAAAGTGACAAGTGATCCCACCACAGTTAAGGCAATGATGTCTGCAGTTTTGAAATTATGAATTTTCACCTAGGAACTGAAATACTGCACATAAACATAGGAGAATGATCTATACTTCTGAGGATGCTAACTGTTGAGATTCAACAGGATTTATACTTGGTATCAAAGCACAGCAAATTTTAATAGTTTTATATATTTTGCTTTCCTTTTTGGTTTATATTTATACATTTACACAGTATGTTAGTGTTATGGCATTTATTTCATACAAAAAATAATTTCTTCAGTAGCATTGATGTGTTTACCAATTGAAACTTTTCCTGCCTATTTCATGCCTTATCATTGTCATGATCCTCAACAAGGATGAATAAACCTTGTCAGCAGTGTATGTGTTAAACTTGGTACTTCATTGCCTTAACTAAATTTTGCTTGTTTTATTATGTAATAAACCACCAGTGTCATGACATAAACTTGCTTTATTTTTTCACTGTTGTCCACTGTCTCAGTTCTCCAGTAACTCAACTTTTCTGCTGATATCAAGCAAAAACCTGTTTTGTACCTTCACTAGGTGAAAACATGGCCTGGCAGACTGCCAGACTTGTCACCACATGTCAGTGAGCCACAGACCTGCAAACAAAGTAACAGTTTTACATACCAGCCTGAAATTTCAAGGCACAGGATATGAGGTAGAATGTATTGTTATTTAACCCATCAAGTTATCTGGTAAAGTGTTAAATATACATATGGCTATGTGCAGAGTTTGGTGGATACTTGGGCTGAATGCGTAGACTCCCTCTACGGGTTTCTGTTAATCCGAGGTCGTGTAGCTGTGGCCACGTCCAGTTGGTGGCAGCTGGATCCAGAGGAGAAGAAACTGCTTGCACTCATTGTGTCGGTCCAAGGAACCTGCACAGCCTGCGACATACCTGTGTTCTTGCCTTGTAAGAGTCCTGCTGTGAGTATGTAGTATTTTCTGAATTATAGTCACAGGAATGCAGTGCAGTCATAAAATATTTTCATTTTCTGTCCAAGATATTTCCTTTTCCCTAATGAATTGGCATGTAACAAGAAATGCATGCAATGAGTTGTGACAGCCCAATAATACGACCATTTATGAAGCCAGTATGATAAAAACAAACTTTAACAGATTAGAAGACAGTACGTGCAGGAAACAGTTATAGCTTCAGTAAATTCTTGAGCTGACAGCTGCATGAGGTCCTGATATCAGAACCCTGATGATGGTGACAGAATTGTTATTTTAAATGTTGGTTTACTTGAACCACCTGATGCAGCTTTCTGTCCAAGATTTTACTGAATTTAGTCACCATGAAAGCTTCAATATATATATATATATATATATATAATTTACTAGTGTGTTTAACGTGCAGAATCTTTTGTCTTCCAGTTTGCTCTCCAAAAATATAAAGATTAAGGTATACAGAACTATAATTTTGTCTGTTGTTCTGTATGGGTGTGAAACTTGGTCTCTCACATTGAGGGAGGAACGTAGGCTGAGGGTGTTCAAGAATAGGGTGCTGAGGAGGATATTTGGGCCTAAGACGGATGAGGTAACAGGGGAGTGGAGAGGTCTACATAAGGAGCTTTATGATCTGTACTCCTCACCAAATATTATTCAGGTGATCAAATCAAGAAGAATGAGATGGGAAGGTTATATGGCAGGTATGGGAGACAGGAGAGGTGCAACAGGGTTTTTGTGAGGAGACCTGAGGGAAAGAGACCACTTGGAAGACCTTGGCATAGGAGGATAATAATGAAATGGATCTTCAAGGAGTGGGATGGAGGGGCATGGACTGGATTGATCTGACTCAGGATAGGGACAGGTGGTGGGTTCTTGTGAATACAGTAATGAACCTTCGAATTCCACAAAATGTGGGGAATTTGACTAGCTGAGGACCTGTTAGCTTCTCAGGACAGACTGTGCTCCATGGCATTAGTTTTGGTTTAGTCAGTGTGTTTACACATAAGAAATTATGGGTTGGCAAAGAAAGGGTGATGAAAGATTTTCTGTTCCTAATCAAAAGTTATCACAAATTCGTAACCAAAATGGATGAACATTTACAGGACCTGACTTTCATTTATGAGAAGATGGTGTATTAGTCATGAAGACTTTCAGTATAAACAATATTCTGAAGTAAATATGCAGTATTTTAAAACTGGCCTGTCACTTGCTGTTTGATGATTTTCATATTACAATTTCAGTTATGTGATATGGCAACATAATTTGTCTGTGCAGAAAAACAGGCTCTTCAAGATAACTCCAAATTTGTTCAAATGTTTGCCTCATGATGTGTTTATGGTAATTTAAAAGGCTGGTGTTATTGAAAACTGTTTCCTTTTTTAGTACAGAAGGTATCTGTATTTCACGTGGAGCAAAGTCAATTCTTGGAAGAATAAGTATCTCCTGTGATGGCACTTGTTAAAATTGTACCTGTAAAGAAGTGTCATGCATTTCCTACATCAGTAATCTTCTTCTGTTGCATAATATTGTGCGAGTGCATGCATGCGTGCAAGCTTGTTACCATGTTCACAACCTGCCACTTGTCACCATTCGGCACCGAACAGATCCAGCCATACCCTCATCCTGTTTATATAAGACCTGTTCTTCAGGTTTTCCTACAAAAACTCTGTATGCATTTATCTTCTGTCCCATGTGTGCCACACACCCATCAATTCCATCCTCCTTCATTTGATCATCTTGATAACATTTGGTGAGGAGTACAAATCATGAAGCTCCTCATTATGCAGTTCTATCCATTTTCTTGTTAATTTCCTTTAACTTCCTTTTAGTCCCAGATATTCTCCTCAGCACCCTGTTAACTAACATGCACACACACACAATGTTATTCTATTAATATGAGCCAAGTTTCATGCCCATAAAAATAAAATGCCAAGCTTTTATATTTCTATTAAAGAAAAACTGATAACATTTTTATTTTGGCATTTCAATATTCCTGCTGCCCCTTGGCCCCTTAACACACAGTAGCAGGACATTTATATACCCTCTAGGCTCTTCAGGTTAGACCGTAAGAAAATTCTTTATGTGCGAAATTGCTATTAACAGTAAGGCTTCTCTGTAATACTTCAACCAAAATTGCTTCTCCTCTTGCACTTCTAGACACTGAAAATGGATACATCATCATCATCATCATCCGTCGCGAGTTAGGCCTTAATAGACCCGTTTCAGCCTCGTCTAATAGTCTCTTCAAAGGTCTTCCAAGTTGTCTTCATCCATTTGGGCATTACTTTTGGCATTCTGTTGTTCATTCTTGTTACACATTGTAGCCAATTTGATTTGTATCTTCTTAGTTTCTCATCAACTGGTTCTACTTTCAACTCTTCCAAAATCTCTTCATTCCTTTTGTGGTCAAAAAGTGTGTATCTCGCTGTTCTTCTGAAAATTTCATCTCAGTTGATGTCAGTTGTTTTTTATCCTAGTATCTTTTTCATTTTCATAGGAAACTTAAAAACCGAGATATTTAAAATTCTTTACATGTTGTAAACATTTGTTATACATTATGATTTTACATCTTACTGGGGTCTTGTCCTAAAAGTGCAATCATCTCAGATTTTTCTGGTGATATTTCTAGTCCAAAATATTCTGCTAGGTTTTGCAATGTAAATACTCCTGTCTGTAAATTATCCTCCAAATCAGCTATTATGACTTGATCGTCTGCAAAAAAGAAGAATGTTTATTTTTGTACTGGCTGATAAAGTAATACCTTTTGCATAAATCTGGTTCCATTTTACAATCATTTCATTTATATATATGTTAAATAATGTTGGTGATGGATATGTACTGATTTAATTTCCTTCCTGTAGGTTCCATTCAGACTTGTTGTGTGTGGGCTGGTGGAGGCATACAGATTTGTGCCCTTTGTGGACCAACTCCGTCTCTAACCGAAGTAGAACATGTCTCTGTTCAGTGTTGGAAAGGAGCTATTGATACATTACGAGCTGCAGAACAGTGCTTCCCTAGGAACTTCCCTCCCAGCATTCAGCTTGACACTGGAGTCATGGGGTGAGGTTAATACCTGCGAGAATTCTTCAAGTTACTTCATGGCAGATAAATATGACACACACAAACTCTTCTGTTTTTAATTTAAGAAATTACCTCACCATCACCTGGTCCATTTGCCTTAAATGAATCAACTTTTTTTTTACCCCAGTTAAATTTAATATTAGTGATCTACACTAAAATTGTTACGTAAATTTAATTTTGGTTCCTACTGGTCAAATAAACTGCATACATACGTACATAATTTCCCACAACTGCATTATCTTCAGGTCCATCAGTATTACCACCATTGCATCAATCCAACTGCATTAAGACACTTAAAACAGGTACTGTGTTGAATTAGCATTTAAAGATTGATTTGTTGCAGACTATTACTGGTTGATCACCAGGCAGGAAAATTCTTGCTGTCCCAAAATCAGCGCACAGATGCTGGAAAGAAAGAATCTCGGTCACTTAGTGGGGCCCACAGGGTGGATATTCTTCGAACTTTTTATCACCAAGTGGCAGCCACTTTCATGAATCATTCATCAGGTATTAAATTAATGGTTAAAATGTAGCTTTGCTTTCATACTAAAAGCCTTTCTTCTAGTCCATACTGTGATAAAACTGCAAGTATTACTTCATAGGCTGACTAGTTGTACTGTTTATGTCCCATATGTTCACCTGATTGGCCTGTGAAAACATGAATGTACAGTGCTGGCAGGAAAGGTGATTTTGGTACATCTTTAGGTATTACACTAGAATTCAAATGGTGGAACTCAAGAAAGTCAAGGCAGATCATTTACCATTAATGGAGGGGTATCGTTCAAAATGGACACCTCCCAGATACAAAGACGTGATAACCACGGTCTTGTTGTTTTGGAACATGAATGGATGGGAACAGTTTTAGGACAGAATAACAGCAAGCATTTCCTGAATTTATTTAATCATGAACCTCATGTTTGTTACTGTGACTTGTAGATATTTAAATGTTTTAACCTCTTTTTTTGTTCTGCATTTAGTTATAATTAAATTGCCATGGAACAGTAAATTTAAAGGATAGAAAGTGTAATGTTGTTCCTGCACCCCAAATGCCACACTTCCATACAACAACAGGATTAAAGATTAGTTTCACTTGTCATTCAGTAACTTTTCCATGTTGATATAATCTTTTGTATAGCTAGATTTGGGTTGGGTCTGTACCCATTCTCACTATGAAAGTGAAAAGAAAAATTCCAAATCTCCCTACAGCAAATGAAAGTTTGTGAAATCTGTGGTCTTCTGGGTTATTACACAGCGTCGTGTGGTAATTATTTACCGACGTTTCGGGAAACGTCGGTAAATAATTACCACACGACGCCATGTAATAACCCAGAAGAACACAGATTTCATCAACATCGCGGCGGAAGTCTGAAATCAAGGAAATGAAAGTTTGGCTGTCAAATCACAGCCACTCATTTACTGACATCTACAATGACACTGGGTCATATAGTGTTATGTGCCAAAACTGTGTTTGCAACACAGTGGAGCAGTCATATTGTTGGTGTCCTGGAAAAACTCATTACCAACATTTCTAGCGAAACACATTCAGTAAACCATCAAATACTGTTTTTAATAATATGATTTTTTAACAGCTAAAATGTCTGCAGCACAGAGCAACTGTTTTAACTTGAAAATTCATTTAGACATGAAATAATATAATTTTCCATAAATGGCAGAATTATTTTTTCTAAGAATTCTCTAGAATGTAGTCAGTCACTTTCCCTCAAGCAGAGCAGTACAGTTTGTATACTGCACATAGCAGAGGTAAATGTGGATAAAAAAGCAGGAATATTCTATATATTTCTGGTACTTTGTAGGACTGTGCCTCCTCTTGTGACAGATTTTGTTAGAGCAGTTCATTTTCTGCTTCCTGTTAAATAATTACACTGGGGTTTGAGGTTCTCAACAGTGAATATTCACATTGTGATATTCTGGGTTATAACATTGTGTAGTTTAGTGTAGGGGTACAAACATTTCAGAGAAACATACTGCCCTATCCCAAAAGATGTAGGCAGTATGTTCCTCTGGAATGTTGTTACCACTATACTAGACTACACTGTGTCATGCCATAATTACCATTATACTGATCTGTTTTGCAGACAACTCAGAAGGTGCAGCAGCTTATGAGCAACCTTCAACATCTGCAGCGCTTGAGACATACTGGTGCTCCGAATACCACAAGTGTCATGCACTGCGCCGCGATTCAACATTGTTGTGCATTCTCTATGCATCAGCTGTGCCAGTTCACACAATGAGGTAATGTGTTAGAATAACAAAGGCAACCAAAAGAGTGACTTTTTTCATAGTGTACAATGACAGTAGGCTTGCTATCATCGTGTGTATTCTCATATGCCATCACATCAATTTTTTATTTCATGCTATCAATAATACTAATACGATGGCAGTGCAAACTTCTGAAGTAGGAGCAACTACTTGACACTGCATGATTCATATATTTTGCATGGTGATACAGCTTTGTAAATATGAAGGAGGAAATTAAAAATAATGAAAGGACTTATGAATCACTGCGGTTAAGCACACGCAGTTTTGTATGACGACAGACTATAAATACTGCATATCTAAAAATGATGCATCATTGTACAGTTTTTTATGCTGAAAATTACAAACATAGGAGGGGTAAAACTGTGACGTTATTTTTGCAAACTTCCAGTTGAAGTGTACAAGTAAAAATGCCATGTAGATAGAAGTCATCAAGTTACATAGGTTGAAAATTAATGAACTTGGCTGGTTTCTCTTTTAGATGGAAACAGTTAAAAGGAATAGGTACCCCAAAGTCTTCCTGGAACAATCAATGTATTAGATTGATGCTTTTCTTCACATTATATATTTTAAAACAAAACATTAAGGACAATATAGTGTAACCTCAATGTAACAAGAATTTATGCAATTTGTAAAAGTGCTCTTTCTGACAGATACTTATACTATCCAAAAATGGTTGAAATATGTAATCCTCATGTCCGTTTCCTAGTTCTATGACATTTATTCATATACGTAGCATTACTATATTGACAGTGCTGATAATTTTTCTCCAATAATGAAGTTTTCTATATTGCAGTCACCATCTATATGGACATAAGGGAGATGAATTAAATGGGGTGTGAAGGATGTTATCAATAATGAATTGTGCAGTTCTCCTAGTAATGTCAGGGTTTGTAGGACAGTCTGGATATATAGTTCATATAGATGAAACAATAAATATACATTGAATAATGGTGGGGAAACTCTTGGAAGGGGGCTCTGTGGAAGAACATACGGTAGAATAATAGAAAATTGATTTCAGAAACGTAAGTTGAGAAGATGCGAGACGGACTGAAAGGGAACATGATAGGGCTTGATGGTGGGGATGAATCTTTAAGTTCCACATCTTTCATTGTAACACAAGAGAAAGCCCACTGGAATTTTTTTTGGAATGATCCAAGGAATGACATCACATGTATTACTGAACTAGGAAATAAAGACAGAGAATGTAAGATTCCAGGTTTTCACAGTGGTGTCAAAGATTCAAGTCTTCTGGGATATGACACTGTGTCAATTAGTACAGTTAATAATGTTTCAGAAGAGTCTGCTGCTTCCTGAAGGTCAATCAAACCACTCTTCTTTGATTTTTTGGACCCTCAGGATGGAGGCAGAAAGCTCTTCCATAATGTAACTATTTACCAGCTGACTTGAATCTTCAATGTAGTGACATGTAACAGATGATCTGTTCATCAAATTGAACATTACAAGGTAATTTTATATGCATCCCACATACAATAAAAAGTTCATTATTTCAATAGCCAATAACATTCTGAATTCAAACATGTGGTCATTTTCTTGTACAGTCAATAGTAATCCTACTTGTTGATAACAGAAAATGTGGAATTATTTTATGCATCTGTTACAGACTCATAACTCAACGGACACTGAAATCACTAACAGCAGACAAACAGCTGTGCTGGTAACAGTGTTTACCAAGAATTATATCTCCATGAGATCTGCCAGCATTACTACTGAGTACCTGACTGTGAACATTCTTCCAAGTGTCAGTAGACAGAAGAATCCTCTGTCAAGCCTGTGAGATTTTAGGTTCTCGCAGCAGTGCCTTCGAAGATTACCGTCTTCTGGAATGTTATGCTGTGTATTTTTATAGAAACATAAAAAGCATTTTTGAGGAACATAACCCAAATATGGGGGATCAGGTTCATCTGAAATGTTGGTATATGTCGCCAGCCCTGCCTAACATTTGGGGTTTGAATTACAGCAGAAGCAATAAATATTTTTCTACAAAAAAAAGAAAAAAAGATCCAGCACAGCTCTCAGGCCCACCCACCCTCCCATTCAGTGGGTACCAGGGTTCTTTCCCCAGGATAAAGCAGCCAGGGCATGATGTTGACAACTTCACTCCATCTGGTGCTGAGCTTAAAGAGTGAGTGAGGCTGTATCTCTGCTCCCCCGTATATGCCTTCATGGCATGAACAGAGACAATTTTACCTTTACTTTACATAGCATTACATACAGCATTAGAAGACAGTAATCTTCATGTGTGTGTGGAAACTATTTCCACACTGTTCAGGAGGATCAGCATTACATGAATGAACAGGTGTAGTTGTCAGTTATATAAGGTTTTGATGATACACTTAGATTAGGTGTATTTGGTTTCTTTGTAGTATTCCAAAAAGAATACTTCTTTTTGTCTCTCTGATTGACAAAACCTGGTCCTGCGTGCATTTATACAGACAGCTAACGCTTTTGTGATAGATTTAAATCCTGTGAACATTTCTAGAAGACAGAGCTTAATTTGGGACTTTAAAAAAATTATGTAGTTTTATAAAAACCATAATATCCCAGGATCTATTGGATGAAATGCATTGTAATAAGGAACACATAACCTGAATCTTAATGAAGACCATTCCACAGTGGTTCTTGTATAAACACAAAACTCAGATTTTAACTTTTATTTCTTATAAGAAAAATGGGAATACACTCCCATCTGTAGTAAAAATTCCTGTATCCATATCATCTTTTGCTTGAGAACATTTCACAGTACAAGTTTTTCAAGTCTTCTAAAAACCTGTGTTTTTAGTGGTACTGTAGTATTTTAAGGAGCAGGAGAACCAGTGCAGGAAGTATAAATGTGAAATGGTTACATTACAGCTGTGGACATAAAATCATATAAATAAATGTATATACACGTATATAAATTAAATGTCAATCGTACCTTTTTTCTCAGGTGTTCCCTGTGGGTTATTTGGCTTTTCTTTACTCATTTTCAAAATCCTCATAACAGTTGCTTGACTTACATTTGTGTAATACACCACTCTTTCTGTTGCTTTCTGAATATGTTCATATAAAATTTATTTTGTGCTTCATCTGACTTGTAATAATCTCTCTTTCCTTGCTATCATTTACTTCTTTTTAGATCTTTTTTGACAGGCCATTTGTTCTAGTTCAAAAGAAACTGAAAGCACTGCAGTTTATAACAGTGTCTTTGAAATGGACAGAACATGCTTGGTGGTGCATGCATAATGTGTTTCTTTGCTATCACCTTGGCTTTCCAGCCCTGTGCCAACAACTAGCAAGTTAACTGGCCACTGCTAGCTTTGTAGAGTTTTTATCTTCACCAGAGGTTTCAGACCAGCTCTGTGGCCCAACCAGCCTCCTATTCAATGGTTACCAGGGGTAAAACTGTACCTCCACTCCCTCCCTGTATCTTCATGGTGTGCACAGGGGCAACTTTAATCTATTATGACTTATATAACCCTCTGTTCACCATATTTTTAGCAGTTAATGGTTTCTAGCTGCTATAATCTGAGCCCATAATCATACCCATAATTATACACACTCTTTGCAGTGTGTCAAGTTCAAGACTGATCACAAAATGAGTCTGACAATGTTCACAATTTATTAATATACGAAACTTCGTAACAAAACACTTTATGTTTCATAGGCATTTCCTTGCTTATGTTCTGTTATATGCCTGTCAAACTCTGTATAACTCTGGAATGATAAGAAACAAACAGTGCATACAAATGGAGAATCTGTGCCAACTGGAGATTTACTATCCTCATCCATAAACACCTCAGGTGATTCTTCTTTCAAATCAATCTCTTCATGCTTAATAACCTCACCATGGCCTTCATGATCTTCATTAGTAAGCCAATTAACATTTTTACTGATACTTTCCTTAAAGCTGGGATTTCTGTAATTTCTCTCTCGTTTGGTATAACAGTCATGATCACTATGTGGAACAACTGTGGGCCGTGCTACTGCAGTTCTGACATTCCTATGCCTCTTTTGTTGGTGCTTGATGAGGTTTGACTTATCTGAATATGCACAGTCACAATTTGGACACTTAAATGGTTTGACATAACTGTGGGTGAACATGTGCCGCTTCAGTGAACATTTTACTGTAAAATTCTTTAAACATATAGAACATGTGAATTTCTTGTTTAAACGTTTATCAGTCTTGTGTGTAGTAACACTGCATTCAGATTCAGTGCATGTACACACTACACTGCAAACTGTACATTTAGCAACTTGTGTGGCTTGGGTCTTACGAGCTTCACGCTGTTTCTGGATTATATCTTCTACATCAATAAACTTACACTGCGACATCCTTTTGAAAGTTCTTTTTCTCTTAGTATGTGCTGTAGCATCTTGACTGACATTTTCAGTCACTCTTCTTAGGCTTGAATTTTCAAAAAAATCAATCATAGGGATCTTTTCAATGATTTCAGCATTCAGAAATGATGATGTACCTGTACCTGCATATGAGTCCAATGCTCCCTTTTGCTGGGAATTATTTTCAGTGTCTGATAATGCCAGTGGATCTGCAACATCATCCACATATGCACAATTATTTCTTTTAACCACAATAACTGGTGGTTCATCTTCATATTCTTCAAAATCGGAAGATTCCGATGGATTCTTCTCATGTTTCTGTTCCACATCTCTGTCCTGGAACAAAATCCAGGTATATGGTTTATGTGAAGTTTATTTTTCAGCCATACTGATTCATAAAAAGTCTACTCTACATAAGGCCTAAAATAAACTTTCAACATATAAGCCATTAACCTTCCACTTATTTTGCTGAAATTTGATACAGGAGCCCTCACTAATTTGCACTTTCTTATTGCCATACATTTACACAGTAAGCTTCAAAGAATGCCACTGGTAATTTTGTGTGCTATATTATGGAGTATGGCCTTTCCAGTAATGTTAATGGTAATAATGGTCTATTCATAATGGGTTAAATTAAATTTAGTTCAGGTCTTTGCTGTCATGGGATATTGTACCAATCACCCAGCAACACAGCGCCATATCCCAGTAGAATGACTACTTCAACCGCTCCCCCTGTGAAAGCCTATTTCACAAATTCAGTTAAATTACATTTCCTGTAAAGAAATAAATTGGCACATACACTATGAGCATATTTAGATCTCATTAGGATCTGTAATTTCAACAGAATAAATTTTCAATATACTGTATTCTTAAACCTTTAATGACTAAGACTGACCCAAACTAAAGACCCAGTTCATTCCACACAGTAAACACAAGCTATTTTGGTGCCACAAACCAACCAGTTAATGCTGTATAGGTAAATCAGTTGTTCTGCAATCCATCCCAAGCACATAAATTCACTGTGAGGACAGAACGGAGAACTTTTCAATGTTAAACCTGGAGGTTCATTAAGTAACGACTAGGCTTTAAAGGGTTAATGAATTAAATTAATTCCATGAAGCAGAGTCTTTACTGAGAAGTTCATAGTATCGCAGCTGCTTATGAAATTCCTGCCTTTTATGGAATACAAAGGCACAATATCATGCTCAGAACACCCCATCAGTGGACCTCATTCTGATTCTGTGCAAGCTTTACATTGTATGCAAGATCAATGTTAACCCTCTGAAGACTGAAATTCATCTAACTTACATACAAAAATTGAGCTTCCACCTCATAGAGAACACAGTTTCCATTATAGAGACCAATTAGTTAGTGTTGTGTAGGAAACTTACTGCAGTTCATTAGCGCACGGTGGCGTAGTTGGTTGAGGCACTGCGCTACAAACCGGAACGTCGCGGGTTCGATTCCCGATGGTGTCATTGGAATTAATTCCTTGACATAATCGTTTCGGTCACACTATGGCCCTGGGGTCGACTCAGCCTCTAACAGAAATGAGTACCAGGAATATTTCCTGGGGGGTAAAGGCGGCCAGTGCGTAGGGCTGACAACCTTACCACCTTCATGTGCCGATTGTCTAAAAACCTGGGAGCCTCAACCTCCTGGACCCCTCAGGGCCTGTCTAGGCCTGTAATGGGGTTGCTTTACCTTTTTTACTGCAGTTCATTAAATGGGGTAACATGGATGGGGCATCTTACAAATATCATGGACAAGGGAATTGCAGACATGATTTTGGCTGAAATGCCAGGGGAAAGAGACCACTTGGAATACCTAGACACAGATGGGAGGATAACATTAAAACTGATCTTAAAGAAACAGGGTGGGATGGTGTGGACTGTATTTACCTGGCTCAGGATAGGGACAAGTAGTAGGCTCTTGTGGACATGTTAATGAACTTTGGGTGCAACTGAATGAAGGGAATATCTTGTCTAGCTGAAGACCTATTAGCTTCCCAAGAAGGACTCTGCTTCATGCAAATTTCTCACACCAAAAAGTCAAGTTCAGAGCTGGAGTAGAAGTATAGCTGTACTGTTTCTTTAACCTTGGCACTAGATAGGGGTGGGTGGTTAACGCCACACCCCAACCACAATTTCTCATAGTACTCATCATTTAAAGCAAATTTTCAGCTATTATGTGTACCTTGGTATTCTGCTATTGTGGTTGTAACAAACACATTCCCACTAAAAACAAATAATACAAACAGAAATAAATACTATTCATGTATTTATAAAAGCACTGTGTACTATATTGATTAAATAAAAGAGCATAATGTAAGAATGAAATGAGCAGTTGTTAACTCAGTTTTAAAATATAATCATATTTACCAAGAGGGGAGTAACTGTTTTCTTCTTTATCTTCAGGAAATTGTCACATTGCAAACAGTCTTCCTTGAATTTATAATAGGAGTCTACTTTGTATAGACAATGATGACAGATGAACTGAGGAAGGTTATCATAAGGAAATACCTGGAACATCCAAAACTAAATGATTGGATTATAATGGTTTATTTATCATAAGATTGAAATGCATGTATGGAGCATTACCAGTAGCCAATGGGAACTTGTAAATTACATATATCCTATCAATATTTCAATCTGTATCAGAGATGGTATAACAAAATTATTTTATTGGGGGGACAACAGTGGCAAATAGAGTTGCTACTAATATTTCTAATTACCTTTCTCAAACAAGGTAGACTGGATTTTAAAATTCCCATATAGGCCTATCCTACATTTATTCATTTCACAAGGCAACACTACTTCCTATCTAAAAAGCAAACATATTGTGTAAAGAACTATGCATGCCTGCACATTTCTGTGCTAAGTACTGCCAGAGAACTTCTGCTGACAAGTGGCCAAGAATATTGTACCCCCCCCCCAAAACAAAGGGAGAAAGAGAGAGAGAATTTAAAAGCTTAGAAAGCCCAAAGTAAGTTTTCTTTGGGGGTACATTAGTGGAGGACTGATAGTAGTCACAAAATTATGGGTATGCATTACATACGGCTAAGAGCATAACTCCTCCAAAAATTAAGATGTTGTATGCATTACCACTGATAAAATTAAATGAAGGAATACATACAGAAGGTAGTGGAAAGAGTGACACCAGAGGAACACTTGTGGAAAGATAGGGGGATAGGGGTGAATAGAAACGACTTTCTCACAGGCCATCTCACTCGAGTGGAAAGATCAATGATGATGATGATGATGATGATGATATAATAGTGTGATGTTTAAGTGTTATTTTATGATGATATCAATTGCTAAAATTATATATCAGTGATAAATGAGTATGTAGCACTGATAGAATGACAGTGCAAAACTGAAATACTCGAAGAAAAGCCTGTCCCAGTGCCACTTCATCTGCCAAAAATCCTGCATGAACTCGCCTGGGACTGAACCTGTGCCTGTGCAGTGACAGGCTGGCAACTAACTGTATAAGCCACGGCATAGCCAGTGATGGTGTTGGTGAAGGTGGTGACTTTAGAAATCTTGGAGGTGGAAGTGGTGCAGGAGGGCACAGATTGTCATAGCCGTGCTTGCAGCAATTGTGAACTTCGTCATGACTGCCATCGTTCACTCTTATGGAAAAATAGTTCACAGGCCACATACAATGAAAATACAATTACAATGAAAGACTCAAAAACATGGCTAACTGCAAAAAGGTTTTAATGGAACTGGCAACAGGGCAGCTAGGCTTGACAATGGCACAAACTTCTTAGGCCTAGTAAGAAGTGTGACCAAACTAAATAAGATCAACTACAACAGGGGTTCACAAATTTTCATAAAAATCTACGAGCCACCTCAAAATTCTAAGCTCCAGAAGCAAGTTTCCACCTGAGGACCCACAAATTTCGGTGCCACTGTACAAAGTTTAGTCGCCCAAGATTCGTGCACATCTGAACTAGAACACAACTCTATGCTCATCAAGTGAGCACATTCGTCTTTCCAAAAAATGCTACAACTACTAAATCTTAATAACAAATATAAAAATTGCATGAATTCCATCACCAACCATACTCAGTTCAAAATTTTCAGTGATTGTTAATCTTCCCTGCCTGCATTAATCAAACCCCCCCCCCCCCCCCATTATAATGGACGTTTTCTTACGCTTATTCCTAAGCACTTCCTGATCCTCGATCGTAAAGGCGTATCAAATGTTTTTGAACCTGAATTTTCATGAATTACGTAAAGCACGACATCCTCGTCGCTCATACACAAACGACACATTCGTGCAGATCCGTCTAACATGCCTTCCATCTTCTATTATTAATATAAACCACACAACTCTTCTGGCAATGAACACCACTGCAATACTTCACGTTATACACATGGCCGATACTACACGTCGCTCTACCACAGACACCATGACATGACCAACACTAAGAAATCAACTATCCCCACAATTTCCACAACATTCACATATACGGTACTAATGTTCGTAACATTTAAAGATCTCTGCTGTAAGCAGAGACTCATTTTTGTCGAACATAACGTCTATTTCCGTGGTAAACACCCAGCTACGTGTTTCGGCTTTTAGCAAGCCATCATCAGGGTTTATACAACTAAATACATGTGCTCGACAGACGTATTTGTTTGTTTTCTTGTTTGCTAACAGAACAGGACGAATTACCTTAAGACTAAATTCGTGTTTCACACGTAATGTACGGAATGTTTCACGTCATAAATTCAGAAAGTGTTCCCATTGTTACTTTGTACGTAAAAAAATGGTATAAGAACATGAGTCCGGTTCGCAGCGATTACATAGCCAATGGGTATGAGAAAATTTAGGCGATTTAAATAAAATTCAATATACATGTTTATTGTGAAGAAAAGTGGCACTTCATTGTTGTACATGATTTCACCTACATGCTGGACTTGGAAAGGAGCAGACTTTCAGTGCAATTTACTGGGCATAGAAAGAATGGCAACTGGGGGTCGGTATAATTGGCTACCATGATCGGAGAATACGAACCATCTTAATTTCCATGCATGTGGGCATTTGAAAGGCCTTCCATATGAACATACATGAGGCACATGGGGATTTCATTCACTGTACTGTTGGAGCGGCCACATGCATCACAGACAAAAAAAGAAGGTTGATCCTTGGTACTTCCCACCACGTAGGGAAACCTGTTGTAAATATAGGAAATACGCGCTCCTAAATTACGTCACTGTTTCTGTGCACAGAAAACTAAGGAATGGTCCCTAGCCCCCATCCAGTCAATTTCAATGGTACCCAGAGAGATGCCCTTGTGGAGACATCAACGGTAATAATGTGCGTTTCCGATTCCTTACTGCCGTATAGATGGCAGAGACAGACAGTTTCACTGGCAAGTTGTACCATACGTGGCTGACGTGAAAGTTGGGTGTGGTGACGCACGTGAACATACACAGATTTTACAGATTATATCACCCATGGACTAGGAAGGAGGAATCAGAGAGGTCAAATGCTTATTGACTTCTGTGAAAGAAATGGACTTGTTATAACAAACACATGGTTCAAAAAACCTAAAAGAAGATTGTACACCTGGAAATCACCAGGGGATAGGAATCGATATCAACTGGACTACGTACCAGTGAAACAGCGATTCAGGAACAGTGTGAAGGATGTGCAAACACTGCCTGGAGCAGATATTGACTCTGACCACAATTTACTGGTTGCAAAGAGATCTGCACCAGATTTAAGAAGATCATGAGGTTCCACAAGCAAAAACCAAGATGGGATTTGGAGAAGCTATATGCTCAACGACAGGTAGTACACGATAGACTAGAAGAAAAACTTGGTGAAATCAAATGTGAAAGTGGGAATGTGGAAGTGCAGTGGAACAATATCAAGAAATATGTGTTAGATACTATGAGTGATTTGGTTGGAAAAGTCGAGAGGAGAGCAAGAAAACCATGGATTACACAGGAGATGATCAGTAAAATGGATGAACGAAGGAAATGGAAGAATGTCAACAACGAAGAAAGAAGGAAGAACTACAGAAGACTGAGGAACGAATTGAAAAGAGCCACGGACAACGCCAAGAAGGAATATCTGGAGAGCATATGCGACGATATAATAGAATTTCAAAGAACATGACGTTATGATTTAATGTACATGAAGACAAAGGAACTAGGTTGGAAATAAAACCATGGGATTCAAAATATTGGCATCGAAGACTCTCAAGGGAATATGATAATAAATCAGAGACGGGTACTGCAAATTTGGGAGAATTATATCACAGAGCTCTACGATCGATCTAATCGACCAGAACACCTAGACGTCGAACTTGAAGATGAAGTAGATGAAGACGAGAAAGGCCCTTATATTTTGCAAAGTGAAGTGGAAAAATCTATCAAGGAGATCAGGGATAAGAAGGCTACAGGAGATGATGATGTACCTGGGGATGTACTCAAATTGTTGGGAGAAAATGGTCTCAGGCTAATGACACAGCTGGTCAACAGCATGTATGTAACGAGTGTGGCCCAGAGATTTCATTGAAGTTACAATGTTTGCCTTAAAGAAGAAGCCCAAAGCTACAAAATGCAGCGACCATCGCACAATCAGCATCATCGCTCATGCAGCAAAGATAGTAGCGAGGATACTTAGAAGAAGGATTGAGAGGAAAATTGAGGATGCACTTGGAGAAGATCAGTTTGGATTTAGGAGAGGAAAAGGAACTAGGGATGCAATTGGGATGCTGAGAATAATATCAGAACGAACCTTGGTCATAGATGAGGAATTGTGTGCTTGTTTCATAGACTGGAAGAAGGCATTTGACCGTGTCAACTGGATCAAATTAATGCAAATCCTAAAAGGAATTGGGATAGACTGGCGCGAAAGAAGATCGATCAGCAAATTGCACATGGAACAGAGTATCAAAATACGACTGGACCAAGGGGAGACGAGAAGTGTGAAGACTGGAAGAGTAGTTAGACAAGGATGCTGCTTGTCACCGATTCTGTTCAACTTATACAGCGAATAACTAACCAAGGAAGCTCTTGAAGGGTTTGGAGACTTCAAAATAGGAGGACAAGTAAGTTAATTCGCACTGTGAAATATGCAGATGACCTTGTGCTACTGGCTAGGGAAGAAAAGGTACTACAGGGCATGGTTGATGGACTAATTGAAATTGGAAGACGCTATGGAATGGAAATAAATGTGGGAAAAACTAAAGTGATGAAATTCTCAAGGCAACCATCCCCAATGAAAATTATGATAGATCAACAACAATTGGAGAATGTGGAATATTTCAATTATTTGGGTGGCATGATAACAAATGATGCAAGGTGTACACGTGAAATTAAATCCAGAATTGCCATGGCAAAAGCAGCACTCAACAAGAAGAAAAATCTTTTCACCAGCAAACTGGACTTAAATTTAAGGAAGAAACTAATAAATTGCTACATTTGGAGCATAGCTTTGTATGGTGCTGAAACGTTGACACTTCGGAAAGTAGATCAGAAGTATCTGGAAAGTTTTGAAATGTGGTGCTGGAGAAGAATGGAGAAGATCAGTTGGACCGATCGTGTGAGAAATGAAGAAGTATTACACAGAGTCAAGGAGGAGAGTAATATCCTACATACAATAAAAAGAAGAAAGGCTAATTGAATTGGTCACATCTTGCGTAGAAACTGCCTTCTGAAACTCGTGATTGAAGTAAAGTTAGAAGGAAGGATAGAAATGACGGGACGACGAGGGAGAAGACGTAAGCAGCTACTGGATGACCTTAAAGAAAAGAGAAGGTACTGGAAATTGAAAGAGGAAGCACTAGATCGCACCCTGTGCAGAACTCGCTTTGGAAGAGGCTACGGACCTGTCGTAAGACAGACTACAGAATAAATGAATCACCCATATACAGAGGCAGTAATCTGTGGCCACGACGGTTACCGTGACATAGTCGAAATACCATAACCTACCGTGACGGTGAATGTACTTAGACTATTCCATGTACTTTACATACTTATTAAACTTGTTTCCCTCGTGTTTTAATAGTTTCGAAAGTGATGTGACTAGTGGCTAGTGATGACAAGCGTGAGAACAAAATAACATGAAAATGATGTTACTCTTGGAGTACATGATTGTGCTAGTGGCGTTACAGGGGTGTGCGGCTGATATTCTCACCTCTTATAAACAACATTGTCTGCCAACCCCGGCAGCGGGTAGGGGCCGAAGCGCCGTACGAGGGAGGAGGAGGAGGAGGATAAGTTCCAGCGGGAAATGAACGTTGTTGCGGTCGGATGCTGTGTCGGTGTGAACGAATAGATTAATCGAAACAAGGAAGACGAGATCAGGGGATACGTGAAGGCCAGTGCTGCAACTGAATGGCTGCTGGAAGAAACTTTGGCCTCAAGCATTCAACGATTTCCGGGGGGTCCCCCAACCAGTAGGATGAAATAGGAACTTGTGTCGGAATGGTCGATAGATTTCGATATATCATTTCACGAAGATCCGTCCAGTGGGAGCCAAGTTATTCAATGCGGACAGACATACAAGGCGGGAAAAACTTGACAAAGTTAGCAGTTGCTTTGCGTAATACTTTTGCGAAAGCGCCTAAAAATGGAGAATTCAATTTATTTTAAGTCATTAAAACGCATTTATTAAATAAACATCAAAATATACAAATATCTGCTTAGCTTACCAAATCATTTTGGAAACGCTTAAGTGATAGGTGCCTGGCTGGGTCAGTGTCGTGACGCCCGACCAATCGTGGTGACGTTCCCGTAGATATTTTTCTCTTTTGCACAGCACCCATACTGGCTGTGGTGCCCCCTCCTCAGGATCAAAGCTGACACACCGGGACACCGATCGTTCATTGCCATATAGCGATCAGGTTCAGGGGAATCTCTATTTTCTTGAAATGTCTTTATGGCGTGGCACATTTTGTCTAAAATGTCACTGTTAACATAAACAGTATTTTAGAAAAAGGTATTAAAACGTGTTTACAGTAAACCTAAAGTCAGCAGATGCACACAACGCTAAACTACAAATTCACCAACTTGTGTAAGTATACAGCGTATGGTTGCTTAGGAAAAGGTATCTCAATCTGATAAAATTAACAATGAGAAGATATGGCATAAAACGCCCCTTTTATGAAAGAGTAAAAATTATTTGCCTTTGAATCATGGTTTATATCCGGGTCATTTTGGTGTTAGGTTAATTAATTTAGGTAAAAAGCCTACTTGGAAAATGTCCGTTGGGAAGACGTAAAAGTGAATGGGAAGATAAAAATGGATCATACGGAGACTGCGTGTGATGTTGATAAGTTAATGGCAGCAGCTCTGAAACTTTGTCAGTTTGCACAGAATTCATAACTCAGCTTCTACTGCTTTGCTAGTGATTTTACAAGCCTGCAATTTACAAATATTTGCAATGTCTCTGATGGGGAAGACGATGAGCCCATCAGGTACTAAAATGAGCAGTTTTTAAAACAGATTATTATGGATTTGTCAAGGAAATGCAAGACCCGAGAATTTCCTTCACAGGAAGGATATCTGAAGTAACATTTACAACTAACGTATCCTGTTTGGCCAAGGAACGGTGCATATATATATATATATATAGTGGACGATCAAGGGTTTGAATTACAGTAGGGGAAAGAGATTTTCTTTCTTCTCAAGAAACGTGCAGTTATGCTCTGGGACCCACTCAACCTCCTATTGAGTGGGTAAAGGTAAAGGTAAAGGTAAAGTTCTCCCTAGAACAGGCCACGAAGGCCCAGAGGGGGAGTAGAGGTATAGCTCTACTCTTTCTTTAACCTCGGCGCTAGATGAGGGTGGGTGGTCAACTCCACGCCCCGGCCGCTTTACCCCCGGGAAAGAGACCCGGTACCCATTGTATAGGAGACTGGGTGGGCCCCAGGACCGGTCTGAAAGGCTGCGAAAAATCTCCCCCACACCGGGACTCGATCCCCGGACCGTCCAGCCCGTAGCGAGTCGCTATACCGACTGAGCTATCCCGGTCCTTCCTATTGAGTGGGTACTGGGGTTATTTCCCGGAGGTAAGGCGACTAAGGCGTGAAGTTAACCACTCACTTCCATCTAGTTCCGAGGTTAAGAATGAGTGGAGCTATATCCCTGCTCCTCCTATATGCCTTCATGACATGGACAGTGTCAAATTTACCCTCTTAAAAAGGTACAAGTAAGTGTCGGATGTTCGAAAAAATATTCTAAGCTATTACATTTAACTTACATTTAAACGAACATTCTAAACGCTAAACAGTCAAGCTTGTGTGACAGCCGATACTTCTGAATCAACAGAACGAATAAATAATGCGCAGAAAACACGATCAACATTTATCTAATAGTTACAAGTTTCGTCATATTTTTACTAACAATTATGGGAAAAATATCAACATTTATGTAGGCCTTGTAACAATAAAGTCTACGATTTTAAATTCGGATCCGAAGTGAAGTTTTAAATATTTCTGTAATGACTGCAAACGTTAAATTTATCCAGAGCCACTTTATTACGTGTGGATGCAGAAATGTTGCGAAAAACTTTAGCCATATTATAAATATCTAATCTTGGAATTATAACTGTATGAATCTAAGACACGACAGAAAGTTCTGTGACGTAATAATGACAACATTTCGGGGATGCACCGTTCCTTGTTTCACCCGCTCACCACGGTGAGGCACAGGATATGAGCGGGACCTGGAACAAACGAAGCAGAACAAGAAACACAAAGGCGCGTTTCGCGACTGCGCGAAAGCGCCAGACACTGTAAAAACACTAATAAGTGCAGTATGTAATAAATAACACAGTGAAAACAGGTAACTTACCTGTGCTGTTCACAATCGCATTTCATGGCTATATATCTTCTTGTAGGCACAACGAGGTATTTAAACATATTGTTCTGGCTTCAGCACGCAATTGACTCCATATATTCTTGCTCATGGAAATCCTCTTTGTTCATTGCGGTTACAATCCTTTTTTTTTTTTTTTATTTAAGGGGGGGGGGATAATGCAATGAACATTAAAATACAGCTGTATGCCTTCGATTACCGCGGATGAAAACAGCGTATAACGAAGCTTAAATTATCGCATGAAATCACTTCGGTTATTCGTCGAAAAAATGAAAGTTAGATATCTTCTTGTGTTGAAGGCGCAACGTAAATTTATCGTCTTGAAATCAAGTTTCTTTCAGCGCGGAAATCAAAACAGCTTAAATGCGTGGTCCACCTTCTTGACATGTGGATGGAGTGCATTTTAGGTGTTACGTGCGGCGACCCATATTTCGTCATAAATGTTTTCCTCCCTCCCTGATGCCTGTGCTAAAAATAAAGTCGATTATCACATATTTAAATAGTTCTCAATTCAAAAATGCGTTTCATTCAATCAAGAAGTAGCAAACTGTATTAATGTTGATCAGAATCGCAATTGGTCGAGCAGAGGAAGCCTGCAAGTATTGAGAAAACAAACAAGCAGTTACATTCGTCATCGCAGTAACAACTCTAATGCCACGAAGCCTGGTGGCTAGTGACAGCCCTATACATTTGTAACATACTCAGTTCAACTCTAACGTGTGCATTTGTTCGACGCTGCTTTTTGAACATTACGAAAAGTTTAATAGTATATTCGTGTAACGTGTTTCTGCAGCATTAACAAAAGAAAACGTCGATATCTCCTTCTTCTGAAACCGCAAATCCAATGCAATATGTTCAAACGACGCTTCATTCAATTCCAAAATCATAAGCTAACATAAACCCAGTCCAATAAACGACGATCCGCTTAGTTCGCCTTCAGGCTCAGGGCAGTAATTTGTCACGGTAATAAGAAACCTGCTTAGTGTAATACAGCCTGGTGCATAGTAACAGGAATATCCAAAGTTAACACATTCGGTTAAATTCTAATATACCCATTACTTCGAACACTAATTATTGAGTCACTTAAATTTTCTTCGTGTAAAACCTTTAACTCCGACGACCAATGAAGATCTTTATCGACATGTGAAATGTAAATTGTATCGATGTGCTTTTGTGTCTCCATTCCTAACAATGTACAAGAATGACATGTCCATGACTCACCGTTTGATGCCAGCATTCGCACTGTCCCTCGATGTATGGGACCTACCTTTAGTTGTTCATCGATGTTACTGTCTGCGCGTTGCTCCTCTTGCGATGGTCCTGTTTCGAAGTCCTTCTTCGGATGCATACTGCTGCAATCGCTGGATTGTTGTAACCGTTGACAAAATCACTGCACTTATCATTGCAGCACTACTAATAACACTAGCACTTACGAGGTCGTTGCACACGCTTTCGTATTCAGATCACGCATCATTAGACACAAAACATCAAAACGAACACTAAGTTCCCATGGGTCCACTCGAAAAAAAAGACTAACCACTGAAAACAATTCGAGATCTTAAAGAGCTCATATAAGTAGTGTAAGAACTTTCATTCACTACACAGACACTCCAAAAAATAATAATTGTTTATATTCGGTGCACAAACTCTCCCGGAAACAAAAGAATATTTTATATTCGGCGCACAAACATTCCCGGAAACATAAGAATGTTGTACATTTGGCGCACAAACACTCCCGGAAACATAAGAATGTATATTCGGCGCACAAACACTCCCGGAAACATAAGAATGTCTTACATTCGGCGCACAAACACTCCCGGAAACATAAGAATGTTTTATATTCAGCGCACAAACACTCCCGGAAACATAAGAATGTATATTCGGCGCACAAACACTCCCGGAAACATAATAATGTCTTACATTCGGCGCACAAACACTCCCGGAAACATAAGAATGTTTTATATTCGGCGCACAAACACTCCCGGAAACATAAGAATGTTTTATATTCGGCGCACAGACACTCCCGGAAACATAAGAATGTATATTCGGCGCACAAACACTCCCGGAAGCATAAGAATGTTTTATATTCGGCGCACAGACACTCCCGATAATAATAAGACCGAGATTCTGAAGCCACTTGCCTACCGGTCTGCCTGTCTCCACGCCTGCCTTCCCGCCTCCCTGCAACCCTGACTGCCTGCCACGCTTACACAATGTTCATCTAAGACGGTAACTTTTTTTTGTTTTCGATAGCAAAAATTTAGAAAAGTGCCGACATTTATCGAAATTTATTGTGACAAATTGGTTGAATATTAATATTGAATTTGAGCAAAAAACTGCGCGCAGTTGGTACCAGATGCTTCATGCATATAGAAATATATAAAATAATACATATTATGTACCCAATATAGACCCTATTTACCTATGTGCTGCTGTTGATATGCTGAGAGAAAGGACAATGAATGAACTAAGTTTCACAGCAATAAATCAATAGCCTAATAACACAATTTATTATAACTCTGATAGTACCCTATTTCTCATACTTAAGGCTGTTCCTGCCTACGCCACGAAGGAGCATAGGATGAGTAGATGTATAGCTCCACTTATTCGTAACCATATATCCACTACTTTTATATGTGTATATATATATATATATATATATATATATATATACCCAGTCTCCTGTACAATGGGTGCCGGATCATTCCCGGGGTTAAAGCGGCCGGGGCGTGGCGTTAACCACCCACCCCCATCTAGCGCCGAGGTTAAAGAAAGACTAGAATTATACCTCTACTCCCCCTCTGGGCCTTCATGGCGCGTTCTAGGGTGAACTTTATACTGCTTCTGTCATATTCAAAAGACGCAGCATAAATAAAGTAACATCTCAAAACACCAACTCAGTAATTCGCTATTTTACGTATTACTAATACTAATATTATTCTATTTCCAATATGTAAAGTTGTTCCTGGCTACGCCATAAAGGCGCATAGGGGGAGTAGATGTGTAGCTCCACTTATTCTTAACCATACATCCACTACTTTTATATACGTACTGCTTCTGACATATTCACTAGTGTAGGATAAATGAACTAACGTCTCAAAACACCAACTCAGTAATTCGCAGTATAATGTATTACAAATTCTAATACTAATGCTTTCCTATTTCCCATATGTAAAGTTGTTCCTGTCTACGCCATGAAGGTATATATGGGTAGTAGATGTATAGTTCCAGTATATTTTTCGTTGTATGTACTGCTTCTGACATACTCTGGTCCTCACCAACGAAGATCGCGCTCTATGAATGAGTATTCAATTTTATTTGAACAACTTCTAAAAGGGGGAAGATGTTTCACCAAATTAACGGTTGTTTTAAGATCAGAAAGAGGAGTGTATAAAGCAGAAGTTATAATCAATTAAAAAGCATTATCCTACAGGAAATTAAAATAAATCATGAGTAAAATTTATCTTTGCACAATCTGATATTGTGTCAGTGTTACAATGTTTGAAAGAAGCCATGTTAAATCTGGGTAATAACAACAAAATAATTCCCTCTCAGGATTCGAACCGTTTGCCTACAGAATACAAGTCAGTAACACGACAGTTACTGCGTTTGGTTTATTCCTTTCAAGAAATTTGTAAATATCGGTGGAAATCTGTTCACTTGTGCCTACGTAATTCAAAGAACGGCCATTACAATTTTAGAACACGTAGTATAACCAACAGCAGTTATTCGCGGATGAATACATTAAAAGTTCAAAATGCAGATTTATTTTAAAATTGTCTTCTGAAACCAATATTTCACGTTTATTTATACCAATAATATCCTAATTGCGATTTAAAGCCTAACGTGCAACACATTTGACTCGAAACGTGTAACTGTACAACTTCGGAAAAGCTAAGATGACCTTCACAACGACAGCGGAAATTAGGCTATGTTGTGTTCACTTCCAAACTTCGAAAAAGTGCTAAATTCTTAGTAAATGTCAACAGCCAAAAAACTGATTTAGTTTTCAACTACTATTAATTTAAACTGATTAATACAAAATCATATTAAGCTGTAACTTCACCTTACTATGGCGGCCCGGTACCTATCCTTATGCAGAAGCTGTGTTGTAACTTGCAGACCGGCAGCAAACTAGTACACGTCCACCCTCAACGAATGTCACAGTACCTATGGCCGTGTTTCGGCGGGAATCAGTGTTATAGAGTACTTATGTCCTAAGATGTCGCGCGCGTCAAAGTCAATGAACTCCAGTGGTGGATTGCAAATATTAGATAATATCTGTCACTTAAAAATCGAATCCAACAGATGCGAAATATCCAAAAATTTTCCTGACAACCCTCATAATCTGAAACGTGTTTCATTTTGTCGTTTAAACAAAGTGTCCTAAGTTTAATGTTTCTATTAAATTTGTATTTTGTAACCTGTTCCGAGGCGACACGTGATTTCTCATTCTAATGGAAGACAAACGTTCAGAATATCTGGCAATAAGGTATTTAGCGTAATTGAGAATTGGATAAATTTACTTAAAAACAGCTTGACAGTTCGCAACTTTCTGCTGACAGATTTAGAGGTCCAAATGACAAATTTAAATGGTAGAATAATGCTTGGGATACATAAGAAATGCTTACAAAATTGTAGCTAAAAGGCACGTGGAAAATTTGACAGACAATACTAAGACTGTGAAATCGCGATAGCTCAGTTAGTATAGCGACCAGGCCAAGGGCTGGTCGTAAAGAAAATCTGTCAGATTTATGATAGGGTTAAGAGGTTTATCTCGTATTCAAAGCATTCAGACTCGGTTTGAGGCCCACCGAGCATCATATTTAACGGGCACCCCGGGCTCTGTCCCTGTGAGTAAAGCGTTCGGGGCCTGAGGTTGACCACTCACCTCAGTCTTGAGCCGAGGTCAAGAATTAGAAATAAAACATAGGCCTTTACGGAGTGTACAGGGACAACTTTACTGTTAAGGCTTTCCGATTCATGAAGGGTGAGCAGTCTAATAGGGTATTTCGTCCTCAGTCAATACTTGTCTTCACGTACTTAAAATTCTGCAAGACTTCAGTATTATTACTCATGCTTATTTTGTACAGTCTTTAGAGTAACAGCTTCCTGGATGTACTACGTATTTTCTGCACACGTGTATTTACGTATGTACGGCATTTAATGCCCAAATGCTGCGGTACGAAATTATGTTACCGGGTAATCCTACCCCGGTGGTAAAGCATCTGAGCACTTAAGTTACTCACTCGTCTATATTTAGCGCTGAGGTCAAGAATGCATGGCGCAAGCCTCCATTTCTTCATACGTTTTCTGTGAGTAGTCCTTGGGCACAGATTCTCGAATTAGAACAGACTGGAAATACTCTAACACAATTTCAGTTTATACAGTTTGTATTTGTAGCTTCGTTTTACAGAATCAAGTAAGTTTTATTGCAGCTATATTTCATCGTTAGCATCGTAATATTTTATTTACGCGCTTGTATTTAATAGGCTAAGTTACAATTTACAGCAACCTCTAGACCACCGGCGTTACGCTATGTTGCAACAGTTTCGGATCTCAAGCCACTTTAGGGTTGACTTCAATTTTCGCAGCTTACGTAAAACTGTACAGTAATTTACCGGAGTCTAATCTGTGGTCCGAGTAGACGGAATCTTGACCCGTGAGGATGGGACCGATACGTTGTCCCGAAACGTCGGTAAATAATTACCACACGACGCCGTGTAATAACCCAGAAGACCACAGATTTTATCAACATCGCGGCGGAAGACTGAAATCAAGGTTACCGGAGTCTAATTCCTCTTTGTTTCCTACCGCCTTAAATATTTTGTTTTTTAATCTTTTCCCCACTTACGTTTAAAATTAAAAATGTATCCACGTCCTTAAAACAATTTTTGTTTATGCAGTAACATATACAGGCCTACATACAGGAAAACCCGCCACTGCATTACTTCCCCTGCAAACAAATGTACGTCATCAAGGACATTCTCCCCACCCCTATCTCTAGAAACACGTGCGGTGGTGGATACTGGATTTGTCATACGTTACAGTTCCAATAAAGCAAGAGAACAGCCATTAATACAGAAAGTAAAATGCACTAACGGATGTGTCGTTATTTATAGAACGGCAAGACGCAATTGTATAATATTTATTATAATTACATAATGCTGACCTATAACATTTGTATTTACAGTTGTCTCTACAACAGGCCTTGATCGACTTCAGTGTTATGTAAGCCCTGTTTGTTTATTCTCGGTTCATTTAGCGACGCCTGTAGTATCTCAAGATTACAGTGTCGAATGGACGCGTGATCCATGAATGATGAATCGGAAAGAATCTGAAAGAAGGCGGGTTTAGCCTAATTAAGGTAATATCATGGAGTTTTGCTGGAGGCACTGAAGAAAACCACGACCCCCGGAATAAGAAACAAGTGCTAACTACTCGACTACGATGCTTCATACGAATGTGCACTTGTCATGCAGCGCTGCCGCAGGTCCAGGAGCATTGCTATACCTCCAGATGCTCTCCTCTGAACTTCTGTTGTAGGGAACCGACAGTTCTTTGTTCTGACTTCTAGTGGCTTCATAGTAAGTAAAAGTGCACACTTTGTGTTATTCAGTGTGACTCGTAAATTAATTAAACACTGAAATTCTTCTGAATAGCGTATAAAGCCTAATTTTTTTCACAATGAACACACTTAATGCTGACAGCAATAATAATAATAATAATAATAATAATAATAATAATAATAATAATAATAACCAATGCTGTTAAAAGATTCAATATCACAAATATAAAAGACCTCCACCGGACCTGAGCTATTTGGTTCCAATCACCTGCCATCCTCAGAACCCACCTTCCTAAAATTTATCATCATATCATCCTCCCATCTCTTGCCGGTGTTTCAAATAAAGGTTTTCCAACAGATTTCCTCACCGAAATTCTGTACGCATTCCCCAAACCATTATATTAATAAGACAATTAGCGTCCTTGAAGATGGAGGCATTAAGCTCCATAGCCATCGCCATGACAGCTTCCAATATCACACTATTAATGACAGTGACAACACATTCAGTGGTTTCAATTAGTTCAGTTGTGCTCCATGCCAGGTGGCCGTTGGACTCTCCAGCAATTCGTTGCAATTCCGCTCGGAGGGTAAGCGAACTGCTTTAGAAACGCAGATCCGGCCGCAACGAAGCTGTCTAGCAGCTCGAGAGGCGACGTACGAGTGTAGTGCAATGGGACACCTAAAGGCTTCGATGCATGCGATTTACATAACACACGAAAAATCAGTTTGTACCTCGCAGTAAACACACTACCATCCACTACCAAGACCGACTGGTTAATGTAATTTATCGAAATATTCGCTGTTTATTGTTGCAATCACAGGAACGGCATGTAGATAAAATGCAAAGTTTTTGAGCATTGAAGCAGGTGGTACATATAGTTACCACGAAGTTTTAAAAGTTTCAGTAACCACACAATCAATACCTGACACAGGCTTATGTCGTTCATTGCTACAGTGTAAAGACATGAGAGACATGTTTAGTGGTCTGTAATATCATGGAGAGATCTGACAGTCTGTAACAATATAATGGGCAGATTCAGCGGCCTGTAACTGAAGGGGGAATACTTTACGTGCTCTACAGCAGGCCTGCACAGCATAGGCTCGAGGCCCTCTGTGGCTCACTGCGCGGCCCGTGACGACTTTCGGAAATAATATTTATTTAAAAAGAATTCTCCGCCATGAACGTAAATAAAAAAAGAAACTTTTTTTTCTGATTGACAAACTTTTGGAAATTTTGTGAAAATATCTGCTTCAAATAGGACCCCCGAATAGGACAAGCTTCTTGCCGAAATGATATGTAACATCTCTCATTACGTTTGCAAGGTGATTAGTAAAAACACAAATGTTGTCTTGCAACGAAATCTATAACATATATATATATATATTTGTTGTTTTTCCATGATTAATAATTAAGAATAAAATAGTTTAAAAATCTTTATTTCATTTAATTAGAAAATTATAAATAAAGTAACCCCCGGCGGAGTCTACCCCTGCCGCCCGCAGCTGTTTTCTTTGGAGCAATATGGCCCTCGCCGAATTCCCATTTGTGCAGGTCTGCTCTATAGACTACTGGCAATCCCAAATTATTTCTGTGGCATTTCTCAGCTACTCCACGAATATTTCTAGAAAGACTCCTAAAGAAGGCAGAGGTTAGGATGATACAGAAAGGATTACGGGGGAAGAGGTCGTGGCCTGACTTCAAGCACCTTCTTTTAGCCTCTTGCATAAGCTGGGGAAAGCTGTGGACACGTCATAAACAGCATAAAATAGTACTTAACTTATGCTAGTCGCGGAAGATGGCGCGGCCTACTGTGACAAAAACAACTTCACAAGGTAAATGTAAAATGGTTCCTGAATGTTATGACGCGCCACACCGTTAATACGTATAGGCAAGGGAGATATAACTCTAACAGGTAAAGTCTTGCCTGTCCATGCCATGAAAGCGTATAAAGCGAGTAGATGCACAGCTGCACTCTTTCTTAACCTCGGCTCTTAGATGGAGGTTAGTGGTTAACTTCACGTCCTTGCCGCTTTACCCTTGGAAACGAACACCGATACCCTTTCAATAGTAGTCTGGGTGGGCCCCAGAGCCGGTCTGGACATTTTGGAGAAAAACATTTCTTGGTTTTGCTGGAATTGAAGCCTCGGACCACCCCCGTGCAAGTTAAATGGAGTCCTAGAAACAACGTCTTGTGGAGGCACCAACGCCAATGACGGGCGTTTCTAGTTTTTTATGTTTAAATATGTAGATGGCAATAGTAGTCTGGGTGGGCCCCAGAGCCGGTCTGGACATTTTGGAGAAAAACATTTCTTGGTTAACGTTGGATGTGGTAGTAATCTGTGAAATAAGCCTTGTTTTCTCAGATTGTGGTGTGCCAATTATTGTTTACTGGTACGCGGCCTTAGTAGAAGATCGAAATATAAAAAAGTAGACAAGTTTAAAAAAGAAATTAAACATATGCCACATGTATTTGCTAACACGCAGCATGGCTGGCAATATATTATATAACTCATCCCCGCTCTTAGCCAGTTTTTCCGATTTCAGCTTTTTTATTTAAATACACACAAAAAATATTGGTGGTACACTGAAATTGTTAAATTTCATTCAGCGCTAAGCCAGCAAAAAAAAAGTTCGAGTTCCCGTGGTGTAAGCTATTAACAGCGTCATAAATGAACCATAAATTTAGGTCTTTTCAGTGGTAATGAGGTACACGTTCTTCTAGCAAGTGGCGCCGTGTCAGTGGATAATTGGTGCCCGATGTTCCGAGACAATGCATTGATCTCAAAGTACGTTGTTTCGAAATGTCGGGCACTAATTACTCAGTGACGCGGCACCACATCCCAGAAGAACGGTCCGCTCAAAAGTTGGTGACTTTCTACCGGTGGTACTCTTGGTAAACAGAACAACCCTGTTCGATTTGTACAGATGACATACGTTGTGTATCATAAACTAAATAATGAACACAATTTTAGTCAACACAATTATCTTTTATTATAAAAACAGTTATTGCCTTATAAAATGCTACATGTTTCGACCCATACGGGTCAACAACGGGGCCGAATAAATATAAAGGAACACCTGCCTTTGTATTTAATCGCACCTTCTGATGACCTTTAAGAACCGAAACATGTAGCATTTTATAACGCAAATATTGGTTTTATAATAAAAGATAGTTGTGTTGACTAAAATTGTCCGTATTACGCAATCCTGTTCGAGTTCGCAATGAGTTACGTGCGTGACCGTACGCAATGAAAAAGGTGTCATGATCATAATGTGTAATGTAACAGATTTGTCTGGAGTCTTATTATAAATGTACCGACAAACGTTCATTGGAATGTCATGTTTACAAACCATGAGAACTGTATACAACCACTGGAGTGCCCTGAAATGCGGTATGTTCTTTTAATTCGTCAGTAATGTTAAAAAACGAGAACTTAACTGCTGCGCATAATGTGTTGTTTAGTGTTTAAGTGTAATATTATGCTAATAGCTTAATCAGTAATTTTGATTTGCGATAAATAATGGCTTGTTTATAGTGGTAATTGAGGTTAAGTGTACGGAACTTACTATTTTCTATATTAAGAATTACCTTGGGTGGTATGTTTCATCAGCACACATTTTAGGAAATGACATATACAGCTTAAGCCTTTTTTATCCCATTTTAGCTCCTTTACAGACTTACCTCTTGGGCTATCTGAGATATAATAGTAAGGATAGTCGGTTATCCACCGACTCTCTGAAGAGCTTCGCAACTACTTTGAATGAGAAATGTAGCAATGTGCTAGTTATGGTAGGGGCTGGACTGAGTACACCAAGTGGAATACCAGATTTCAGGTGAGAGCATAATGTGTCATTCATGATAGAAATTTCATTCTTGATTTTTATGTTATTTCTCCCCTCTGCACTTTAAATCTGACAGCCATGTTTAGAAATCCTTCAGTTTTCTCTGTAGCCTTGAAACTTCATTTGGAAAATAGACCACACTCCTATATAAGTTTCATTTCTTATAAAGTCCTGGTGATATGGATATGCGGTTCTGATAGCAGTGACTGTGAAGATGTCTTCTAGGACATGACACTGTGTATTCTGGTTGATATGTATAATACCAGTGTTTCAGAGGAACCTGCTGTCTGCATGATCATATTCTTCAAAAACATTGGTACTTATCTACCAGATATGCCATCACTTCCCAGAGACTATTAGATATTTAATAGAGCACATGAGATCCGATTATTAAATGTGATCATAAATATGTTACTTGTAAACCTGTTAGTATTTGTTAGGCCTGCTTTTATTATGGCATTGTCAGAAATTACAGTTCCATGTGCAACATCTGGTTGTATCTAATGTGTGTTTTGAGGTTTCCACAGCAGTGTAGATGAGGATTCCATTCTTCTGGGAAGAATCCTCTTGGATATTTCAACCCTTGAAGACCATATTGCCTCGAAATGTCTGGATCCAGTTACCCAGTGATGTAGTGCCATGTCCCAGAAGAATGGGATCCCCTATTTTAAATACATACTATGTATAAACAGCAGTAAGAGTAAACATACAATATTACATAAGTCAACATGTGTGCTAGTCCAAAAAATATTTTACTTATGTCCACGTATAGCTTCAGAATTCTCAATTGAGGTAAATCCATCAGCACAGTAGGAGTGAGATAAGATGTATTGTTTTATAGCAGGCTTGAATACTTTTTATGCTGCTATTTAAACTTGTAATTGTACAATTATTGAATAATTTTATAGCTGTATAATTACTCCTTTTTTATAGTTAGGTTAGAATATGGCATATGAAGGTTGTACAGTAGATTCTGGTTAATTGGGACACATCGGGACTAGAACACTTTGACCCAATTAAGCGGCTGCCCCAATTATGTGAAGTTTCATGTAAATAGTTAAAAAGATGTAAAAAGACAAACTAACATTTCACTGAGCAACAAATCATTTACTCAAATGAATTACAGAATAAACAATAGCGAAATATATATTTAATATTCAAATATTATTCATGTTGAATTGTTGCCATTTTTCCTCATCATCAATATCAACATAGTTAATGACCTGTCTGAGGATATGTATGTTGTCCTGAAAGTCCTCCAATCTAATCCTATTAAAACAAATACACAACAAATTAGAGAAAATATTTGATATTTAAACGTTATATAACATTTAATTTATATAACAAATATGTGCATACTTACTTTTCAACTTTTAGTTCCTAACAGGCATTGCCGGAAGAATTTATCCAGTGTACCCTGCCGTGTTCTTTTGATTGATTGTGAGTGAACAAAATCAGCACAGACATCTAGTGCAGACAATGGACTGCCTTCATTGCCTTCCTGCATGAAGTATCGTCGTAACCGGCATCCTGTGTAGTCACTCGTTCAAGTTCAGATGTGTCATCTTCATCACTTTCCTCACCTTCCAATTCCTCATCTAGGTGTTTTGATAGAATGCTTTCAACAGTTTCATCCTCACAATCTCCATTGTCATTGTAACATTCAACATTATTGTCGATATCTTCAAATTCTTCATAGTTCCTAACTTATTGCACTTCTGAAATGGCTTCATATTCACTTTTGGCTGTTTCAGGCATTTCCAAGCCTGAATGCTTCAAACCGCAGTGAGAAAAACAGTTCTGATTTGTCTTACTGCCTATTTCTCGCCAACTGTCAGCAACAAACTGTACTGCCTGGAGAAGGTTAACCTTTGAACTCACTTCCTTGACTGTGGAAAATTATGTCAGTAGATCTTCTTCCATCGCATCTAGGATGTGGTTCACCAACTTTCCGCGGTACAACATCTTCAAATTTTTTATGATTACCATATCCATTGCCTGCACCAAGGATGTAGTGCTGACAGGCAGAAATTCCAGCTGGATGTTTTTCAAACACTCTGAACACTGAGAGTGTGCTTTCTGCTGTAACTCCACATCCCACCTCATTAACGAAGAGTACGCAAAACCAGGCTTCCTGCCTGCCATGGTTTCTCCTGTCCCAATTAAACGGCATGCTGTCCCAAATAAGCGAAGAAAACCCTGGCAGTTTTCTCGATTACGTTTTGTTCTTTAAGATTTGTCCCATATAAACGGCTGCCCCGATTAACCGATGGACCAATTAACCGGAATCTACTGTATTTACATCTTGTGTTTAAATTGTGCACATCTACATTTCTTTGAAATTTTCTGAAGTTTTCCACAACAATTGTTAGTACCCAGAGTACAAATTCACATGTAAGTTGAAGTATAATAAACTACTTAATTATTTTATTAGCAGAGGGCCTTTTTGTAACCCCTGCCATTATTTTAATGATTTTGGATATTCAGCACTTGATTACTGTCAGTAGAATTTTCTTGGATTAACCCATATGTAGTGCAAATAGGTGAAGTAAACTAATTGTGAAGTATCTGCTTTCATGAGTGGTGTAATAGTCCTCATATTAAGTAAAGTATGAATTCTGTATCACTTTTACATTGCTTATTCCATGCATTATGACAAAGGTAGAAACTTACATAACACCAACAAATGCACTATCTATATTTTATTCATACTGTCTTTTACATAGCTCCTACATGTTTTGGCTTTATATCACACCTTCTTCAGGGAGCTGACACCAAAGTTTCTATAAAACTTACAGCAATAAAATAAGTCACAATGGGCTTATATATGTTGTGATATCAAGAGTGCAGAATAATACAGGTTTTGGTTAAACTAGCATATATATGTGTAATATAATAATGTTGGTGAAACTGCAATACAGTTTGTTTGTTAAAATAATTAAAATTTATACATGTTTACATTGTAATTAAACCTTTGTGTACAAACATCTGTTTCTTTGATCCAAATTGGATCTTGTCCCTGTATGGTGTGTATTGTATGGCATGTGGTGGGTGACCCATTTGTGACCTATTCTATTGCTGTAAGTTTTATAGAAACTTTGGTGTCAGGTCCCTGAAGATGGCATGATATAACACTGAAACATGTAGGAGTTATGTAAAAGATGGTATGAATAAAATATAGAATAGTGCATTTGTTTATATCACATAAGTTTATAAATGAATTCTGTATGTTTGTGATACAGCTTTGTAAAAATAATTTTAGTTTAAATGCATTAGTGCAAATTGTACATCACAAGACTATTGGCAGTCAACATAGCACATTCACAGACAGACAATAACCATGCAGAGATATGACATTCAGAACAGATTACCTTCAGGTCACCAGGTACTGGGCTTTATTACAACTTAAAGCAGTACAACTTACCATACCCTGAAGCAATCTTTGATCTTGCTTATTTTGAACAAGATCCACGTCCATTCCTGACTCTAGCTAAGGAGTTGTATCCTGGAGGAAAGTATCACCCAAATCTGGGGCATCACTTTGTCCACCTCGTGCACAAAAAGGGAAAGTTGCTCCGGATGTATACACAAAACATTGATGGACTCGAAAGATGTAAGTTATTTTTTACCTCATTGGTGATCATTGTTAAGTTTACTGATAAAATGTAACCAAAGTTATGTTATTGAATCATCACACACAGAGACATGTCACTTCCTTGATACATCAGTACAAAGTTAACTTGCAGTAGGCTGTACCTTGGTTACATTATGTGAAATATGATGAGACATATAAATATACCATCAGCAAAATTCATATTGAATAGCTAGTTTGTAGGAGGTTTGTGTATTTCAAAATGAGGATATTTCCCGTGATACAAGCCTTTCTTCACCGTAAATCCTCACAGTCCTTCATTCATTAATGGATGAAGCTGAATTAAAAGTACATTACTAATTCATTCAATGGAAACTTTTATAGAAAAAATTTATGGTATTAAGTAGCCAGGGTTACTACATTAGAAAGTTATGAAGACTGCTGCAAATGATGGTTCAGTATGTTTCACCCATATTTGTCACATTTATAATATCTGGAAATTTCTGGCATATACAGAATGCATCATGACAAGTTTTGACATAGATATGCAGTGCATTATGGGAAAGCTAAACATTTATGCCAACACTAAAAAAGAAGTTAAAAGTACCCAAATAAAATAAAAAGGGTTCCATGTAGGCAGTACAAAATGAGAAGAAAAATTCTTCAAATATAAATTAAAGATATGTGAAATGGTACTGTAAGTAGCATAAAAACTTATAACTTTGATATTGTTTGTATGTTTGGAAGTGAGTGGCATACCAGAAGAGAAATTGGTAGAAGCTCATGGGGGCTTTAGCACCGCCTCTTGCATCAGGTGTTCCAAGAAACATGATCCATACAAGACTCGAGAAGACATCTTACAAGGCAAAACTGTTTACTGTGACAGATCATTGTGCAAAGTAAGAATTTAATTACACTTGAAACATGTTCGGATGTATCAAAGAAATGGCACAAAGACTTTCCAGTTCAGGGATGGCAACCCTTTTTTTAAGGCTGTTTGCCAAACGTGAAGAAGAAAATTATTTGGATACAGGAACATGAATTTCATTCTTACCCACACACATATCCACATGTAAAAGAACATTTTGTTACTGTTTTTTTATCAAAATATGCGACTTCATTTGACAAATTCTGTAACTCAACAACCAAATCTTGGTAACAAAAACATTAATTTTTAGCAAAACTGCCACCTAGAAAGCAAAATTTTTAAGTATTCTAATGCAATGTTGTAGATGAATAAATATTTCCACTTTGAATTGTGCAGGTCCCAGGTTCAAATATTGGCCTGAGGTCTAGCTGCCCAGGTTATTTCCATCTTCTGTGTATTCTACCTGCATTTAAACTACATAACCTATGCAACTGAAAAGTAGTAATTAAATAAACAAAGAACTAATATAGTATCCTAAACGAATTGGACACATTAAACTGCCTTGTCCCTCCATTCCCTATCCTTTGAGAATTCAGAATTTTGGGTATCCATTTGAAGGCTGGTTTGAACAATTTCTCAGTCAAGGACTGAACTAACACTTTTCATTTTATTACGTGTTATTGAGTTAATATTTCTTAACACCGACAGAATGTGCACTATGATCCATAACAGGATTTGTCAACTGGTCATCCATGGGTTAATTTACATTGTCCATAAATTTTAGTTAGCATTACTCACATTGCACTATGATAGTCTTATGAGCATGTACACAGCAAAGCAGAACATATTCTGGTCATCATCATCATCATCATCATTCATTTTACCTTCCATAAATCTGCAGATATGGAAACAGTCATACAACATATAAGGATATAAACACTAAATTGAGGACCTTGGTCCTTGTAAAACTCATTCCTGTTTTATAAGTCATGAACCAGAGAAGGTTGAGGATCACTGATCATTGATGCTGTACTCACAGTATATTTCATGAGGAAAATCCCTAAGCAGAATATACAGTGAAACCTCTATCCATCGTTTTTCAGGGACCGGAAAATTTGAACGATACATACGGGAAATGATAGTACCGGGAAACCATTAAAAATTATAGATAAGAACAATTTAATGATAATTATTACTTCTTGCTGAGAAAATCTTTCATTGACGTTTGTTTTGAGCAAACTTTACTCCTCCTCAATTCAAAGTACGATTTTTCAAGGCCTAGAACACTTTCACGACCACTGCCACTCGTGCTATGCGCATAAAGAAAGATCTTACTTCCATCAGCGCTTCATGCGTCTCAGCAAAGCTCGCCAGCTTCTTCTTCTCCTTCTTCCCGCTCCACACTCCCGGACGTCACGAGGCTCACGCACAGCTCCTGCACTGCTTCTACACCACAGGTTGCCACGTGACTGTCCACAGAGACGTAGTCCTCGAATTTATCTTTGTTCATGCCACTGAACTTTTCCCAGTCTTGGCGGAAATCGTCGTCATCGTTGGTCAATACGACGTCACTATCGCCTGAAGATTGTCCCTGCACGTAACCAGCTTTCCGAAAACAATTTTCGATTGTCTGCTGGGTTACTTCTTGCAAGGCTGCCACAGTGTAGTGCAAAGCTTCCAACACGTTTATCTTCTTTTTCGTATCTTTGCCTGCATCCATTAAGCAAACAGCTGTTTGCACGAGGCGTTTTCTATAAAGCTGCTTATAACAGTTTATTACCCCTAAATCAAGGGGCTGGAGCACACTTGTACAATTTGCGGGAACCGTATGACTTTTACATTTCTTAGAAACGATGTATCCTTTGGATGTGCGGCACAATTGTCCACAAAGAGGAGAATGTTCCTGTTTTGTGCACCCATACTTGCGTCTAATGAACGCAGAAATGAAGAAAAAATGTCTGTGGTCATCCACGCTTTATTGTTCGCGTGGTACTTGGTGGGTAATTTTTTTACATTCTTGAAACATCGCGGTTTCGGAGATTTTCCGATAACAATCGGCACTTGTTAGTCAGTTCCATCACTGTTAACACAAAGTAAAACAGTAAGTCTGTCTTTACAGTTTTTCCCTCCATGACAAGACTTTCCTTTGAGAGCCAAGGTTCTATCAGGAAGCACGTTGTAGAAGAGCCCCGTCTCATCCGCGTTGTAAATATCACGTTGTTCGTAGCCCTCCAACAAAGATGGCAGTCTTTCCAGCCACGCTTCCGTGCTTTCGCTGTCCACTGCCGCACTTTCTCCGACTAACTTCTTGTATACTAGGCCATGCCGGTCCTTAAACCTCGCTAAACCATCGCTTCAAATTAAAAAAAAAAAACTATCAGTGCGGGAAAATGTTGCGCCAGGACCGTGATTTTTCAACTATTGGTGCGGGAAAACGACAGTTCGAGGAACAATGGAGGCGGGAAAAAATAGTGTTATTTATATGGGGCTAATTTCGGGACCAAATAAGGCAGACGATACATGCGGGCGAACGACGGTAACGGGAACGATGGATAGAGGTTTCACTGTACTCTGCAGAGACATCGCATTAATTTTGGATATACTTGCCTTATCCTTTATTTTCTTGTGTTCAGGGTTTGGTGAAACCAGACATTGTATTCTTTGGTGAAGCTCTTCCTGACCGTTTCTGGTTACATGAGATAGACGCTTCACTTGCAGACTTCCTCATAGTCATTGGGACATCCCTTGAGGTAATTTTGTGTTAGCTGTTCTGAACAGGACAGAGGCCATAAAATTACATCACTGCTTAAAAGCATATGTGATTTCATTAGTTCCAAGTTTATATGACACGAGTAAGAAAGAGACATGACAGGTTCTGAAGTATTTGTTCTCCATTTTATCATATTTTAAAAACACTATCAGAATTTGAATAGGAAGCCAGTGTAGCTTAGTCAGTATAGAGACTAGGCCACAGACTGGACGATTCAGGGTTAAAATCCTGGCAGGGGCAGATTTTTCTTCAGAACATCCAGATAGGCTCTGGGGGCCCACCCAGCTTCCTATTCAATGGGTACTGATGTTCTGATGGGGTACAGTGGCTGGGACATGAAGGTGACCACCTCCATCTGGTGCTGAGGTTCAGGATCAGTGGACCTCTACCTCTGCTCCCCATATTTGCCTTCATGGCATGGACATGGAAAACTTTACCTTTTTTTAAAATTAGAATTTGAACATATGTCAGTGTTCATTCCAATACAGGACTGTCATGTTTTCATGTCTACCAAACTGGAGAATCCTAAAGCATGTAACAGAGAGAACAACAGCTATAGATAATATAACAGCTGGCTAGGATGAAGGAAAACCACACTGAAACAGAATAAACTTTCATGTGTGCAGTCTTTCTGTTGTATTATGAATTAACTCATACTTCCTTAACTGACACAACACAACAAACACAACAGTTAAAAATCCCTACAAATTAACCAAGCCTGACATGTTTTAAATCCATCACGTTCATATTCGGGGTAGTTTTAGGAAAACAAAATGCATCTACATACTGACAAATCTTCACATTTATAGTTGCCACATTACTACAACAGTGACTTATGGTGTCTGGTCCCTCAAGATGAATCTGATGGATTGAAATGTATCAGGCATGGTTGGTTAGTATGACTTAGTAGTTTTTGCATTTGCTTTATTGTGATGGCCAAGGAAATGTATGTTAAATCTTTCATATTTCAGTCTTAAACTCTGTCTCTTATGTATTCCTGTAAAATAAAATACACTATCAAATTAGCTTGATAGCATGTAACTGACAAGACTCCTATGTAGTATTCGTGCAATAATGTCTCACTTAGTTTTACTGTAATTTGTTACCCACCAATTGTAAATATGTGTATTGTGCATCTTTGTTATAAAGAAAGGTAGTCCGAAGAATATGCAGGCAACTTTACACTTACATGGATATTCAAGGTGTCCTAACACTATACAGCTAGGACAGTGGACTGTCTCTATAATTCACAGCTAAATGACAACAGGTGGCTGTAGTTATATTAGATATCTTATGATTTCTTTTTCATATTTTTTTTAAAATTATGTCTGCAGGTATATCCATTCGCAAGTGTAGCAGATGCTGTGCAGTTCAATATCCCAAGATTGCTTCTTAATAGAACAGCCGTAGGAAGTTTTGGATATCGAGATCATGATGCCATCTTATCTGGAGATATAATTGAAAGTGTGAAAAGTCTGGCTGCAGCTCTTGACTGGACGAGTGAACTGGAAGAACTTGTCAGACAGTATGAACAACGTAAATGATATTGTCAGCATTGGCTTCCTCTTAGTAGATCAGCTGATTGACTTACTGATACATGAGTTTACTCAAGATGTGTAAAGTACCTGTATAAACAGTTAACATTTATCATTTGTACAAATATATAGTAATGAAATTTGTGAATTAAGTGTAAAATTAATCAGCAATTAAAGTGTGTAGAAAAATAATTTATGTCATACCTTTATGTTTTCCTTTATATTTTATGAAATCAGGTCAGCCAGTTTATTCAGTATAAAACTGTTCTCTATAGATGGTGCAGTGTAATTCTTGCCTTTTACCTAAGTGCATATTCTTCCACCTGTTCAAGCCAGGTTTCCTGTTTAAACATGATGCTTTAAAAGTAATTAAGGTGTCATAACTTTTTACAAGGATGTTCCAAATTAAAATGCATAACCACTGTTAATGTCATGAAATAATACGACACCTAAAATTCCAAGTTTCCAACAGCATCACTAATCAGGAACAGTGGAAATATTCATTCATCCTTAAATGTACAACAAAGCTCAGAATTTTGGTTCACTGTAATGTGATGCTGTATCTCTGGGTAAGGTCCATGGACACTGAACCCTTGGAAGAGGAAGGTGACATGTTCCTTTGAAACGTCAAGCACCAATGCAGCATCACATCTTGCAAGACCAGAATCCTCTATTACACTGCTGTGAAACCCTCTTAGCTCACAAACAACAAACTTATTATCAGTTTGTTGGATGTCATACGTATCATCCACATTTACCAAACCTAATAATGAGTACTGAGCTACAAGCTGGAAGGTCACTGGTTTTATTCCCAATGGGGTCATTGGATTTTTCATAGATTTAATCCTTCCAGCCACACTACGGCCCTGGAGTCGACTCAGCCTCAACAGAAATGAGTACCAGGGATATCTCCTGCGGGGTAAAGGCAGCCAGTGCATAGGGCTGACAACCTTGCCACTTTCATGTGCCGACTGTCTAGAAATCATGGGAGCCTCAACCTCTTCGAGCCCTAAGGGCCTGTCCAGGGGTGTATAGGGATAGCTTTACCTTTAACACTGAGTCATCAGTCTTCCTTAGCAGTAAATGCAATAGACAGGGTTACAAGCCTTATATTGAATTATGTAGTTGTGAGGAAACATTTGTTGCTTGATGTTTTATAAGTTTTGCACCAATTTTTCATCATCCGAATGATAGCTGGTGCCTGGTTCACCCTTCACTGCCACTAACAGAAACTGAGGGATGAAGCTGTGACTGTTCACCTGAACTAGTGGCACCATCCCTACATGAAGTTTCTATTACATACTCCTCAGAACTTCCAGACATCAGAAACTGCATGCAGCTGTCCCACATAAAAGTCACGTTTTACACTGACAGAAGTTACAAATAAGACTAGGGTGCAGGTCTGAATCAGTGGTTACTTTTTTCTGATTGTTCATGGTTCTATGAAAGATATACAGCATAACAGAATATTGAATTACATAACCTATCAACAGTATAATGGAAAGCAATCATGCCTCTCCGTGTCACCTGACAGCAAAGTATTAATGCAACTGATTGAGACATACATAGTGGTAACTCATGGTATGATATGAAACTCTTTTGGACAGTCCAAGTTTCAATTTCTGACTGATGGATGATGAAGATTTCATTATTAGCACAGAGCAAAGCTTTCACCACAACCAAAGATTAGACTTTGGACATGTGGGTAATACCAGGATCACAGAGTGGTTTAGAGTCTGAACACAATCTGTTTCCATCCTCAGGAATAGGGTGTAGAGGCACACACTCAGTTGGGTCCATGAAACAGAACTACTCAGCTATTCTCAATCTTGGATTCAGAATAGTTTAGAATAGCTGTCTCATATTTTTTACCAAAGAATAGACAGAAATCCAGTTTCCCAAATGCTGTGTTCATTTTTTTGTATTTTTGAAACACTGTATGATGAAAGTCTACTAGCTGATTGATTCTAAATGTGACACAGTTTTGACAGAACCTATAAAATTGAAATGTAAATACTATTTGGCACAATTTATTTGTTGGGATTGGAAGATGTGCAAGAAAATAGAATCATAGTGCAAGTGTCTGTTGGGATTGGGGGAGGTGCAAGAAAATGGAATCATAATGTGTTTATTATTACAAGACTGAATCCTTAACATAAACTGTTAACATTTTCTCCTTCTGGTATCATTATTAATGCCTACTGCATTTGAAACAGTGTAAAGGTATGCTCCCATCCAATTCACTCCAGGATGGAATTTAAAGGAAAACAACACATTGAAAGTCCATATAGATTTCTGTCTCAGCATTATCACAAAATACAGCCAACATGAATCTACAATGTGTGCAAAATACACTCAGAATGTATACTACACAAACAGTAATTTTTAAATATGGGTCTTTCTAAAAGACAGTAGAGAAGGTGCTTTTGTAATAATTTGCCAGAATTATTCATTATCAGTTTCCAGTTATGCCAGTAATTAAATGCACAATTCATGATACTTATGATTCAGTTTAATTCCAGATGTAACACTTAACTGGTAATTTCTGTCACACATTACAAGGTATGTTTTAGGATATACATGATTTCTGTATATTACATCAGTACTGTTCTACATGCAAATATGACTTATCCACTGTGCATGACACCTAGTAACACACATGGAAATAGTTATTAGTACATTATTATTCCACTATTTGTTATATATAATATCACTCAGCTACCATTAGTCCCAATTCTGCTTCAGAAATTTAAAAGGAAATTAGGTGGTCTTAATAAAAATGTGTACTAGTTTCTTAGATGGAGTAACTGAGGAGCACAGTAAAAAGGTGGTACAAGTTACAAAATTAAAGGTTTGATGTTATTAATGTTGCTAAGGCTAACAACTGAGACCACATATTATATTCATAAAGTCTCTATTGAACCCTGACACCTGATTGCTATAGGCAGACGTGCAGAGATGTTTGAAAGGGAGACCATTAGTCATGCAAACTTCTGCTGTTGCAAGGATCCACTGCTTATTACAGAACTAAACTGGAGAACATCCAAGAAATATTTATTTATGGTTTACTTAACTACAGTGTCAGCATCTCAAAACAATGCAGCACACAATGGTTGGGTGTCAGGCAAACAATAAATTGGAAAGGATGTGGAAGGAACTGGTTGTGGCCTAATTAGAGACGTTATTCTGGCATTTGCCAGAAGGGTCTGGTGAGAACAACAAAAACAGGGCAGGCTGATTGGTGTCAAGAGTTGATTTGAACTGGGCACCTCTAGGCAGGATGATTAGTGTCACAGCTGGTTTGAACTGGGCACCTCTAGGCAGGATGATTAGTGTCAGAACTGGTTTGAACTGGGCACCTCTAGGCAGGATGATTAGTGTCAGAGCTGGTTTGAACTGGGCACCTCTAGGCAGGATGATTAGTGTCAGAGCTAGTTTGAACTGGGCACCTCTAGGCAGGATGATTAGTGTCAGAGCTGGTTTGAACTGGGCACCTCTAGGCAGGATGATTATTGTCAGAGCTGGTTTGAACTGGGCACCTCTAGGCAGGATGATTAGTGTCAGAGCTGGTTTGAACTGGGCACCTCCTGGCAGGACTGGTGGTGTCACAGCTGGTCTGAACTGGGCACCTCCCAACACAGTGGCTGGTGCCACAGATGGTTTGAACTGAGCACCTCCCAGCAGGCTGGTTGGTATCACAGCTTCTTTGAAGTTGGCACCTCCCAGCAGGATGGTGTCACAGCTGGTTTGAACTGGCACCTCCCAAGGATGGTTGGTGTCACAGCTGGTTTGAACTGGGCATCTCCCAGCAGGATGGTTGGTATCACAGCTGGTTTGAAATGGGCATCTCCCAGCAGGATGGTTGGTATTACAGCTGGTTTGAACTGGGCATCTCCCAGCAGGATGGTTGGTATCACAGCTGGTTTGAACTGGGCATCTCCCAGCAGGATGGTTGGTATCACAGCTGGTTTGAACTGGGCATCTCCCAGCAGGACAGTTGGTGTGAATTGGGCACCTCCCCGCAGGATGGTTGGTGCCACAGCTGGTTTGAACTGGGCACCTCCCAGCAGGATAGTTGGTGTCAGAGCTGGTGTAAACTGGGAACCTCCCAAATATGAGGCAAAAGGACTAAAAAGGTAAAGGTAAAGGTAAAGCAATCTCTGTACAGGTCTGGACAGGCCCTGAGGGTTCCAGGAGGCTGAGGCTCCCAGATTTCAAGAAAATCAGCACATGAAGGTGGTAAGGTTATCAGCCCTACGCACCGGCCGCCTTTACGTCCCAGGAAATATTCCTGGTACCCATTTCTGTTAGAGGCTGAGTTGACCCCAGGGCCATAGTGCGGCCGGAGGGATTATGTCAATGAAAAATTCCAATCACACCATTGGGAATTGAACCCACGACCTTCCAGTTTGTAGTGCAGTGCCTCAACCAACTGTGCCACCGCGTGCCCCCCAAAAGGATTAAAGCTTCAGCCAACTTGGACGGTCGTTGAGGAACTGCTACATCTGATTCACCTGGCATATCATGAATTTTATAATGCACTTCTTCATACAAGACAAAGTCAGACATTAATTACAAATGGGGATCGAGGATAAGGATGTTGAACATGACAAGGACAAGGTAAAATTACAGGAGGAAAAATAAGAGAAAGGGATCAAGAAATTCTGACAGTAAGCAAGTAGTCTGTTGGACTAAGATGAGATGTGTAGTATTTATTTTAATACAACTACAAGACCATCCTCTTTGTATTATTCAGTAAAGACACACACCACATTTTTTCTGAAGCTGTTGACAGTAATGTGAACATATGTTTCTGTGACTGGAATTTAATGACAGGAAATGCATTCAGTTTCTCTTGGAAATACATTAGTCCTAAAAAGAAAAGTGTGATGTCAATAAAATTAATTTGCTTAAGACAGGCCTGACTATTCTTAAACCTAGATTTAGATAAAGTTCCTTACAATTGTAAGAAACATCACTTGTACCATCTTTTCACTCATATCCACAGTAGTAGCATGACCTTTACAGTTAACAATGGGAACACAAATGACCTCTCTCATATGGTGGGGCTTTATGACTCATTAATTCATAAATTATCAGTTTGGAATTTAAGCAACAACTGCTAAAAAGTAAGAGGTCTATTAAACAATTACATTTTAAGTGATGCAGTTGGTAACATAATTACATACAATAATTTGTGGACCACAATAATTTTCATGGCATGCATAAGGGTTTAGTTTTGCTATTTTCAGACTGATCTGTTCCTAAATACACTTGCTTTCTCTGTTAGTTCAATAACTTCAGGTTTCAACAAAATTAGTAATGGGCAAGTAAAAGTTGCCATTCTGTTTTGGACTACCTGTCTGCAAGCGCTGTATGGAGGAGAGAGAGAGAAAAGAGAGAGAGAGAGAGAAAAGAGAGAGAGAGAGAGAAAAAAATAAATTTATCTTCTCATGTTAAACAGATCAGAAATTATTATTTTCTTGTTCGTATCAACTAACACAATATTAGGGGAATTCAAAATGTTTTATAAGGAAAAATCTTCTGTCAATCAACAGTACAATTATGCATCTCAAAAGGCTTGCGACAACGATTGATTCATGACACCCTCACTTTGATGGACACTGTCCATTATCTGGGGTATACTTGATATACACAACATTTCAGCAGTTAGCTCTACTACTTTCTATATGAACTCCTGAGATACACAACAGAAGCCCCGCTAGTCCCACATTTTAGTTACAAAACTCCCCATGCCAACCACTGCATAACACCTATTAAAAATCCTCACCCATCTCAGGAAACACAGGCCCATTTGTAAAATATTCAAAACACTTCATCAGTAAGATCAAAGACATGGAATTAAAATAACATGACACCTTCATCAGCTATGACATTGTAAGCTTCTTTATAAATGTCCCAGTCAATGAGGTACTATCCATCATCTGAAGAGCCTTGGAAATAGATGAGAAGCTAGCCAGAAAACCATCCATCAGTGTGGATGCAATTATGTAACTTGCTCCATATATGCTTTGAGATGGCACTTCCAGAGTTGAAGAAGAATTCTACCAAGAGCCAGATGGAATGACAATGTGCTCACCACTCTCTCCAGTAATTAGCAACATACATATGCAAAGCTCCGAAGAAGAAGAAACATTAGAACAAACTGACATGATGACAAAAATCTGGCTCAAATGACATATTTACTGTTGTTTTACACTGAGGAACTCCCTGTCTTGTAAGAGATCAATACAACAAATGTATAGATCAATTCTTCCCCGATTACAGACAAATGAAGATCATATGCATAATAGATTTTCTGGAATTCTTGATTCTATTTTGCAACCCAAGGGCATCAGGAATACAATAAGAAGACATAATAGAAAGAGACACCCATAGAAACATGAGTACGTTGGCTCTATTCCCAATTTGACTCACCACTACAGAGTTGTTTTAACATTTATAAATGAAAAGGGTTATATACACCCAACAATCTTAATTTATATTACTGTATTGTAAATTCCAATTGCCCAGACTAACAAAAAAATTAACAGGTCAGGGGAAAACAACCATATGTGAAAGAATGAGATCTTCATCTTAAAAAACATATTGACAAAGATACTGGAGATTATGGCAATGATTCTTGTAACAGATCTGAAGGTGGCCAATTAACTGGCCAAAACATGTAGTCTGAACACTGTACATGTACAGAGTAAAATAAAGTGGTGTCTAACTCAATCTTTCTTTTTTTACACATTTGCCATATGGCCACATGGTAATTTGAACCTGAACACATTCCTGGCCCTGACACCAAGTTCAGCAGTGAGAATAAGAGAACTCAGAAAACACTACCCTTCCCATATGTACTAGTTAGATTCCACATCATCATCATCAGCAGCAGCAGCAGCAGTGTGTACAGAAAACCTGCTCACAATGGACTGCATTAACACTACACCTCCAATCATCCCAACAGCACAAAGCAAGAAATAATCAAATGCCTGAAAAACAGAGCAACAGTCACAAGTACAAATAAAGACACCATGAAGAAGGAACAACCAACTATTACAGGCACATTAATAGGAAACAAACAGCATACAAATCTTTTGAACAGAGTCCTCAGGAACAGAAACCTATCACCCAACAATCCAAGAAGGGTACCACTGTAATACCACACATCCAGGGTGAATCAGAAAAGATTCACAGAATCTGCAATAAAGCTGCAATATGTACAGCATTCAGATCATGAACATTATGTAACATGGTCACAAAGACCAAATCAAGAAGTTAACTACAAGAATCAAAGAACTGCACACATTCAGCATTACACACAAATGCAACACAAAAATGGGGGAAACATCAAAATGCAAAATAGAAGAACACACCTCACACCTAGAATGAATAACACAGAATACAATGGGACAAGACAGAAATTATCCACAAAGAAGAATGCTGGAACATTAGGAAGCTAAAAGAAACAGCTTTCATCAGAACAACAGAACAGGGCATCAGCAAACCATATCTGGACATGAGCTTGATAAGGCTCCCACTACCGTGAATTAGGAAATAATCCGCATGTAACGTAAGTTGAGTTAAAAGACAACAAACATTCAATAGGAAAAAATTAAGCTGCTGACTACTAAAGAGTAGATATGTTGTCTGCCATTTGTTTCTCATGCCGACGCAAGGTTAATACTGGTGTCTTGTAGTACGAAACTCTGTGATGAGTTTTAAGATAGTACAATGTGCACAGATAACATTTTAGTTTCTACATGTTTTTATGCTAATCTACATTCAACAGCAACACTTAAATATCATACAATTTTACTTGAAGACTTTGACTGACACAACATGTATCAATGAAGGCTAAGTCTGAAGGTGCAAAGCACTTAGGCTGATACGATTCACCACTGTGATCCAGTATTAATGGAGGGATGTGAAGATATACCACAGTGTTTAATGAAATGAGTCACTTTCTCTAAATGTAACATTAGGTGAGTTCACGCTGGTGTAAAGCATGTGATTTCATCACATCTAGAATATACACTGGATACGATACACATCAAGTGTATCTGTAAAATAAGCAGCATTTTTAATGTCATCATTTGATTTGTAAAAAAATCTAGTTTCTTGGATTTGTAATTATACATAACATACAAGTGATGAATATGAATGCAATGGACATTCCATGGCATTAATGAGACAGGAAATGGTTGCAATAGACTGCATAAATGCCCATAAGGATGAGAGTACAGCAAATCTGATTTGTCATGTATGTTAAGTATGCCTCAGACAATGGAAATGTCCAATGAAATAAGAGTATAGTGCAAGTACATATCTCCCAAATAAGGATACATATACATTACCAACTACACTTGTATTTATCCCCCCAACTGCATTATCTCAATAACTGAATTTTGAGAACTCAGTGACAAAAATTTCTATTACAGCAACAGCTGCAATTAAAAAAGAAAACATGACTGTCTTTCAATATGTCAGCTAGTACCTTAATTAAGGTAATGTTTAGGGCCATTCATTCAGACACTGTCCATCAATGGCATTAAACAATGTCACACTTTTGTCAAATAATATTAAACTTACCTTGGATAAATTCTGTGGAAGACCATAAAACTTCAAATCTACAAACACACAAACACATCCTAATACTTCAATAAGTTACACATGTAGGAGTGCTTCATGTAATGAAAGTACATAGAGATATTCTAATTTTAAATACATTTTGTCACACACTATATCAGGCCTGGCAGCAAATCCATACACAGAACAGGAGAAAAATGTATTGTAAATTCAGCAAATATTTTTTATCCAATGTGCCCATACGAAATGAAATGCAAATATATATAAAAAAAACTATACTGAAACTACAAAATCAAAATACCTCATTCACTCTTCAAGTAATCTCTCTGAACTGCATGCTAACAACCGAAAGCCCTCAAGCCCTCACAAAAATCGGGGAACAGAACACTCAAAATTGGCTATTAGATTATTTTAGCAGGTAGAAATCTAGTACTTTCCTGCAGGATTCTAACCCATGCTCCTTCAATTATTTCTGTCTGATGTTAGAGTAGTCTGCTTGTTACTTTGATGATGAATTAAAATTATGAACACAAAGTCCACTGAATGAAAACAACTATCAGGTGAGCTATACAGCAACCCCTCACCCACTGCGGTTTCGACTATATATGTGGTTGAAAATAATTACATAGGAAAAAAAGTTTTCAAATTCTAGAAATTTAAATACATGTAGACAGATGTGGGCAGTTACTCACTCAACCACCACAGAAGCTGGCAGCAGGGGGTGGCCAAAAACACTTGTGTTCACACAACTGTATCACACCATGATCACTCCCCTAACCCCCATGTTGAATGAGGACTCACTGTACTCAATTTTCATCACTTTTGAAAAGTGTACATAGGCCCATATCACTCCCCACTTCATCAGCCCTTGGAGTTTTATATCGCCGTGGAACATCCAGTCTTGGTAGTTCAGCAATACAAACCTCTTTGCGAAATAGCTGACCTACATTCCGACCAACTAACTGTAAAAAATAATGTACACATAAACATTTTAAATTTATAGTTTTGTCATTTATCCATACAAACAATTATCTTGAACAGTTCTTAATTACAAAAAAGGGAGACCAGAATCTGGGACATCCACTTGGCATGTAGAGAACTATAATCAAAACAGTAATTATCACTGTTATGTACATCACCAAAGCATGTAACTGTGGTTTTCATTCTTCAAAATTCTTCTGACTTTATTTAATAAAAAAAAAATTGGCTTATAAGATCATCATGCTGTCTGTCTTCACAGTTACAACTTTAGAACTGGCTAACCAATTTTCACGAAATTTTGTACGAATATTTTGCCACTGACGACCACTCAAACCTTGTACTTATTGATTTCCTACAATCAGTAATATCAATATGATGGATGCACAGACATGTAGCGACACTTTATGCAAGTCCTGAAATTACAGATGATTACATTTTCAAAAATATGCAATTTTCATGAAGGTAATATTTTGCAGAATGTATAACAACGAAATAGCAGTTAAAGTAAATCTGCATTTGGTCTTCACTTTGATGGTGGAAAGTAATGAAGTTCATAAATTAATGGTTACATATCCATGATGCTGTCTCTTGTGAGTGTTGTGTGTTGTCAGGTAGATGTCTCTGCGTCGGGCTGATCACTCGTCCAGAGGAGTCCTACCGAGTGTCGTGTGTCTGAGTGTTAACACGAAGCCTTGATAATGAGGAGGCCCTGGCCCACTAGGGGCTCTTGCGCCGTAGAAAAAAAAATATCCATGAGGAGATGAATGTTGGTAAGGGTTAAAAAATACCTTCTTGAGAAATTATTCCTGGTGTAATTACTGCTTGAACATTGAAAACCTGTTGCAAAATATATAACGTAATATAACATATAACATCAGTATTTTCAAATATCCATGACAGAAAATATATTTCAAACAGGAAAACTGATGTTGATAAATGTGTAAACAGTGTCTTGCTTTACATCCTAAAACTTACGCTTACAAAGCATTTCAATTAGCAATATATATTAACCTTACAGTCAGTAAGTCAATGCTTTCCATACATATAAAAGAACATGGTTAATTCCAAGTTTACTATTCCCCTAGTTTCAAAGTGGAAGAGGAAGTCACGAAGAGTAACTGTGGATAAATCCGCCGAAAACATTAAGTGTTGACTTTTAAGCCCCACTTATACGTTTCTCATTTTTACAGAACCAAAAATCATGTAAATCTGACCTTTTACTCAGTTCTGAATGGTGTTGTGATATCGTGCCACGTTATAATTATTTTACTGTGAGCACCACAGAGAAAGGAATTTACTACTACAATTAATATAACTCTGAGTAATGTAAAGTTAGCTGATAGAAATGTATACTAACCTGGCTGGTCAGTCTCTTGAATATATCCTTCTTGGCTTTCTCTACTTTGTTGCCCTTTTGGTTGGTGGAGATTATCTTCTCATCCAGTTTCTGTAACTCCTGTGGGTTGCAGTTTGGAATCTGATTCATCACCTTTTGTCAAACAGAAATTATGGTGCATTATTATAAGCCTTTTATTTTAGTCTTTTCACTTTAACATGCAGTCTACAGGGATGGCCACAAGCTGCAGTCGGAAGGTTTATAATAAAAGATTTGTCATGAATGAAAACACAAGAGATGATGACAGTACGTATGTAACCTATAATTAATATGGGGGATGGGCAAGACATCTGGAAGCAGAGGGAGACAGAAGTGTCACATGAAACACCATGGCTGCTATTCCGTTTTGCAAAGGATTTTCTTTCATAGGTGTGCAGCTGCAGGCACATTTTACAATGACAACTGTCTGTTATGTTTAGCATATTGACATTGTTCATGACAGATAAAAGTCCATTCACCATCACACAGCATCTCACTGTTGAGCGTGTGGGTTCATGAGGAAGGACGATGCAATACCCACAGCAAGATGCTCTTCGCTGGTGAGTGGACTTGTATCCGACACAAACAATGTCAGAACACACTAGAATGTAACAGAAAGTTGTTGTTATCATTATAAAACATGACCAGAATCGCACACTCATTAAAGGAAAGTCCCCCGAAAAACTGAGTGGGCCGGGATAGCGTAGTCAGTATAGAGACTCGCTACGAGCTGGACGGTCCGGGGATCGAATCCCGGTGGGGGCGAGATTTTCAGCACCCATCCAGACCAGCCCTGGGGCCCACCCAGCCTCCTGTACAATGGGTACCGGGTTATTCCCGGGGGTAAAGCGGCCAGGGCGTGGCGTTGACAACCCACCCCCATCTAGCGCTGAGGTTAAATAATAAGTAGAGCTATACCTCTACTCCCCCTCTGGGCCTTCATGGCCTGCTCTAGGGTGAACTTTACCCTCAAAAAACTGAGAAATGCAGTCATAGCATGCAACACCCCACCCACCACCCCCGTTTCCAAATGGATATCATCTGTTGTGTTTTTCATTCATAATAATGTTTTATTACAAACAATCCAACCATAACTTATGGCCATTCCTGTATTATCATTCATATGTCGCAGCTTCAAAATATGCCAGAACAGGAACCATATCTTCAAACCAGCAGCAACCAGCAGCACTAAGCAGGCTTTAGACACACCTGTCAACATACAGTTCTGGATCCACTGGATCCTTCAAGTAATAGCCCTTCACAAATCTGAGGTGAAAAACTGAGAACAGTGGGTGGGAAGCCTGGCAAGCTGATGCTGCAATAGGAGGAACAAATGTGTTTGAGCAATGTCCTGCTGGAGGAATCCCAGAACAACTCAGAATAACTGCCTCCCACAGACAGATGGATGTCTCCTTAGTGACAGTAAAATGGTCTGGAATAAATTCAGTGCCCTGTATGATGAAAAAGATGTGTAACACCACCTTCCTTTTCAAGCAACCCTACCTGGATGTTGTGGCTCGCAGCAACACTTTAATATGAAAGATTGTTACTTTGAAAAACTGTACATTAAACACTTTGTTTTGCCTCTGCAATTATCTTCTGGGGAAAATCTGGAATGGCTTCTCGTGTCAGCAGTTTTCATGCAATATGATGGCAACTACAACGCATTTATAGGACTTCACTAGCAACTACCAACTTTATCTACAATTATTTGTACTGTCTGATAACAGCCAATGTTAACAGCTACCTGCATCTATCTTATCCCAAGCTGTGATGTAGGCCATCTATTGCATGAAGCACCTTCCAATTCACAGCCATTCTTAAAGCTGTGGTAACGTAACACCTTGGGCCAGGACACAGGACTTAGACACATACTGTTCTTCAAACATGTAACACAGTCAGGCTAATTGGAACTAAAGATTAGTAATTACAGCTGCACTTAACAATTATTGCCCTTCAGTTTACAGTTTTCCTCATTTAATGTTCAATTCCAATAATCCTAAGCCAATATTTCAGTGCTAAATTACCTGTACTGACAATTACCTTCAGTATAGTGTTTAAACCACCACTTCAAACAGAACCCTTAAACTCTGCTTCACTATATAATTTAGGGATCCATTTCTGTAAACATTTTACCACACAGCATTTGTTTGCCATACGTAGCTTTGTATGGTGTTGAAACGTGGACACTTCGGACAGCAGATCAGAAGTATCTGGAAAGTTTTGAAATGTGGTGTTGGAGAAGAATGGAGAAGATCAGTTCGACCGATCGCGTGAGAAATGAAGAAGTATTACACAGAGTAAAGGAGGAGAGGAATATCCTACATACAATAAAAAGAAGAAAGACCAACTGGATTGGTCACATCTTGCATACAAACTGCCTTCTAAAACACACGTGATTGAAGGAAAGTTAGGAGGGATAGAAATAATGGGAAGACAAGGGAGAAGATGTAAGCAGCTACTGGATGACCTTAAGGAAAAGAGAAGATACTGGAAATTGAAAGAGGAAGCACTAGATCGCACCCTGTGGAGAACTCGCTTTGGAAGAGGCTACGGACCTGTCATAAGACAGACTACAGAACGAAAACGTCTACACCAACCGACACATCCGCAGTACTTTGATCTCCAATTTTTGCCATGAGCCGGCAAACTGTGACGTCAGTCTGCTGCTTAAGGCAATCCATTTCCCTTGCTATGAAACCTTCCACATACAGTAGTCTCCTCTGAGACCAAAATAAATATATTCAGGTACTCATGTACTACTGTATCCAATTTCTGTTTAAAATTCTATCTGACAAAATTTTAATTATGGCTCTAAATACCAAATTCGCAGTATCTGTTCTCAGTACACAGGAACTGCACGCAGACCCACAGCAGGACTAATGGGCAGTCACACATATGTGATTGAGAACTGTATTCATAACACACTTGTTACACATACCTCTATGACAATGGGGAACATAGGACGAAGTAATTCATAAAGCTGAGCCCCCAAAACAACCAGTGACCCCAGATTACTTTCATGTTGCCCATGTAGCTGTAGTGCCTGGAGAACAGAAGTCATAATGTGGGCTGCCATATCAGGAGTTAAACTCCCATCACTAGAAAGCTGACGTACCATCGGACCAGTCAGGTTTGTTGCCTTCAAGCTTGCTGTGGAATCATTCCAACACAGAGCTCTGTAGAAGAAGATATTAACTACAATAACTTGCCAAAAAATCATTCAATTCCCACATCTCCAACGTTTTTCATAATAAACTACTGAATTAGAGAAGTTACCAGTTAATTGCACAAAAGCTGTTTTTGCCCAGTTTCTCTTCTGGAAAGTACAAATGGCTGAACTGCCCTGCGAACAAATGCAAGGATTTAAGGAAGGCACGATATACTCACTAAACTTTCAATTATAAGATCAATTAGTAAATTAAAGATGGATATAGAGCAAAATTTCTTTAATCCAGCATCTGGAAACCCTGCTTATCGGGCACTTGAGGAGAGTAGTCCCAGAACTGGAAGTTTTGTTTTTACCAGAAAAGGGCTTCATCAATGAAACAGGCAGACCGCAGGGACATGTTCAAAAAGGCCAAGACTGTCCGTACATCAACCACTGTGGTATCTCCTGACCACCTGTCTCCTATTCCAACTTACTCAACTCTGAAGACTTGAGAAAACACAAAAGAGGACCTTAAATGACCCCAACCAGCAGACAGAGATATCCAAATGGAATACTCATCTGATTAGTTGCACAGCCCAAGTATACGAGCTGTAACAAGTAATTACCTGTAAGAACTTAGGTCAGTATAGGTACCGTCTGATAATCTGGAATATTTGATAATTCGACACCCGTCTGGTGCCATGCAAGTCGGATGAATGGAATCTTCCTGTATTAAGTAATCTGACAACTGAAAGCGGAAATTCATTTCAAACTGGACTTTTACACATGCCCACTTTAAAAATGTGCATTACCTGAGAACACACAAGGCAACTGGCTGGCATGTTGCTTCATTCCTCAATGTAAGTGTTCCAAGCTCACTCATAACCTCTGCTTGAATGCTGGTCGTATTTACACGGGTAGATTCTGTATCATCTTGTTCCATGGCATTGCACACCATTTCAGTACTTCCTCCTACAAGAACCACTTTCAAAACATCCAGGTATTCACGAGTAATTGTGCGATTCAACATATCTTCCAACATTTCCTGTTATCAAGAAAAACATTTGTGCAGTATCAGAAAATATTACATTAATAAAAATACCATGTTTGCATGACTATAAGATGAGTTTTACTTTAATTTTCAATGAAAAATAGGTGGTCATCTTATATTCAAGAATGAAAAAATATGCATGAAAAGTAATATAATTAAAAAATGTCTGGGAAAATAGACATCAAGCAGCTGTGGCATATCTCAGAATGTACGTATCCACCGAGTATTGCATCATTATAAAATTATTTCATAAGCAATACTCATCAGGTTTGTGTTGTCATTACCAACAAAATGACATTCAATTCATTCACATCTGCATCTCCTGAAGTACATTTTGTAATAACACAATATCTATAAGACATCAATCTGTCCATCAGTTCTGCTGCCATTCAACTGAAGGAAATATTCAATTTCAAAGAACTCTGATGACAGTCAATGGTCATAGTTGCGAATGAAATTTTGGACACTGTCCATTGCCTTAGGCTAAAAGACTCACAAGATTTTGGAGACCGGATCTGCCTCCATCTTTAGGTGGAATGAGGAAAGGGGACAACCTGCTTTGCATCAGAAAGAGCTAGGCTCAATCCCTGCTCCACCTGATGATGAGATCAGATCCAGGATCCAAAACATTGTGGGTTTTTAAGGTTGGAACAACAGACAAACTCAAAAATTTGTCATAGCTATTAAGAAAATCTATTTTAATAGAAAATATTCTATCAATACCTAAACAATAAAGGAATTTTGAGGTGGCTGCCAGATATTACTTAGTCTGCGGATCCACAGTGAGCCTTTGAGAGGACCTGCCTTTTATGGCACCAAAAGGTTGATCACTGTTCGCACAAGCCTACTATTGGAACCAAATCCAAGCCAGAGGAAACCAGCCGCTATGCTCACATCCCATTTCTCTAAGATTCATTTTAGTATTATCTTAACACCTACATCTAAATTGGCCTTTTCTTTCCTTCAAATTTTCTGATTAAAATGTTGATGCATTTCTCATATCTCTCATGCATATGACATGTTCCTCCCAGTTCATCATTCTGGAATTGATCAGTGGTCTCTCTCTCTCTCTCTCTCTCTCTCTCTCTCTCTCTCTCTAGATCATTAGAGAATTATGTAAAAGTAGAACACAAGCTTCAAGGTTCACAGAAAGGACTAGAACACTTACTTGAGTATCAGTGTTTTCCTCATCCATTCCTCCAGATTCATACAACTGAGTAATGTACTGCCATTTGCTATTCAGGCGACTGAACACTGAAAAACATGAGTCATTTTTAAATTTTAATTATGCACATGAAACAGTTGGGGTACCAAGGGCATCTTGCCTCAGGGTTAAAGCAGCCATGGTGCAAGGCTGACTATTTGCCTCCATCTACTACAGAAGTTACAATGAATGGAGCTATATCTCCATTCCCCTTTATATGCCTTCATGACGTCTATAAGGAAAACTTTACCTTCACTGTTACAAGAAAATCATGCATGATAAAGATGTGAAATACAGATAGGAACAATTATCACAATACATGAAAAATATATGAGGACATGTATGGATATAAAATTATTTTGTCCAGTTCTCTGTCTGAACATTGTTTTAATGTGTATGGATAAGAATTTCTGTTTTCTTCAAATCAACTGTACTGAAATAAGACAACGAAATTTCCTATTTATTACAATAATCTTATGAATGCTGCAAACCCTCAATTTTGGGTTCCTGCACTTAAGGTTTCCCTGTATTTAGAATACTTCTGCAGTCATGGTCATAGGTCTACATAACTAATGCAGAACTTTCCTTGATTTAAGGATTTACTTCCATTGCATATACAAAACTCAGTTTCCTACATACATATAAACCTTGATTTAATGCTAAAGGGATATATTTTGTGTGTTCTCATGGATCTAATGGTCAGTTCACATTCCTCAAAGTCATCACCCACATCATATGCCACTAGCACCTGTTACACAGTGCAGTCATTTCCTCTGCCTGGTCTTTGTTTGCACACTACATTGCTTGGATGTACATAGTGTGTGCTCTCTTTGTACAGATAGAAAGTGCCACATTCTCACACATTTTAGTTTTGCAGATTTAATTTCATCCAGAATATGGAAAGTAATCCAACTGAGTCACGAGCTGATAGAAGTGTCATGGGCTGCCACTGCTGTCATTAAGTAGTCTGATGTTACAAGAAGCCTCAATTTTTGAAATGGAAAGAATGCCTCAGACAGGCACAATAAATTAAAAACATGTTTGTTTCACCTCATGAAGAACTCCAAAAATGTACTCACAAAGTGGTTCCAGCAGATGAGATCAGACAGTTCCTATTACCACTAAGCCTATTTTGAAAGAAGGCCACCAAAATAACCACACAGGAAAAATACATATGGCATTCAAAAAATTCTGCCCCACTTTATCCTAGCAAAAATGATAAGAAAGAACTAAAATTTGGTGTACATTAAATACACAAAAACATGGACAATACAGAGGAAAATAGTGCTTGTAACTAAAGTAGGAGCCTGTTCCTACACCAGCATCCAGCACTTTCTGATCATATCTGGCCAGGATAAACACTGTGCAGCAAATGTTTTTGAGTGACACTTGTAGGAAATTTTAAAGCCCCTAATGAATGGCTTCACCAATTTAAGAAACATCATGATATTTATTATATAAAAAATATGTGCCAGTGCCATGCAAGTGTAAATGTGAACAAATATACTGCAGAACACTGGAAAGAAACACTGTACAGTCTTCTGCAAAATTATGAACAAATAAAAATGGTTTGAATGTTAATGAAATAGGTGTACTTTTCAATCTACTGCCAGAAAAGCCTTCAGCACAAAAGGGAAACCATGATGTGGTGGCAGAAAAATTAAAGAATGCCACACTGCAATTCTGATGGCAGTGAGAAATTAAATCCATCTGTGATCATAAAATATGGCCATTGAAGTATGTGAATGAAGAGGCTTGAATTATATCAAAGATACAAGTATTTGTCAATTTCTTGAAATAATTTGACACAACAATAGGGGACACTGGGAAGAAAGTCCTATTGTTTTTGGATACATGTGCAATGCTGCCACCAAACATTCCTAAGAAATGTGAAGACTGATTCCTTCCTGTTAATTGCATCAACACGTTGCTGCCTCTTTGACCTAGCATCATCAACGGCATGAAGACCAGGTACAGAAAAGCCCTGGTGCCGAAGACAATAGCTGCATTGGATAGAAAAAGAGAACTAAATTTAAATGTTTTATGCAGGCTCTCCACCAGTAACAGCAGCATGGAATTCAATGACTTCTAACGCAACAGTACACTGTTTTACTAAAGCTGGGTTTAAAGTCACTAACCACAACCTGAATGTGGAATATGATAAGAATGACGAAGACTGTCAAGAAGTCCAAAACTCATGTTATCTCATCCAAAGACTTCATAAATTGTGACATTGACATCATTACAACAGGTTTGCTGAGTGCAAAACAGATCTGTAACACTGGAAGCACAGATAAGAAGAGAAGGGAGGAGATTCATGACCATATGGAGGAGAAGCAACCAGGATTTTATGTAAATATATTTATACTGACGAAGGAAAATAATAAAAGCTGATTAGCTAAGAAAGACAAGATGAAATAGATAATATCATTATATACACCACACTTAAGAGGTATATTTTTCAAACAACAAAGTGTAGGAAGTGACAATTCAAAGTGTGCATGTAAGCACATGTGCACAAGCACACACAAGCAAGCACATGCGTGTGTGTGCACACACAGACAAAACAGGAGATAACCTACTTTACATGTTCTTTTTATCTAACATTAATTACAGATACTTACTGTATGGACATATGCAGGCCAATACAGGCAGAAGCACTGATTCATAACATACTGGTGGGCATGAACACACGAAAGGTCTTAGGAATGCTCGTACTAGAGGTCGCAGACGATAGTCTGGGATAGCCTGCAATGAAGCATATCAAACTCAGTACTAACACAGAGCATAATTAAAAATCAATTAACTGTTTTGTGGAGATGCACTGTGTATATACAGGATGCAGAAAAACTCCATGCCCAAACTTCTTGAGGTGATAGGAGGGACCAAAACAAAGATTTATTGTCAAGCAACTATATGTCGGACGTGTGTCCTTGCAGTGCTATGGACTATCAAAGTGGGTCTCGCTAAGGTTGGAAATGAAGGAAAACAACTGAATCATTCTGAAAAATTGTATTTGTTACCAATTTACAGCAGATGTTCAAACATACGGCCACCGACCTCAATAAAAAGCCAACAATGACGCAGCAGAGATTGATGTGTGCGCTAAAAAATGCCATGTTTCTGCCTGATGGTTGCTGGTGCCTCAAAGATACGGGCAATAAGATCCTCTTCACAATCACCTGGCGATGAGTAAATCAAGTTTTTCTTGTAGCGTTCTTGCGGTGCCGCTGACTGTCACAGTGTTGGTGAAGCACCCAGAGTGCAGGCAACCTGCTCAACCAATGTGCATGTCAACTGTTAATCATACTGCTTGTGGAACACGTGGAGAGTCAGTTGTTTCAAAGGATGAACTCAGAACCTTACAATTGTGTATAGTCAAATTGACATCAACATGGAGCACTTCACCTGGGCCGAACTCGCTGACATCCACTTGGCATATGGTGCAGCATATTGCAACGGCAGGGAAGCACAGAGGATTTATCACAAGCTTTTTCCGAACAGAGTGTGTCCAGATTATTGTACGTTTGCTTCTGTCGACTGTCACATATGGGAAACAGGTACATTTGCAGTGAACAGGCACAGCACAGGGCGAGGACGATCAGTTCGCATGCCACAATTTGATGAGGATGTTTTGCAATGTTTTGAGGACAACCCCTCCACAAGCACCCATGCGGTTGCTCATAAACTTGGTGTTGATCATCGTCTTGTGTGGAATGTTGTATACAAGCAACAGCTCCATCCTTTACATCAGCAGAAGGTGCAGGCTCTGAGCCCCAGTGATTACCTTTGTTGAGACCAATTTGTGCGTGGGTCTGTGCACCAGAATGCAAAGAAGCCCGACTTCCCTGCAACTGTTTTGTTTACAGATGAGGCCTGCTTCACCCGGGAGGGGATTTTCAACAGCCTCAACAGCCATGTTTGGGCAGAAACAAAACCTTTGCTGCATCTGTTCACTGCCACCAGCAACGCTTTGCAATCAACGTTTGGGCAGGAAAAGTGTATGACCTTCTGATTGGGCCTTACTTGTTACCCTCACGGCTCAGTGCACAGATTTACCGGGTCTTTCTGGAGGAAATGCTACCAGAATTGCTGGAGGAAGTCCCCTTGTCACTCAGGAGAAACATGTGGTTCCCGCACGACAGGGCTGCGGCCCATTTCGCACGTCAGGCCTAAGAACATCTCACCGCTACTTACAACAATCGCTGGATTGGACGAGGCGGGCCTGTGGCTTGGGCCCCAAACCATTGGACTTCTTCATATGGGGCTACATGAAAAACTTGATATGCTCATCACCAACTGATTCAGAAGAAGATCTTACTCCCCGTATCATTGAGGTAGCAGCAAGCATCAGGCAGAAACCTGGCATTTTTGAGCGAACACGTCAATCTCTGCTGCGTCGTTGTCAGTTTTGTATCGAGGTCAGTGACCATACGTTTGAACATCTGCTGTAACTTGGTAACAAACACAATTTTTCAGAATGATTCAGTGGTTTTCCTTCATTTCCAACCTTAGTCAGACCCACTTTGATGGTCCATGACACCACACAGACGCATGTCTGACATATAGTTGCTTGACAATAAATCTTTGTTTCGGTCCCTCCTATCACCTCAAGAAGTTTGGGCATGGAGTTTTTCCGCACCCTGTATAACACAATAGTAATGACCTTTGTCACACATTAAATTGTACCAGACAGCTTAACTAACTAACTAACTAATTCCACGGAGCAGAGTCCTTCTTGAAAAGCTACTACTTCCTCAGCTAATCAAGAAATTCCCTGCATTTTATGGAACCCAAAGATTCATTACCATGTTCAACAACAGCCTGCCACTTGTCCCGTCATGGGCCAGATTAAACCACCCCATTTTTTAGAATCATTTTAATATTATCCTTCCACCTATGCCCAAGTCTTTCAAGTGTTTTCTTTCCTCCAGGTTTTACTACCAAAACCCTGCGAGCATTTCTCTTCTCCCTATATGTGGCACATCCAGCCCATTTAATCCTTGATTTGATTGACTGAATAACATATGGTAAGGAGCACAAATTATAATTTTCTTGCTGTTAAATTCTTTCCAGTCTCCTGTTACTTCCTCCCACTTAGGCCCAAATATCTGCCTCAGCACCCTATTCTGGAACACCCTCAGCCTATGTTCTTTCCTTACTGTGAGGGACCAAGATTCACACCCATATCAAACAACAGGTAAAATTATAGGTGTGTATGTTTTAACTTTTATATTATTAGATAGGAAGGCAAAAGATTCTGAACTGAATGGTAGCAGGCATTCCCTGCATTTAATCTGGTCTTAACTTCATCATGCATGCAATTTTGATTTGTTAGTGTCGCTTCCAAATATTTGAACTTTGCCACAGTTTCAAAGGATTCATTAACCATCTGTACATTGTTTCCATTAGATAGAGTTTTTTAAAAAACTTCAGCACATGGGAGTAATGAACATCCAAAAAGACAATATGAACAAAATAAAAGGAGATAAAGTTTGTCAATTTCCTCATACATCAACAACTGCAGTAAAATCAATTAGTTGTTCATCTTCAAGATGAACAAAACTATAAATTACTTTTGTAAGTGGTGACCTAAACATGAACCATTTATTAAAGAAAAAATGCTACTTTAAGATCTGCTATTCAAAATAAATCCTACTATACAGTCTCCTGTGAGCTGGGATAGTGTAATTGGTATAGTGACTCGCTATGGGTTGGACAGTCTGGGAATCGAATCCCAGTGGGGGCGAGTAGAGTGGCTGGGGTGTGGCGTTCACCACCCACCCCGACCTAGCACCAAGGTTAAAGAAAGAACAGACCTATACCTCTACTCCCACTCTGGGCCTTCATGGCAGGTTATAGGGTGAACTCTACCTTTTATACATTCTCCAATGAAGTACCACAGAATTCTTCTTGTGTGAAGAAATGCTGCACAACTTTGGCTACCAATCAAACACATGAAATGGAAACAAAGAAAATCTAACTGGTACCACCTCAACCCCTTAGAATTCTTTTGATGCCATCTGTATGGTATTTTATGATCTTCTTAGCCACAATTCACATGGCAAGAGTGAAGGAATCCATTTCCAAGGTTAGCAATTAGCTCAGTGATAGACAAGCATTAACATAATGGTTGGCAGATACACAGGCATCTTATTCACCACATTCATGAAACATCTACTTTACAAAAGATAACAAAACGAATACAAAATTACACACAATTTGAGGATTTTACAGCAGTCATGATTCATAATGTAGTTCTTTCAGGTTATGACACCATGTAGCTATATAGGCTGAGCTAACAGCATGATTAAATAAACCAGGGTATCAACAGTGTAGTCTGGTACGTGGGTAACAACGTTCTGGAAGCGCATATGACCTCCACCTCCAGGGTCGATAGGCTTCAAAGCTACAGATGGAGGCGGTTATGTTCATTTGAAATGTTCGTACCCACCTAGAAGACCACACAGTGTTATAATACAGACTAGAATGCAAAAATATAAATAAGTTATTTGTTATTATTTGACAAGGTACTTCAAAATTATACTCACCTCTAAATTTGCAAATAATGATGTCAAAATATTTGGAACAAGACCTTCCAGTTGATAGAAGTCTCTACCAAGGCTTGGACCTGAGTTACCCAATATATGATATGTAGTATCATGTACCATCGTTAGAAAATGCTGCATGCGTTCCAATGGTGTCTGAGCTCTTGGATGAGAGACATCCACATGATCCACGAATGAAGCACTGCAAGTTGTTCCAAGAACATTAGATCGATCCAGCTCCAGTATTGTGTGTGCTCCTCGATAACCCTGCATCCAAACCAAAGGACAATCTTGGGTAGAGTTGAGAGGTGACAAACACAATGTAGTAAAGCACACGGTATTCAATGGTTAATAGCCAAGGTCAACTTTCTTATACATAAAAAAAAGAGTCAAATGCTCTTCTGTAACATATCAAAAGTAACACATTCATAAATTCACTCTCACCTCCTATTGGTAAATACTTCAAATAATCATGACCTCTGTTAGTCAGTACAATTAATCTTTTTTTTTTCCAATGGCTCGACAGCCCCTTGGGGGCCTAGGCCGCCTCATTTTTCAAGGCTTCACGATCACACTTTTTTTTAGACACACCACACTCGGTAGGACTCCTCTGGACGAGGGACCAGCTCGTCACAGAGACCTCTACCGGACAACACACAACACTCACAAGAGACAGACATCCATGCCCCCGGTGGGATTCGAACCCACAATCCTATTAAGCGACAATTAATCATAAAAGTGTAAAACCCTGTCACTGCTTACATGATGTGCTATTCCTTCACTGTTCAACACAAATTTTTATAGAAAGGAGTGTGCAGGCAGGATGCAAAAGTGCTAAAGAGCAATGACATGACATCTGTTAGATATATGAATTAAGTCTAAAACTTACATATACAAGTATTTTACTTTTCTGTTTCCTCCTGCAATATTATGAAATTTATTCTACATTCCTGCCCATATGTATGGGAGCCACACTTTTTAGAATAATGTAGGGCAAATTTTTGATGTGATTCAAATCCTAATTCATAATCTGTTTTTTAATTACACAAACACACTTCAACTACTTAAGTGTCACACCATCTTTCACATTTTTGCAAGTATATACCATGATATTAATCAGGTACGCAACCATATCCCCGGTAAGAATAGGCACTTCTGCCTGTACATCACAAAAGACCACAGTTCTGCATCATGACGTCAGGTTTCAGTTCCATCATATGCTCATCAGCGCCAAAGCAAATGTCAATTAATACATCTTCATTTGTCTGGGACATTTTGTAGTGTCAATGGGAAGTTCATCAAGTATGTTTCACGACAGCATATTGGTCCCATCTTCAAGCATCAAGACATCCAACAAACTACCCCATGATGCTGCAGAACATCCCAAAAGAACGAATATCTCAACTACACCGTGGTAGAAGCCTAATTCTCACCAAAGAATACACTTTATTTTCTTGTGTTTTAATAACTACAGGCTAATTAATACAGAAAGAAAGAGGAGTGAAGAGGCATAGTCCAAACTGGAGTACATATTTTCTAAATACAGTAAAACCCAGATTTAATGATCCCGCATTTAGTCAAATCCCGGATTTAGTGATGATTTTTTCATATCCCGACAATAGCTCCATATAAACAATGTATTATTTTCCCGCATTTAGTGAATCCCGATTTAGAGAAAAACCCACATTTTGTGGAAAATATTACGTACTCATATTTCAATTGTTATTTGACGTTTCCCACATTTAGTAAATTTTATCATGAGCAAAAAAATCACAAAAGATACATATTGTACGTAAAAATTACGATATACGCTCGAAACATTGAGGCAATGGCCTGCCACGATGGAAACACTGGTTCCTGTTAGATCACTGAACATCGTTGGGCCCGGATAGCGTCTGGATGGGTGATCATCCAGGAGTGCCCGGTACTGTTGCCTATGTCTAAGTGAGACAAAGTAGTGTGAAATATGCGGCAGCGCAATGGTAGGGGAAACTGTGTTGTAATCACTTAGCAAGTCCATTACGCCGATCCTGATGACATAATGCCTGTCCCCTCTCCGTCTACCTTATCTAGAAGTTACTCTGCTGCTGCATGCCTGCTTTGCAATCACTGCGTAAACCTGGAGCATTTGTGAAAAATTCTTTCTACTATTATTATTATATTTTTTATTCCTTAATGATGGCTACTAGTAAAAGGAAGAAGCTGACAATTGCAGAAAAAGTGAAAATAATTCAATAATAATAATTTTCTTATAGCTATGTATGATTGGTTTTTGAATAATTTTGATATTCTTTTATGTGAAAATTCCAAATATATTTCAATATTTTCTATTTAATTCTGGAATTTGTTTCTAAATGTTTATTTTAAAAATATTAATATAAGTTGAAAAATTGATTTTTATTATAGAGACCATAATGGAAATAATAAACAAGCAAAAAAGATAAATTTAACACTCAATTTAACTGAAAACCTCCATTTAATGAAAACCTCGATTTAGCGAAATATACCGTATATTCTCGAATCTAATCCGCACCCGAATCTAATCCGCACCCAGTTTTTGGCGACTTCTTAAACGAAAAAAAGTTAGTTCGCGATTCTAATCCGCACCTTTCCTTCAACCACCCCTTGCCCACGGGGCGACTGATTGAATAATATTGGATGTTACCAATGCGTTAAAATCCGACGCTACGCCTGTGGCCGATGAGTCATACCGATAGAGGCGGGGCCTTTCTCAACAGACGTGCGCAATCTCGTCTGAAGCCAGCTGATCTTTAGTTGTTGAAACGTGGGAGGTGCTTGTTCCAATTTGTCGTGTACCGTAGTTATGGAAGAGGGACACCTGAAATCTAAATGACTCTCATATACGGCAAAGTTCAAACGTGAAGTTATTCGGTGCGCAGAGGAGAATGGAAACCGCAAAGCCGCTGCAATTTTTGGAGTTGATGAAAGCAACGTTCGACTATGGCGGAAACACAAGGCAGCGATCAGCAGGTGTGAGGCGTCACGAAGGAAATTCACTGGACCCAAGAAAGGACGATTTCCTGAAATTGATGATGCAGTCTTCACGTTTTTTCAAGAGAGACGCAAGACTGGACTGTTTGTGAGTTATGATCCACTCGCGAGGAGGCGATAAAGAAGGCCAGATCTTTGAACATTCCTGGAATTATGAGTGATGACGGCGAGTCTGATGAATAATAAATTATAATAATAAATAATAAAATAATAGATTATTGTATTGTATTGTTCTTACGTTGTTTATTAATTACGTTAATTACGTTATTGTTATATTGTACAGCAGCTCAATCATTTTTCCAAAATCCAGCTCTAGACCGCGAATCTAATCCGCACGCGAATCTAATCCGCATCTGATTTTTTAGCCCTCTAAAACTGTAAAAAAAGTGCGGATTAGATTCGAGAATATACGGTATTCTAATCCCCCAGCAATTCATTAAATAGGGGTTTTACTGTAGCTCTCTCCAATTTTGTATACCTCACTGCTTCTAACTTTATTTACTGGACACTTTCTGCTTTATAACATCAGATGTGTAATCTTCTAATAAATCATATATAGGGCATCTCTCTAAAACAAGTCAAAATTTTCACTTAAGCAATCTCCTTTATGGTTCCTATGTCCTAATACATACTATACAAGACCACTTAAATACTGAATAAATCTTACATGCACTGAGTAACATGATACTAATAAAACTTACTTCAGGTATCAGAATAAATCACTATACACTTTCCTTCACAAGCATTCTGACAACAAACAAAACATCCGCCCAGATACACCAAGGAAAGCATACTTTTCTCAACAGCATTCATTTAGTCTATAAAAAAATTATTTAACTAGCTCACTTTAGTTCAGAAGACTACTAAAACCTATGGAACACAAACGTAACTTAGCAAGACTCACTTCTGACAGAGCAGAAACAGCATCAGGTGCCCAGAGTCCATTAAAAACCTTAAGAAGTGCCATAAAATGTGGGATAAGTGGTACAATATGAGGTGCTGCCGGGTTGCGACATATTGGGTTTCCTGTTTCAGTATGAGCAACTACAAAACCACCACGCACAGCTCGATCTGGATCTTCTGGCCACGAACATCGTTTAACAACTGCCAGGAACAGGTTCACATAGAACAGTATGTGTGACCGGTTCTGACCTGTAAACACAAGTCAGAATATCCTTTGTACCACAAAACATGGTGCTTAACAAATTAAATAATCTGCATATGTAATAACCAGTATTCACCTAGCACAAACATCATTCAGGCCTGAAAGTTGACAGAATTTTCAGGAAAGTACCTACAAAAAACATGTTTAACGCTATACACAATTATAAGGTGACTGTAGTGTAGATGGTATAGCGACTAAGCTATGGGCTGGACGGTCCAGGGTTTGAATCCTGGTAAGGGCAAGAAATGTTTCTCTTCTCGAAAACGCCCAGACCAGCTCTGGGAGCCCAACCATCCTTCTGTTCAATGGGTACTGAGGTTCTTTCCCAGAGGTAAAACTGCTGAGGCGTGATATTGGCCACTCACCTCCATCCAGTGCCAAGGTTAAGAATGAGTGGAGCTATAATTCTACTCCCCCTATATGCCTTCATGGCATGGAGAGGGAAGGCTTTTACCCCAGTTCTTCAGATAATGACTTATGAAAACATTATCATTTTATATTCAGATTAATATGGCTTGCTGCTAATTACATCTAACGATATCGAGACTAGTGGACGTTAGAAATTAAGTGTTGCACCCACCAAATGGGAAGAATTTGTTCTGGGAGGACAGTTTTAATTATTCAAAACATAACATCACGGAACAAAGTACTTAAGAATCTAACAGTCACTCAGCTGATCAAAAAATTCTCCACTGTTTAAGGAATCTGAAGCTCCATTACCATGTTCACAAGAGCCCACCACTGGATTCCACCCAGATCCAGATGAATTCATCCCACACCTACACACCCCGTTTCATTAAGGTCCATCTTGATATTACGTACCATTGTGCATAAATTTCTGCTAATACAGACTTCTTCCATAGACTCACTCCTTTGCCACATAGCAGAATGCAAAATAGGGGCAAAGTTGTCCATTTGCATATAGGGGAATGGAAGTACAGCAGAATTTAAATTGTTCCTGCTGCATATGACATATTAAAGCATAGTGTATAAAAGGCTTTTAAATTAAATGGTACAACATCAGAATACAGTGAATTTAAATGGCACTGCAAAGGTTTAAGTACTCAGACATAAGCCCAAGTTTCATAGGGTCACTGCATTTATAAATTTTGGCACACACAAAAAACTTCATACATAAATTACAGGTTACATTAATGCCCTATAATCTTACTGCAAGTCTACATGTAAGGCTAGAATATTTATCCCTATCAAATAGAGATATCTTGTAGCAACCATGTTGTTAATTCACAATTGGCAAACTCAACACACATTACATATCTATTGATAAGCTATCACAATACAAACTTGCAGAACTTTGAGGTCTTCGCTCTTCAGGGATGTTATGCAATGTTCTTTGGTAGTTAGTTACTGACGTTTTGGGACGGCCTATCAGTCCCATCTTCAAGGGTCAAGCAGTCTTCTTGGACTGCTTGACTCTTGTCACAAAACATTGGTAACTAACTACTGATCAGTGCTGCGTTAACATCCCAGAAGAGCGAAGACCACCATGACAGAAGCCTGACATTTCAGAACTTTCATAATAATCATTACTTCAGTATCCTTTGCTGTTCCTGTGTTAAAGAAAAACAGAAGCAAAGACAATCTAATCCACCAATATCATCAACAAATACAAATTTCAACAGGAAACATGTATAAAAATACTACAAATTACCATTTAGGTCATCACTGCTGGGTTCTACTGGAGGACGATCAAGACCAACAAATGCCATAAAGTCCCGGGGACTCTTGAATGCTGTAGAACTCAATACAATCCACTCCTCAGCACCAGAACCAACCACCTCACCGATAAATTGTGTCTGACGTTCATAGTCACAGAAGTGGTTGCTGATCAGAAGTAAAGCTTCCTATTTTGCATAAAACAATCCCAGAGAACTCAAAAGCATCACAACAATTGCAATGTACATTGTGACATTATAATTTGGACAAATATCTCATCAGGATTCAAGTCTTCTAGGATGTTATAACACAATTTAACTGGTCAAGTCAAAACGAGGCTATGTGAGGGATAAAGCAGAAAGCTATGACTTTACAAGAACATAGATAATAAATATGTATACAAATCCAAATGTCACATGCCTTCATCTACCACAAGAATCTCAAGTTGACAAAAAAACTAAAAATAGACATCTTTGTGCCTTATAACTGCTATTTGAGACTTTACCTAAACGATTATCTCAAGAATAAAAGCATAAAAATACTGAAGTTAATATTAAAGTTGTCCCTGTGCACACTATGAAAGCATTTGGGGGGAGTGGAGGTACAACTCCACTCACTCTTAACCTTATCATTAGATGGAGATAAGTGGACTTTACCCCTGGGGAAAGTGCACCCAGTACCCACTGAGCAGGAGACTGGGTAGGTCCTAGAGCCAGTCTGGATGCTTTGCAGAAGAAAAAATCTCTTATCCCTGCTGGGAATCATACCAGGTCATTAAAACAATACACTTAATTTTCACATGTTCCACATAGAAAGTTTCCTTTAGCTGGTCTGCTTTTTATCAGACCAGCCGAAGAAAACTTTTTATAAGGAAAACATTACAATTAGTTCACTCGTTCACAAATATTTCTACTTTTGGCTCAACCGTGTAACAGAACCTAAACTGACCTGGCTGACCCCTGGCAAAACCAACCCTGCGGTGTACAGTCTTTCATAAGCAGTATACAGTTACTCAGTGGTACATGAAATTTCCCAGTTATTTAACTGTTAAGGTTGATAACCATGAACAGAATGTTCGCTTTGGATTACAATCCAATTCATAACACATGCTTTAAAGAACAGTTTTCAATATTGTCCTCCAAACTGTATGTCTCCCTCCTCTTCCAACTAAAATTTTGTAGAGAATATTGGTGTTAAGCGTGATTCATTGATAGCTGACACACTTGGTCTTAATTTGACTAATCATCCCTTAGTCTATGAAGAATTGGTTTGCAAAGGACTTCTAGGAAATCATATTGAAATTGTGAAGTTAATGGCTTATGACAAGTAAAATACTACAAGCATGCAAAATAAGTATACAGATATCCACACAATGTACCTGCAAAGTCACTCTCTCCAATCTTGAAAGCTGCTCTGGATCTTTGCTTAGTCCCTGCACTGTTGCATATACTCGTTCAAACAAAGGAAGCAACAGCAGTGGATACTTCTGAGCTATTTTCACCATGAGGCTGGCTGCATGCATACGTACATTCTTCACTACTCTACTGCGACTATCTTTGCCTTGGCCTGGTTGACTAAACACTAATGCTGCAAAAATTTTGTCCAGAACACGTGGAAGGAGACTGGCTGAACACTCAGCTGTTGTCATGCTCAGAAATACAAATAATGCTGAGACACATGATAAAAGAGTTGAGAGTAATAAGGGATCTGAGGGCTCATAATTGAGGCAAATTTCTAGAAGGCGCAGCCCAGAAGTTACATTAGGACGCTCAACTGGAACCAGGATCCGACTGAGAACACTCTCAAGTACCTGAAAACCAGAGTTTAAAATATGTTAGCAAACAATTACAATCAGGGGGTGACGGGTTTCGGCAGACATACACAGCAGAATCCTGATACACAATTTCTTGATTTATGATTTACCCACATTTTAGGTACTTCTTTCTTCTTCTTCTTCTTCTTCTTTTTGGTTCTGGCCAAAACACTGTAGAAATAATATAAAATTCTTCTTGATTTACAGTTTCTCAATTTCAGGTTCTTCCCACATTTATGGCATAACAATATAGTCAATGTACATATAACATAACATTGTGAATGCGCCTAAAAACTGGTCCCTACACCTTTTTGGAGCCTCAATTTAAGGTTTAAAACAATGGATTAATGAAGTTTCACTGTAAACAAGAACACAAGTTTTCCATGCAGCGCAATCAATACTTGACCCTTTGGCGCTGGAATTAAATTCGCAATGCAGTCTGCAAAACCCCAAATCTAAATTACAGGATTAGATTTTTTCATGCAAACTCTTACAAAACAAAAAAGCAAAAGGAAAAGGAAAAGACTCAATAGGGTTGTACAAGAATGGTGGTAACTGGCCGACACATATGCTGGGTCATTTGGTGCCAAAGGGTTAATGTTGCTCAGTTTAATAGTTTCCATCATCAGGGGTTACTTCCAAGAAACCATACCCATTACCTCAGTCTTAATTTAATCCATTTTTTATGTTTCCTTAGTTTACTTTTCACATATACTATTCCCAGGGAGATAGGTAATGTGATTTTCAATGCACATAAACACAAAATTGGGAGGAGAAAAAAAAAGTCCGACTGCAAGACTCAACAGTACTATGGTATTACCTGGGACAAAGCTTCCCACTCCAAGTATGTAGATGACTGGTAATTACATTCAATGCCTTGCTCTTCCATGGACTTCTGTATTCTTGTAGACAACCATTCTTCTACATAGGAAAATGTTACTAATGGTGCTACTGATGTGGCCTGTCTAAAAGTCTGAAGCAGTTCTGATCGGCATTGATGGAAGAATTGGGAAAATTCCTCCTCGCTGTCATAATCAAGGCATGCATAGGCACCAGTTTCATGAATATTAGCACATCGTGACAATGGGTAAGTGACCTGAAAAGACAAACACATTGCAATTTTGACATCTTAAAAGAAATTATACAATTTCAAATAGAATATATAACATGAAGATGAATGTCTTTACATGACACAGGATCATTATTTTTGGAAAACAATTTGTTTTTAAATTATGACTGTGTCTCAGTCCAGAACACATTCTGGCATCTGCTCCAGTCTGGTAATACGCAGAATATTTGACCTATCTTGGCCTGTTTGATTCAGTGTGGGGGGGGGTGGGAAATTTTTTTACATGGGGCCTGGATAGAAACAGTTCAACAACTAAAGGTTGGACATATCTGCAAAAAATATATGTGGTTCAAAAGTTAATATCACTTAAACACACTGGCATCTACATACCAAAATACATAAAAACTGTCTTACACCATGTTGTAGATGCTGGAAATGATGACAGCAGACCTATTTCATTACATTTAGAACTTATTAGAGTCCCAAAACTTAATTTTCTGTCAAAACCTATGTTTTATTTATTTTATTTAGTTTTGTCAGTACAGTACTCTCAGTACTCTATATTAGGAACAAATTATTTGAAATGCCTGAATACTGCAACAGGCTGGATTGAAATGTTTAATGGCTGCCGTTTGCACATATCTGTTTCCGTATCCATAATGACACATAACAACATAACTACAGCTACCTTCACTGCTCTGATAAAAACCAAAATATCTGAGCCATATTCAACTCTCATCAGGTTTAGCATGAACATACAGTTGCAAATACTGTATCACAGACTGACAATGGTACCATAAATTACATAAAATGTTCATAACAATTTATTTGCAATTGAATTTATGTAAGTTCAGCACACATAGGGTTTGTAACAAATTCACAATTATTTCATGCTGTTACCAGCAATTGAACAGCCAGCAGTCTGTCTATTTCTATTTCATTGACAATGCTTACTCCAGATTCTGACACAAGCAGGATCCCTTGTAGACTTGAGGATTCTAGAGAACCACCCACCATGAAATCTGTAGGCATAATTTTCTGTAATCTCTTAAGTACTTAGTAAGATTATTCTGTGTCCAGTTTCACTAGAGTGCTTTGAATTCAGTGTTTATGTTCTACACTAAATTCCAGTCAAAATCAAAAGTACATACCCTTGTAATTTTGGGAGCAGTACATTCCACCCACTTGGGAATAAATGTGAGGAAAACTTTGTCCTTTGAGATATGCTCATGCCTGAAGAATGACATCCACACAGAATTTGTATAATGAACTATAGTGAGACTAGGATGCCGACTAAATGTAAGAATAGCATCTAAATATGTAGCAAAAGTGGGTGGACGAATATTCAGTCCTTCATCCTTTCCCCACAGTATACAAACTTGTGATCCAAGTCCTGTCAGTACCTGCAACAAAAATGTACAATTAAGGTGCATTACAAACACTTTAACTTAAAACACATTCACTTGTAATGCTGTAAGTACCCATTTAAAACATCTGTAATAAGCCAATCTATCAACACTTGTAAATTTGCTATAAGTGATTCTGGTTAGTTGTGGTCAAGTGCCCCACAACACATAATCACAAATCTTCTTTTAAAAAGGCATATCTGTGGTGGTATCTTTACACACACTACGTTTCAGGAACATATATTCTCTTTGAACACCAGACTGTTTTTAAACACATTACAAATATATTATGTGCTAAGTTGAAAACAAAAACTCTGTTGTCTGGTGGGGAACATATGTTAATGCAGGGATGCACAAATTTTCAAAACATCTAGGAGCTACCTCAAAATTCAAGGTGCCAGAAATGTGACATGAAGCAAGTTCCATACCAAGGACCCACACATATTTGGCACACCGTACAAAATTTTGTTGCTGTTTATGCCAGCATGTATTCATCCATGGTGATATAAACAGCCGCAGAAGACACGGATATATGCCTCAAAACAAAGATGATTTTCAGCAAAAGATATTTGTTCGCAATCAAATAATAACTATTACAATGCACACTGTACTATGCTTTTTAATCTTTTTAACCATTTTAATATTTGTATTTTAACTCTACCAGTGCACATCTATGACATAAATAGCCATTACTGTATTTTCCTTTCTTGAATACCTCCTTGAGGATGGTCAAAAAAGGCCAAAACATGTAGGAGGATTACCACATGTTTGTATATTATTGTATCTAATTATAGTGCACTTGTTGGAATATACAAGGTGGTGTGTCTTACTACATGGAACATGGATAATTTTAAATGTATCTGAGTTCATTCTATGCCTTGTAACTAAAAAAAATACACAAAAAACTGTGTGGAAAAGATCTGATATATTATTCAAATCAGTAAACAATCATTTTCAATCGATTCTTTAACATCAGGCAGACAAAGTGCTAAAGATAAATACCATAATAGTATAAACGGAGTACTCAGTAACAGTAACTTCTGCTATGAATAATTCAGTACACAAATATCTAGCACAAAAGGAAGTACAAAACCCCACCTCTGTTGCACAATTCAGCACTCACCAATGTCAGTCTCTTTAGGAAGTGATAGTGGCGTTCATCAAGTGATTTACTTGATGCAGCATCAGCAGCCTTAAAAATGCAACTCATTACATCTGCACTGAACAAGACCAACAGTGGCATGCGTTCTTCGACTCGTCCCTTCCGATTGACAATCTGTCCATAAAACAAAATGTTTTCTTCATTAAATTAATCCAAATCAGTGCGTAATATTGTCACATTTTCCACCATAAGGTATAAGAAAGTCTCTCTATATCTTACATGTTTGTACGTTCATTACAGGATGGTAAGAAGAAACAAGACAACACAAAATGGAAGTGAACCATTTATTTGTATTATCACCTTAAATGTCAAGAGATCTAGCCTATGGGAAATGCTTTAAACATGATTAAAACATGATTATTAAAGTCAACATTAATAATTTTCCACTCTAACCAGTCCACAATTTTTTGTAAACACAACCGCACTCCGTACTAATACCCCTTAATACACAAGCACCTGTTCCTACAAGTGCTAATATGACTTGAATCCAGGATACCTAGTTACTACAGTCACTAGGCTATGGGATGGATAAGCAAGGAAACATGGTACTTCTGTTTAGGTGTATTATTTAATGAAGCTGTCAATTGCTAAAATTATATAAGATCAGTGATAAATGAACATACGAGGATACAGCACTGCTGGAATGATACTGACAGAGAAAAACAGAAGTACTAAGATAAAAACTTGTCCTAGTGCCACTTTTTCCACCAGAAATCCCACATAGACCAGCTTGGGATTAAACCCTGGCCTCTGTGGTGAGATGCTGGTGTCATAACTGCCTAAGTCATAGTACAGCCAAATCATGGTGTAACTCCCAGCACAGGCAAGAGATTTTTCTTTTCTCCAAATTTCCAAAATGGCTCTGGTGCCCACCCAGCCAATGGATATAGCAGGCACATTCCCCAGGAGCAAAGCAACTGAGGTGCGAAGTTGATCACTCACCTCCATCTAATTAACCTTTACCCCACTGGGGCGAGTATTTAAATTTTAGTGTATGGTTTATGAAATATGTATTATTTGAACATAAAAAGATAAAATTATGAAATAAATGGCATGTTGTGAAAAATAAAACAGAGATTATCCACCATGCCTTAAAAATGCACTAAATATTTCTTGCTGCCTAAATATATAAAATGAATTTCTAGGGGTGTTTCCCTATGTGCGTTCAAATATGTGAACACAGGTATTTAAAAGATCAAGAGATTAAGAATGAACATGCACATGAACTTTACTTTCTACTTTATTGACAGGGGTTTTCCCAGTAACATGACACACATTACACACATTCCAACAAAATACACTGTGGTTTGATTCCCAGCAGGGGAAACATGTTTTATCTTCTCCAAAGCATCCAGACCAGCTCTGGGGCCCATCGAAGAGGCAGCAGGGGCTCTTTCCTTGGGGATAAAGTGGCTGAGACATAAAGCTGACCACTTACCTCAATCTAGTGCGCAGGTTAAGAATGTGTTGAGCTATAGCTCCACTCCTCTATATGGCTTCATAGGATGTACAGGAATTTTACCTTACCATTTACTTGATTCACTGAACAAACTGTGGTAACGAGTTTGTCCAGTGTAAGCAAAATCAGGGTTGCATTTTAATGAACAAGTACTGTTCCAAAAATACTTGAAAAAGAATGAGTCACAACCTGCAACAGACACTCAGCAGCTCCTGCTTGAAACTTCTCACTATCCAGAAGGAGGCAGAGTATTTGTAAGAGCTGTCCATTATTAGCCATGATGTGACTGATGGACACCCATTCAATAAAGCCAGTCAGCGTCAGAAGTACAACCTGTACAACACGCACATGCACATTCAGCTCTGCTTCCTGACCCTGTTCACGCAGTCCTTCAATGGCATGAGTGTGATCACGAACAAGGTGCAGAAAGAAGGCAAATATTTCTCCCATGTTGGTTGTTAGAGCTTGGTAGATGTCCCGACGACGTTGGGTTGATTCCAATGTCTGAAACAGTAACCTTTTAAGAACAAGTAGTTTTATCATAAGTTCAGCACTGAGAATATACTACACCACATGCCCCAGTTACATATATATTTATATATAAAATCTTTTGTACATCTCAATCCAAAATGAATGGATCACTTAGTCTCTGGACTTTGTCCATCATCTAATGTTAGAAACTACGAAACACAAAAAGAAAGCACAATGTTTTGGAAACCAGATCTCTTTCCATTATCATGTAAAAGGATGGGCAGGCACATACTGAAACTGCATGCATGAAGAAATTAAGAGCAGACTAAATTGTGGGAATGCCAGTTACCATTTGGTCCATGATCTTTTTTTTTTCCGGGTGCCTATCTAAAATACAAAGATGAAAAATCCACAGAACTATAATTTTTCCTGTTGTTTTATATGGGTGTGCACACTAAGGGAAGAACATATGCTGAGGGTGTTCAAGAACAGGGTGCTGAGGCAGATATTTGGGCTCAGAGAGAGGAAGTAACAGGAGACTGGGAAAATTGCACAAACAGGAACTTTATGAATCATACTCCTCATCAAATATTATTGGAGTGATCAAATCAAGGAGAATGAGATAGTCAGGGTATGTGGCACATATGTCACAAGAAAAAACACATACACTATTTTGGTGGGGAAAAACCTGAAAGAAAGAGACCACTTGGAAGACCTATGCATAGATGGGAGAATAATACCAAAATAAAACTTGAAGAAATAGAATAGGAGGGCATCAAGGACTGAATTCATCTGGCGCAGGATAGGGACCAATGATGGGATCTTGTGAACATGGCAGTGAAATTCTACATTCCATAAAATGTGGGGACTAAAAGACTAGCAAATAAACTATTCGCTCTCAAGTAGGACTATGTCATGACATGATTTAGTTAGTTAGGCTCATACCAAGCTGAACCCAACTAAGAAGCTGCCTCCCAACCATTTCACTTGTGGAGAGGAAAGGATCCAGCTCCCACAACAATGTGTCCTTTTTTTGAATATGAGAGGATAACATTTCAAAAACCTAATAATCCTAAATGCATTACATCATAATCAGAACTGTTTAGATGCCACTATTACTTCTACTGACGTACCACCATCATAAACACTGTCACTACCCTAGCACTAGTGCCACTGCTGCAGCAGCAGCTACTACTACTACTACTACTATAACTACTCAACAAAGTTATGGACACAGTGTGGTGTAAACTGCCAAATGTGGCTACAGTGCCCCCAGATATCATTGCTATAAAGGCAGCACTGCATGTCAACAGATGTGCCTCCATCAGAGGTACTGCAGCAGAGTTAGCCACCATTAATATGGAGGCTGTACATGCAATCATTGTGAACTTGGTTACCACAATGCTTACATGGTGTACACAACACTGCAACCAGTATATAATGAACTATAATGCAACATGAATAAAATAATATGTTAAAGATCATTAACACAGGCTACATATGTCAGTATGCAAAAATTAGTAAGTATTATAATGAGTCACAGAAACAAACATGATTACCTGCAACAGAGCCACATCCTCTGCCAGTCTAAGAAATACAAAAAGAACCAATTCTGTCTGACTCCCGCCAAGTGTACAAGCAGCTTGAAGCTCCGATAATAATGTAGGCCATTGCTGGGGCCATTCCCGCTTTATCATTTCCACAATAACTCTTGACAGAGCATCCTTCATATGTGCATGTTCTTGAAACTGTGGTTCTAAGTCTCTCTCCAAAAGTTTCATTGCATTGTCCTAAGAAAGAAATAAAAACATGAAATTAAAAGTTAATGAAATCTGATGTAGATATTAAAATACCTTTCCGCATTTGAGACACAAGTAAGGGAATATGACACAGACCCCAGCCAGCTACAGTAATGGCTTAAAATAAATTTCTTTTCCAATAATCAACTGTTGGTAGCACATGTTTATGCCATATTTATAACTACAGGTTCTTAACAGGGGCAAAATTTTGTTTCATTTCTGAGGAACCTACAAGAATCTCCAGGGCTGATTTTTTTATTGTTCTCCAACACTTGAAATAAATGATGCCTGATACATTCAATGCAACTTGCACCTGACAGCTTGTGGCAGAATGAATGTCAGTACTGATTATTTTCAATATTACTCTTTACTCGAGTTACAAACTGCAATGAAATAATGAAACTGCTTTTTATTATGACACTCTTACATACATATCTCCACAACTGCATGTGTTAGTGATCACCTAATTGATGCTGAACCAATCACTCATGAGGATAATAGTTTCAAAAATGTCTGCCAGATGAGTGTCAAAACAACAGAACTGATGGAAAGATGTGTCTCAAGAACCTCTGTGAACATGTTAGGAAGACACTTTGTTGGAAGATACAAAATTGTTACAAAATGTGGATACATCATTACATCCAACAAAGCAAATGAGCAACACAATTTACAGGGTCCATCATAAAGTACTGATACATTTAAAATTACAATGGTCCATTTATTATACTAAATACAGATTACACGTTTGAAAGCACAAAGTCAGGAGATTTTTTAGATACTTTATGACTTGAAAATTGTTTCAAGTAAATGTCCTCCTCTCATCTCATGCACTGTTCCACACGGCGTTCAAAATCTTCCATGACTCTACTTAGCAGTTGTGGCGTAGTGTTCTCCATTTCTTGACGGATTCTCACCTTCAATTCAGCAGTGTTTCAGGGTCTGTCAACAAATGCTTGATGCTTCAGATAACCCCATGAAAATAAATCATTGGCTGAGAGATCTGGAGAGTGAGCTGGCCAGGAAACATTTTACAAAAGGTAGCCATACTTATTCTGGCACTGCTGTTCACTCCAGTGTTCCATGTTGGACTACCTGCTAACACACAGGATAAACTACCTTGCCTGACCTTCACGAGAAACTGGTTCTCGCTTCCCCCTCCCAACAAACAGGAGCGCTATTCAATAAACAAATGTGTCAGTCCTTTATGACGGACCATGTACTTTAAAACCTACCATTCTCTGAAACAACACAAATCACGAAGGGCACAACACAGAACCGCACTTAACAAGATGTTACTTCACAGCAATGCAAGCCAAATTGTGAAATTAATGGAAATTGACCCAACAGATTCTACTCTACCTCCACCAATCTCAGGAGTTTTGTATTAACTCCAGTTATGTCACACTGCCACCAGCCCAAACACTAACTGATCACACCATTAATTGGAAAACAACTAAAAAAATGCATATTTCTTTGGATATGAGGGTGATACAAGGTGTGGCTATTAAGTAGCCCAAGCTTGGAATGGCTTATATCCCACTGTTACTGCTGATGATGATTACAAAGCCCTTATACTTAAGGCAAGCAAAAACTGCAGTATTTTGTCTCAAAATTGCCATGTCAAAAACTGATGTACTTAACAAGTCAATTTTGGCATAAATTAGAAGCTCCTGAAATAACTCTTCACAAGATATTAACTTTGTCAATCTTTTATTAAACATAACATACAACTTTAGTAATCTGGCTAACCAACCAACCAGCTGACTGATTGATTGTCTGTCTAACTAACTAACTAACTAATTCCATGCAGCAGACTCCTGGACGAGCTAATAGTTCCTCAGCTAGTAAATAAATTCCCTGTATTTTATGGAACCCAAAGCTTCATTACTTTATTCATGCCAGCCCACCACTTGCCCCTAACTAACTAACTAACTAAATAACTAACTAACTAACTAATTCCATGCAGCAGACTCCTGGACGAGCTAATAGTTCCTCAGCTAGTAAATAAATTCCCTGTATTTTATGGAACACAAAGCTTCATTACTTTATTCATGCCAGCCCACCACTTGCCCCTAACTAACTAAATAACTAACTAATTAACTAACTAACTCCATGCAGCAGACTCCTTCATGAGAAGCTAGCAGGTCATCAGCTAGTCACAAAATTCCCGAATTATATGGAACCTGAAGGATCATTACCGCATTCACAAGAGCCCGCCACCTGTCCCTATCCTGAGCCATATCAATCCAGTCCATGCCCCCTTCCCCATCCCACTTCTTGAAGATCCACTTTAATATTATCCTCCCATCTATGCCTGGGTCTTCTAAGTGGTCTCCTTCCCTCAGGTCTCCCCACCAAAATCCTGTATGCACCTCCTCTCTTCCATACGTGCCACATGCCCCGCCCACCTCATTCTTCTTGATTTGATCACCCGAATAATATTTGGTGATGAGTACAGATCATTAACTTCCTCGTTATGTAGTTTTCTCCACTCCCCTGTTGCCTCGTCCCTCCCAGGCCCAAATATCCTCCTCAGCACCCAATTCTCAAACACCCTCAGCCTAAGTTCCTCCCTCAGTGTGAGAGACCAAGTCTCACACCCACACAACACAACAGGCAAAATTATAGTTCTGTATATCTTAATCTGTGTATTTTTGGATAGCAAACTGGAAGACAGAAGATCCTGCACCGAATGATAACAAGCATTCCCCGACTTCAATCTGCTCTTAATTTCTTCCTGAATGGAATTTTGATTTGTTGGGGTTGTTCCCAAATATTTGAACTGTTCCACCCAATCAAAGGATTTATTATCTGTCTTTATGTTGTGATTTTGTCCTGCATTCTGATTGTGAGACATGAGCATGTACTTAGTTTTCTCAGTATTTACTTCTAGACTAGTTTCCCTACCAGCAACCACTAAAGCTTCTGTATTTTTCTTTATAGCATGTACGCTTCCGCCCAATATATTAACATCAGCATAAACTAGAATCTGATGTGTACCATTTAATTTCAAGCCCTCCTGGTTTGCCTCAACCCTCCTAATGGCATATTCCAAAGCAAAGTTGAAAAGCAATGGCGATAAAGCATCTCCTTGTTTCAAACCATTCTTAATAGGACGTGTCAGACAAACATTTGCCTACCCGGACTCTGCTATAGGATTCATTTAGACACAATTTTACTAGCTTTATTAGTTTCATGGGGATACCAAACTGAATGAGAATATTATACGCGACCTCCCTCCTAACTGAATCGTAGGCTTTCTTGAAGTCTATAAATAGCTGATGTAATGTCCCATTACATTCCCATTTTTTTTCAAGTATTTGATGAATGCAGAATACGTGATCAGTAGTTGACCTGTTATGTCTAAATCCACACTGATGCTCCCCAATAATTTCCTCTGCATATGGAGCTAACGTTGACAGAAGAATGTTGGATAGAATTTTTATGTGGTTGACAAAAGTGATATGCCTCGATAATTACCGCAATCTGTTTTATCACCCTTCTTATAAATAGGTACAATGATTGACTCCTTCCACTGCTCAGGCAATTCCTCTTTATTCCAAATAGAATTAATAAGTTTATGGATCTCAGAACGAATTATCCTACCTCCTGCTTTAATCAATTCTGCTGGAATTTGATCAATACCTGGTCATTTGTGCCTTTTTAACTTTTCAATAGCCATCTCTCAACCTCAGAGTCACTGGGCTCAGGCACCAGTGGCTCTGCTGTATGTATTTCAGTCTGCCTAACATCATTAACCCCTTGTACATTCAATAGCTGAAAGAAATGATTCCTCCACCTAGCCAAGATACTGTGGGAGTCTGCAACCAGATCACCCTTCTCATCCTTTACTACATTAGTTCTAGGCTGCTAACCCTTCTTAAAGTCACTGATGCCCCTATACAAGTCTCTGATATTTTTGTTCTTACTGTTTGTTTCAAGTTCATTAATTTTAGCTTTCAGATATTCCTTCTTTTTGTTCCTGAAATGTCTACTAGCTTCATGTCTTACATTGTTCAGATTATCTACATTACTTTGGTTTGGATTCTGTAACCACTGCATTTTAGCCTGCTTCCTTTGATCTAAAAATTTTGAACATTCTTTGTCAAACCATGGTTTATGCTGCTTCCTTTCATACAGCCCCAGACTCTCTTTAGCTGAAATTTTGATACTCTCTTTATAATGTTTTCCCAAGCCCTATTTATGTCCTCACTAACATTTAAGTTCTCCAAAGCTGCAAACCTGTTTGAGATCTTTATCTGATACTGTTTCGTAACCTCCAGTTCACTTAGATTCTTGAGATTAAATCTCTCCGCATCAAACTTCTGTGTTGCTTGTTTAATTACCGCCAGTCTTTCCCCAACTTTTGCAACCACCAGATAGTGATCAGTATCACAGTCAGCTCCCCTGAAAGATCGCACGTCGAGTATACTTGAATGCCATCTCCTATCTATCAACACGTGATAGATCTGATTATCAGTCTTCCCATCAGGAGAGGTCCAGGTGTATTTATGAATATTCTGGTGCGGGAACATCGTGCTCTTAACAACTACATTTTTTGATGTGGCAAAGTTTACAACTCTAACACCATTATCATTACTATCCTCACGTAAACTCTCGTTCCCGATCATCGGTTTGAAAGTATTCTCCCTCCCCAATTTTGCATTAAAATCTCCTAACAGAATTTTCATATGGTACTTAGGAAAATGATCGAAAACCTGTTCTAATTCCTCATAGAAACTGTCCTGTGAGTCATCACTTTTCTCCTCAGTTGGTGCATGCACATTCAGAACAACAATATTACACCAGCAACCTCTCAGCACCATATATGACATCCTATCACTAACAGACTCTACTCTCTTAATTGCTGATACTATTCTCTGATGTACAAAAAAACCTGTTCCCAACTGATGACTTTCATTTCCTCTTCCATAGAAAAAAGTATAATCCCCTGCTCTTACTGTGCCTCCTTTGTCCCACCTAACCTCCTGTACACCCACTAAATCTAATTTATACCTCGCTAATTCCCTGGCCACTGTCATAAGTCACCCTGACCTATACAGGCTCCACACGTTCCACGTCCCAAATCTCATATTCCTTTTCCATTGCTTAAGTCGTACCAATGAATGAGTCCAGGTCCGAGGCTTTTTTGAATGATTCGTAACTTGGTAATTTTTTATGGTGAGGAGTTGTTAGCACGTCGCCCAACCCCCAAGCTGGAGGACCACCCCTTGTCGGCTGTCCGCGACTGCTTATTCAATGTATTTGCAGCTACCCTCCATATCCAGAGGCCGTTCCTCCATCCGCAACCTGAGGACGCACCATGCCGTGGTGACAGGGACCCACTTATCATGGCCACTTGTCCCTATCCTGAGCAAAATTAATCCAGTCCACACCCTCCCATCCTATTTCTTTAAGATCCATTTTAATATCATCATCGCATGTACACCTACATCTTCCAAGTAGTTGTGGAGGGAGCTGACAGCTTCCAGATATGGAATGTAGCTGTGGATGATATATTGAAAAAGTAGTCATGGACGGCCGACAAGGGTGACCCTCCAGCAAGTTGGTTAGGGTGAAGAACTAATAACTGCTCACCACAAAAAAAAATCAGCATGTTACAAAATGTTAGAGAGTCTAAGACCCTATTAACATACGTAAAAAAAAGTTATGCAATGACTGCAGTATGCCCGAGTCTCTTTCTGTGTCAGCATTACCAGATGAGGATTTTGTACAATTAAATGAGTCAGTTTACAAGAGACTGCAATGAGTCTTTTCAAGAACACTAATTACAGTAATCACAGAGCACATTATATGATGTTACACAAGCACTGTAACAAAAGTGAATAATGCTGTCTTCTGGGATGTTTCCATGTAGTCTGATAAAAGTATACAAAATAAATAACACCAAACCACGCACAACAAAAAAGTAACTCTTGTGGGATCAAATCCCACCCTACAATGTGCTGTTGTAAGACTCATGCCACAAACTGTGCGAATAATTTGTACTGACATCCATTAAATGACATGTTAAAATTGACTATCAAATGGCAATTTCAACTGGAAAGGGCTGGAATTTAAATACCCACAGTCCAGACATTGAATTGCAAATGTAAACACCCACCACATGACCGTGAAAGTATTAACCTTCTGAATATTAGTGACACATTATAATCAAATCTTACCTTAATAAATAATTTCTCCTGTTGCGAGATCTGGTTCCATCGATATTTAACACAATGCTCCATCAACTGCAGTCCGAAATGGCGTACGAAATGTGATGCATTACTCTGTTGTGTCAGGTACAGCCCACACTGCACACATACGGGAGAAGTTTCTTTAAATCTCTCACATGCCGTGTATGCTTCCATTCTCTGTTGTTGGGGTACACGTGGATCCATTGTTAGCTCAACAGCATGAGCCAACTCTTCTGCTATTCGAGCAATGTCATCCATGACTATAAATATACTAAGTCCGTGATTAACTACAACACAGTTCACTGAAAATAAGAAAGTAAATTTAATTCTAATTGCCTCATTACGAAAGCAACTTTTTACAAATTGCTAGCAAACGCCGGTAAAAAAAAAAGTCACGTTCCTGCTAACAGTTTCTTGCTACACGTAAAAAATTAACAGTTTCTACCTAATATGTGTATGCATCAGAAATATATAAGCTGCAAGTCTCATATACAGCTACCAATTTCTTTATTTATTCAACCAAATCTTTTTAAAACCACCGTCACAACAACAAATCAATTTGCTTATCCCACAGATTACTATATCACAGAGAACCGTACTTTACTTATCCCTTACCAAGGATTCGCGGCCATACTGCCTCGTGAATTGTCAGAATGCCTTCGTGCAAACACACAAAAGATATGATTACCATAATTTAACCGAACAATCATGTGCGCTTGCATTATGTAACTTCGGAGTATATAATACCTTATTTGTCTCAAAGATTTCGGTCTCCTAGATTTCTTTGTGCCGATCCCAGTGGCCGTGCGGTCTAAGGCGTGGGTCTTCGGCCGCTCGCTTACTAGGATCGTGGGTTCGAATCCCACCGGGGGCATGGATGTCTGTCTCTTGTGTGTTTTGTGTTGTCAGGTAGAAGTCTCTGCGACGAGCTGGTCCCTCGTCCAGAGGAGTCCAACCGACTGTGTGTGTCTCAAATGTGTGTGACCATGAAACCTCGAAGAAACGAGGAGGCCCAGGCCCATATAAGGCTGTCGAGCCATAAAAAAAAAGATTTGTTTGTATATAAAGCTCATTATATTGTGTTAATTATCAATCTAACCTAATCACCATCGACGGAAAGCAAGAAAATTTTGTTAGGTTGCATAGAGTGATGCGTGGGTCTCAGGCACAGTAGTCACAGTAGCACAGATTATCTAGTAGCACAGTAGTTCGCAGCAATCGAGGTAATCCGTGATGACAACCTAGATAATCTGTGATAACGTAGATTTACGACGGGTAGCGGGTGTCAGAAATACATAATTAGTACAAAGACGCGAAATGTCTACAAGGTGGTGAGTATAGTCAATACGAACATTTGGTTTGGTGTCGTCCACCAATTGTGATAAGTAGAAGGGTAGATTCACACGTGCTATTAGGTTATTTGTATGTTTGTTGGTTAGGTTTTTGTGTGAATGGTTTGAAGTGATTTCGTATCAGTGATCCCACAGCTCATCATTCTTATGCTGTTATTGAGAAGTGGGAAATGCAGATTTGTGGTGTATTTTACCTGTTGAGTTGCCCTTTTATTTTTCCAATGACTGCATCCATTCTGTCAGTTGCTGAACGCATTATGTATTTTAGGAAACCTGTAAGTGAAAGGAATTGTATCACTCAACAGTTGCCCTGTTGAGAGACTTCAAAGTATGTATTACAACACTCCATGGGTGTTTTTGTTTCACGTTACGTACAAGTAGCCGTGTGCTAACATTTGTAATTTTTCATGACATTTCACCGTTGTAGCTTGTACAGTGGTATAATTTCGCAATATTTCGTGATTCTCCACCCACTTTACTCCACATCACTGTACAGCAGGAAATATTGCTGATGAAGTCAGTACGTAGTTTAGTTCGTGGTACGTTCAATTGGGGTAGTAATTTCAAATAGGTGTATTTCTTGTGTGGTGGTAAAAATGCCTTATGTGTATTTTAACCAAACCTGCTAGATATGTTGGTGTCTGTAGTTGATACTACATATATGTATGTAATATATACATATATATAATGAGGTTATGTTAATTGTAATGATTACTGTCTCATTTACTATTTATGGATCTATTATAAAATGTAAGTAATGTTATTTTCAGTTAAAGAATGTAGTGTAGGTGGAGTAAGGTGCTGTTTGTCTGCAGTGTATTTGGTTTATGAGTAAAGGACCCAGAAACGTCCATAATCAGTAGTCATAATTGGAAGTCTTAAATATGTGGAAAATTGAATTTTTTTTAGGTATCTGCTATACCAGCGTGGAAATCCTCAGCAGAGAATATTTCTTCCAAACTTTTGGCTGAAACTGGTTAGACCTGAACACAAACAGCCACCAAATATCGTTCAGTTCATAGTGTCCATACAAATGACAAAATATGATATCAGAAATTACCTTCAGAAGATATACAAAATTCCAGTTGTTGACATACGAACCGTTGTTGCAATGGGTAGGTGTAATTCATACTGTGCTTGTGTTTGGTGTTAATTTTTTAAATGCCAGTTATCTAACAAACATTTAATAAACTTGATTTTTACACATTTAGGAAAAACTAAACAAGATGAATTAAAGGGATATGTAACAAAAGGGGATGACTGCAAAGTTGCATTTGTTACATTGGTAAGTAGAATTATTTGTATGAAATGTTACTGTTGATTGTATTAAAAGTTTGAGAACACTGTATGACATTATTAGTAAGGTGGAATAAAAATATTTTTTATTTTTAGGGCATACTATTCAATTACTATTGTTGAATTTATGTTGCAGCTTAGGGGGCATGAATTTGAATTTCCTGACTTGTTCCCAAAGGATGACAAGAAATTAGAAAGTGATGCCAAAACATTAGATGAGACAAAGAAAAATTATAGACAGTTCGTAGAGAAAAGTAATCAACGTCCAGGAATGCCTGGATGGTATTCCTTTTAGTGCAGTAAATGTTAGTGAGGTGAAAGTGAATTAAAGAGGTGTGATTAAAGAACTCATTTTTAATATGACTTGCATGTTTCTTATGCTGAAGAGTTTATATTTAATTTTCCTTCTCCAGGAAAAGTCTGAGTGGAAGTTTAAAGTAAAGTTATTTAGAATGAGTTGTTTTATAGTGATGATGTCTTTTGTAAATACTGTTGATAAAACCATTTTATTGCTGGTGACATTAGTGTAGTGACATTTAATTAATTACATTATCACTAGGCATTGAGAGGGAACTAGTTGCTGTTTATCCAACTTCAGATATTTAAATATTTACCAACATTTTACCTTATCCCAGAGATTCTGACTTGTTTTCTGTGGACCCTGTTTGATCCCAAACCAGAACTATGGGCTGCAAATATATAAAGGCACATTTTCTAACTGAATACAAAAGGTGAACACAGGGAATTTGATCTGAATTACAAATCTGGCTGACACAATTCTGAGTCTCAAACAGCTGAAGTAAAGACTGTCGAGTTGTAAATCTCTGTAGGTGTTCTCATATAGGGGTGGTTGTGAATAGGACTGTGATGCATGTGTAACTATCATGCAAAATGTGCCTACGATTTTCTCTATAGTACACTTGACACCAAAGTTCTTTTCTTTCCCTTATTTGAAGTCCTATATGGGTCACACAAATAGTTATGGTCTGCTGTGCTGGTTTTGTAACATAGATGACTCCTTTCTGATCTGGCCCCATGTTCCCAACAAGCTGGAAGACTTGTTTGACCACATGAATAGTGTCCGCCAGAATATTCAGTTCACCATGGCAAACTAAAGAAATGACCACCTTCCCTTCCTAGACAGTGACATTTAGAGGAGACCTAATTGCTTACTGGATCACAAGGTTTACCAAAAACCCATCTATACAATCATATTAATTCCAGGTGACACACAGAACCACCTACTGAACAAGGAGGTCATTCTCTCCACACTGGTATATACGGCAAGAGCTCTGTGTGACCATAAGGGTCTGCAGGATGAGCTTTTTTTTGGGGGGGGGGGGGACACTACTTTTTGGGAGAAAGGTTACAGCCAGATATAGATTTCATCAGGCTGTCCATCTAATGGAGAGGGTCACTCAGAATTGCAAGGATCCACCCTCCGTCGCCTTCCTGTCTTACATCCATATGACCTCAAATAATAGAATGCTGTCCAGACACAACATTCAATATGTTGGCCTGTCACCGTAGAAGATATCTAGCTTCTTTTGTCCCGGGACTGAAGACCGAGAATGTACAGCATTCCCTGCAAGTATGGGGAGGTATACATTGGGCAGAGAGGTTGGCCTATTGGGTGTACAGCAAAAGAGGACCATCAGCTATCCAACTCCGACAACTGGTAAAGTCAGAAGTGGCACAGCATAGCTTCATTGGGGAATATCACATCCAAGTCCAGGACACAAAATCCTCTCCTCCAAATCCAAATACACGTACCATATAATCAGCATGAACAGAGGATGTCCTTAGTCATAAGCAGTTATGGAACCATCTCATTCACTCCCTGCAGGAATGGTGGAAGCTTCCCCAGTAAGGATACAGAACTTTAGAATTACAGTGCCTTTCAGGGCCAATCACACCTATAACCGTTCCCTTCCTCATTATATCAATTAACTTCTCTCAGCTACCCCACTACATTGTAAACTCATTCCAAACAGTACATGAAGCCCCATTCGGCTCCCTTAAGTTTCCTGCTTGTTCTACCTGCAGTCCCACTCAGTGCACAGCACCATTCCCATGGACCCACTGCTCCCATCATCCTTACCTGTGTAGTATACCAGTTTTTCCCAGCAAGCACTTATGCATAATTTGAGACATATTAAGCATATGCAAGTTTGTCTCTATCAATCACATGATGCAACTACATGAAAATTAACTGCCTCTTTGTTTACAACACGATCCTTCTTCTGTGAGAAACCCTTGTTCTTCCTTGTGTTTAATTTTATCATCAGTCATTACCTGCACTGTCGTCATTTTCACGATTGTCTCCTCTCTGCCAAAAACCTCTTTAAAGCTTCTGCATACCCCAGAAATAAATGGTCAGTTGCGTCCATGGAATGTTTCATCTTCAGGAACTGAATAATTTTTTAATATGTATATTAATATGAAAAGCTTGAGAAGAAATCTGATTTATTTAACCTTCTCCACCACAACCAATGGACATAGTTGGAAAGAAGAGTAAGCACAAATTTTAGACACAATATAGAATACTTTCAGATTAATGAGGTAATACTCATATGCTGGGTGTGGCAAAGAATTGAGTGCATGTCAGAAAACGAGAAAAGTAAGTGATCTATCAGTTTTATGGCTTTTAAATCAGTTCCCCTGTCAGATTCTGTCTTTGGGTTAGCATTTACAACCATTCACGAAAATAAGTTTTCTGGTTATCTGAATATCAAGTATGCATTAAAATACACAATAAATAAAAATTACCATCCAGAAAACATAGGAAGTTAAAGATACTTAGCAAGAGTGGATATAGATGGAATGCTTTGTATCAGTCTAACACAGTTTCCAAGTAAAACTGAAGTTGTATTTCTAAAATAATCTGCTATTCACACCTTCCCTACTTGAACTCATTGTAGCTAGAATGCAATGTGACTACCATATTTTAAAAATCGCCTTGTTAATTCGTTACTGACAGCCACCCCACTCCCCCCCATCTCAAAAAAAAGATGAAGATTCCAGTCTTCTGAGATGTGACTCCATGTTGCAAGGTAACTATTTAAAAACTGACAAAGCATCATAACTCATAAAACCTTAATCTTCCTCAACACTGCTGTAAGAACCTCAACTCTTAGAAAATCAGTAAGATTCTTCATCTGACAGATACTGATCTGCATTTTTATAATTGGGGAAATTATAAAGCTGGTAAATGTGAATCCAAAGATATCTGTGCTTAATGTAGTACTTGGCTATTCCAAAATTACAGTCTTGCAAAAAGAACTTTGTGTCAAGTAGAAATGTGTAACGTGAAAGGAATTTCAAAGTAAGTTTCTATACCCCAGAAATGTCCTAATCATTAACTGCTCATTCCCTCTGTTACTTGGCTACTGGCACACATTAGAAGCCCAGCTGCCATGAAGACATCTTGGACATGAACAAAAATGGCAAGCAGGTACAAGGTGTGATAAAAGTCAAATAATCTTAAACCTATCATTTTTTGGTCCCTTGCAGTTTGCAATGATGAGGCTTTCCTGAAGCATTAGATTTGTTCCCAAAACTGATATTTGCTATGTACTATCACATCTCATCACATTTACTGGGAAAGACCCCAATATAAACATAAAACTCCATCTACATCAGCTCTAGCTGTTTCAGTGGTACACAAGTACAATACGCGAAACAAAACTGCTTAGCAGGTAACTTTAAAATGATGTGATTTTTCACATCAGCAAACAAACTACTGACTTGTTCACATTAATAATAGACTGCATGCAATGTCCAATATTATACATACTTCTAATTCCAGAGTTCTTCAAAAGGCTGACCATTTAATAAAGTGTCTGTTCCAACATTCAGTTTTTAAGACAGAATAACACCTAATTATAATTATACAAATAACATACGAGAATTGAAGGCAACATTAAATGTATAACGTTACACCTGAAGCATGTCCATGCAATGGGGAGCTGACAATCTCTTTTGGAGGTTCCCATTCAGCAAGATATGCAAAATTACATCCAGTTCATTAGTAAAAAAATGTGTCTCAAGTTAGTGTTCCTGCACTCAATAAGTAGTGCTTACATGTTTTACTAAATATCAGGTATTAAATGTAAGAAATATTTGACCTTCCAGAAACTGAACTTGGGATATCTGGGGTCAAAATAGGAAACATTCATGCTTCCTCTGTGCTGGATGTTGCTAATGCACAATATGTTTTTATAACATGTTATTAATTTTTAAAAAGTAATGTATTATTATTGATTACTTAATTTTATTTATTTGTGTAGAAACAGTTTATGTATTCATGTAACAAAATCATTTTATCACAATCACTGATTGTATCTTACAAGAAGAAAAGTTTCTTGATGTAATTTTGCATAACCCTCATTAATGATAAACCCCAATTTTGCGTAGGAAGTCATTTCCCCAGAGATTCATTACACAGGGATCACATCGCATATTAAATAATTTCTGTAACAATAAATATAATACTGCACACATCAGGCACACCTTAAATTGGCCTTAAGTGCCAGGTCCTGCATAATCGTTACCAAATGATCCTTATGCTTGGCACTTAAGCTCTGAACAAAGAAGGCTAATATCTGTGATAAGGCACTTTGTTAACAGCTATCTGCTGATACATTAACCGTTTCCTTCTTTTCTTATTTGTCATATTTCTTGCTTCATCACACAGGAACCAGGATATAACGTGTAGCAATATCACTTTTTGAGGGATGGGAAACGTATGAGAACTTACTCTTTTTATTTTTGGAATGGTGCTTCTGGAAAGTAATATCTGAGAAAGAATACTAAAGGTGGTATGTTAAAAATGAATTATATACAAAAAATTTTGTAGACCAAAATCTGTAACATTTCTTTACCAGACAGGTGTATTATAAATATAAATACTAAGACTATGAAATTGTAGACTACTCAACTGCTTCTTTTAGTCGTTTTTGTAAGAGCACTGGAACCAATGAAAGCACAGCAAAGACTCCAAGCAGAATGACTGATGTCCAAGACCATGCATCACTTGAAGCTGACAATTTATACAAGGTTTGACCAGCCTGGATTGCAACAAACGATGGTGGTGCTACACCTATTACATACGATGTCACATATTAGCCATGCTACTACACATGTTTACACTCATATTTAGTATCTAAGCCTACATATGAGACAAATCAAGATGACAACCAATAGTCAGTATTGTTTACAGGCTGCTGTACCACATAATTCTCGTCTTCCACTCTTTATATGTGTACAAAATAAATGCTTACAGGCCTACAATATAACACACACATGACCCCTGGAGATAAATCTGTGACAAATAATGCTTGAGATCATGAATATAAACTGTGTTCAGTTCCATCTCTAAAGCTGAATTACGCTAATAGGTATAAATTATGTCACTTTTTTAAATTAAATATTTAACTATATAAAACTTGTACAGTATTTATAATGGCTATGATAAGCATGAAACATTAAATATATGTACTGTTTACTTTACATGTATAGCAGCTTACCAATGAATGTGCCAATCCAGAATGGAAAGAGTGGTACATCGATTATCGGAGCTGTAATGTTGATGAACCAGTTTGGTAAGAAAGGTGTCATACGTAGAAATAAGAGGTAATTGATCAAGTTACCTCGATGTTTATTCACCTGTAAACAGGATTTACAAAATTAAGGCCTTCTTCTTAAAACATGATTCCCCATATTCCAGCCCACAGACCAAATTTGTACCTTCTGACCCACAAATTGTTCATATCAATAATTCTGAAAGCAGAACATGAATATTTAATTTCCAGTAATTAAATTGCACATTCTTACATAGTAAATAAATGGAAGAGGAGCACTTTCAAAGACATTTAGCAGACATAATTGTGGAATAACTGAAGCAATGATTTCAATGAAAATAACTATCTGGCTCAGTAGCTATCAAAAGTATCCCATATTCTGGACAGCCAGCTGCAATCCTCATTGGTTTAAGGTTATCCTGACTCACACTCCTTATGACAACAGCTTCCAGCTATATCTCTATTTAACCACCATTCTATAATCCTACCATTACAAAAAAAAAAAACTTAAAAATGATGAGGCTTTATAAAATAGAATCACACTGTGGTACTTCTGGGTTATGACATGACACTGAGTTATGGCAGATATGAATAATACCTAACTCTTGGCTCTGATTGGCCATTCCTATCCTCTGTGACCAATTCCTTTTTATCCCATGTCTATACAACCTGCCACTTTTGTCTCACACCCTGAAGATGGAGGCACCAAACCTCAGAAACGTTGGTCCTACCAGACTGCAAGATGTCATGACCCAGCAAACCACAACATGTACCTTCATTACCACACAAACCTCAAATCTTATATTTATATGGTAGAATTCCTTTGTAAATTATCAGAAATCTGGTAAGAAGCAAATGACACTTATTAAACATGGTATGATTTGAAAATACAAACAAAATATCAACAAGACACACAAAGTACACACAACATAACATTGTGGCGCGCTTGCATAACCATTATTGCCGTGCAAAAGCAGTAAATATTAAATATTATGATGGTGTGTCTGTATTCTTGCCTTAGTTATCGGCATGCAAATTGCATCTTTTCTGCATCATATTATATTGTCATCTGTGGCCTGTCTCGCTATACCATATTTTTCCACAGTACCTCATAAACGGCATGATTTGCCAAAAAATGTTATTGAACATAAAATATGTGTCCTGACTTTCTGTACAACTTTGTCTGAAATATTTCTCATTCTAAGAGGAATTCAGAGAGATGTTTAACAATTGTATGTACATCTTCATGTAAAGTACCCAGTATTCTTGCCAGATTTTAATGAAACTTGAATTTTCTAGACAGATTTTTGAAAAATCCTCAAACATCAAATTTCATGAATATCTATCCAGTAGGACCCGAGTCATTCCACGCAGCCAGATGGTCAGACAGACGGACATGACAAAGCCCATAGGCTCTTTTCACAATTTCGCAAACGCACCTAAAAATGCAGAACTTAAAACGGTAAACTGTTTTCCCAAACTCAACTTCCTTACCTAATTCACAAAGAGAATGTACCACACCCAAGAAGATCAAATTATTAACTGCCATGAGAACCTCAAATCTCACAAGACATTTAAATTGTACTTTGTCCAAGGCTTCAGACAAACAGAATATGATCCACAGAGCAAACGAAGTCACTGGAGAGGAACTGAAAGTTACCTTCTTACAAACTGAAAAACTTTGGACATTTGGAGAGCTGTTTGTCTTGTGGTAAGACACTGAAATCTTCGCGAGAGTTACTAGACTTGATATCAGCCACAATACAAGCAGATTTGTTCTGTGTTTTTCTTTTATCCTCCTCTGCGAATTTCAGAAATACTATATCCCATTATAATCTGGAGCCCACCCTCAGCTGTATGTACTCCTGCTGGTCATTAGCCTCATTACTATCCTAACATGAGAGGTAGCATTTGTTTTCATGGACCACTGGTACTGCACCACTGCTAAGGCAGCCAGAGGCCAGGAAATTCAATAAGGCCATAAATGGGGGCACTGTTCACCACAACCACAACTACTGCAGATGATTCACACAAAACATGATAAAACACAAATGGACAGATACAATACACACCAGAGAGTGCACAGTTTCCACATCTTCCTTGCATTGTGAATTCACATTTACTTATGGTTACTTAGTTTACTGACATTACTATCATTACCATCATTCCTGTTTTACATACAAACATACATACATACATACACACACACATTCTGTGGATTCATAAATGTGTCACAAAGACAACAGGATGTGGAACAAGTCATAAATACACAAATATACACAACTTTTACAGCATACAATACTATAAACATTTTATAAAACAGTATTATAGATCATCTTTACACATAAAAATTCATCTACAGAGTAAAAGGAGTGTGTATTTAAGTATTTTCTTAATGCTACTTTAAATTTTATAATATTAATATTGTTAATATGGTTAATGTGCTTCCTATGCTTATCATGACCACAGCATTTCAGTAGTTGTGTTCATGGCTTTCCCACCTCAAAACATTTCTGCATTAGCTATTACTGATTGTATAAAATTACAAACCACACATCAGGAGTGGCTCCCAATGACATTAAATTTCATCAAAATACCACCACTGATTCTCGAGATGAAATGTGTGGAAGGACAGACAGATGGGTGGACATATCAGCAGACATGACCATCCCTATGTGCATTCTTTCCTTGCACATTGTGCAAAGAACACAGGATAAGCAAGAAAAACTATAATCATCTTTTGTGCATATTCCATTATTTTATGGCAAATTTAATCTAATGAAAACATTAAAGAAAATGTCTTATGCAAAATAAAATTAATTATGTGCAGCAGAATTCCTTTAATCTAGCGCCCACGGGACTGGACAGGTGCTAGATTATCAAATATTCTGGATTTTCAGACAGTACCTACACAGACTTCTTACAAGTAATTTTTTGTTACTGCTCTTATACTTTGGGCTGCACAACTAATCAGAGGAGTATTCTATTTGGATATCTCCTTCTGCTGTTGGTTCTTTAAAATTTTATGGCCAGCCCCCACAGAATGTGCACTTGTCAGTTATTTTCATGTCATCATGAGAAGACTTGGATTTTTCTATTATCATAGGCCAAGTCACAGGTTTTCCTTTGGAATGCAATGCTGAAGTTACAGATGGCAAAACTTCCGGTCTTGGGACTATGTTCCTCAAGTGCCGAGCTACCAAGAATGTCAGATCATCAGGTGCTGTATTAAAGGAATTCTACTGTACATATACAGACATGCACTTTCAACATACATACCACACATTTTAAATACATACAAAGATACAAATGCATACAAACAAAAGACATTTCAATGGTGTCTAAATGTTGCAATTACTGCACCCAACAAACTGTCAATAGGTAACTGTAAGATACTGAATGAAATAATGGAACTGCTAACCAAAAATATCAACACAGCTATACACAACATCTGAAACTAATTTATTCTGTAAAGTGCAACTATAAATTATGCCACTAAGAATGCAAATGTGTAAGTGAAGGTGCTAGATGTAACAAGGAAGCAACACTTCTTTCAATTTTATATTTAAATAATACATTATGTCCATGAATTATGGCAAGAAATGTAAGCAGTATAATTTGTGAGGTTTCCTGATAATTACTTGTACGATGCATTTTTATGTAATTCATATTATTTTTCTTAGTTTACTTACTGTAAGTGCCCACTGTGAAGCTTTCTCAGGAAAATATTTGTAAACAAGTCGTCGCCCAAGAAAGAAGGACAGCACATAGCACAATGAGGCTCCTGTTGCTGAGCAGAAGCACACTATTAGTAGTGCCAGTGGGAATGGGAAGAGAAAGCCAGACAGGATTGATAATGATATTGAGCCAGGAATGGCAAATGTCTGCAAACTAAATATGCCAGTTAAGGAAATTACAGTTACAGCAATGATAATTTGCAATAATAAAGTAAGATCACTAGAATATGTACTTCAAAAAATATCATTTGTACATTAATTTAGTTATTCATACAATAACTACACAGCAACAAAGGAAACATGATGAATGAGATGTCAAAAGGACTAACTCTAACTGCTCCATGGAGCAAAGTCCTTCCTGAGAATCTAACTGGTCCTCAGCTACTCAAGAAATGCCTCGCATTTTATGGAACCTGAAGGTTCACCACCACATTCACAAGCGCCCACCACCTGTCTCTATCCTCAGCCAGAGCAATCCAGTCCATGCTTCCCCATCCCACATCTTAAAGATCCATTTTAATATTATCCTCCCATCTATGCCTAAGTCTTCCAAGTGGTCTCTTTCCATCAGGTCTCCCACCAAAACCCTGTATGCACCTCTCCTGTCCCCCATATGTGCCACATGCCCCACCCATCTCATTCTTCTTGATTTTATCATCCGCATAACAGTTGGTGAAGAGTACAGATCACAAAGCTCCTCAATGTCAAAAAGATACACTTAAATTCTCTAATATGCAAGGTCATCTTCAGTGTGCAGTAAATGTATGGATGCTTGCTGTGACACCTGTCAGCATCTGTCACTAAAAAAAAACTGTGTTTGTAGTTAACACCTGCTGTTTGATTTTTCGTAACCTCTGATAATGCATTTTGTGAAGTTTCCTTTGTATGATATCAAATGCATGCCAATTCACATGGCATGTGTTGTTTTAAAGCAACAAATTCCAACCATTACATGAAATTAATCACAACACCACATTCAGGGAATAAACTGAACAAGAAGAAATATAAAGTAATCCAGTTTAACTGGAAGAACTCAAGGACAATTCTCATAAAAAAATTAAGAAACTGTCAGTATTTCAAATATTCAAAACAAGTTATAATAAATGCAGTCTTACCCCAGTACCCTTCAGCATACTACACAACACATATACAATACATTGACTTCTATAGATGCAAGCAAATGAAATCTCCATTAAGTTTAAAAGGATACAATAAATATGTCACAATAACAGCCAAAAGGACTTCAACGAAGTACTTGTCTCTGTAGCGGTCCAGGACCATCCCTAGTTGTTTGGCATCTTCAATGTCCCATGGAATTTTTATGTGCCGCACCTCACCTCTATAATGAAGAAGGCACTTACACCTTTACACAGCATACTGACACACGTTTCTGAAACTACATATCCATGCCCTCCTTAGGCTGCCATTAAATGAGAGCTAAATGTGGTTTCCTGTGAGATGGAAGTAGTTAGAGCAAGCTGTTGGCTCTGCAGCTATGTGTCAGACACTGAGACCCAGACATATGAAACTTGAACAATATCTGTACCCGGGCTATTTTGCAAAGACTATAACAAACTTTATATTGTTCATTCCATGCACTGTCAATAACCAATTCACAACACTTGACCAACAAAATGCACAATACTGTTTCTTAGATATTTATATTACAATATCACATTCAGCATTCCTATGTGTTTCAATGAAGGGATCATCGTCAGGGAATCAAATCAAAGTAACACCACACAAAAAGCTTTTTGCTTCTTTCTATGGCATGTAAAGGTTGCCAGTTCATTTTTATGCAGTTTTACCTTGATTTGATCCCCTGATGATGATTCCTTGGGGATCGAAACATGTACGAATGTTCAATGTCATACTGTAATATAAATATCTAAGGAACAGTATTGTGCATTTTGTTGGTCTAGTGTTGTGAACTGACTATAATAAATAGTTAGTCAGAATTAAATTTCTGATAATATACCACCCTTCACTGGAGGTAAACAGAAGCCTCCCAACGAAAACTAAAATAAGGTACTGCTAACACTTTCCCTACAGATTGCATGTACTGATGTAGCAACATTTGAAAACCGAACTGCATCAGAACATAATATGGCAATTCTGGGCAGTGGGATGTGGTTACATTCAGGTCTATCACCCAGGATCAGTGTTAAGTCATCAGTTACCCTTTAAGCAGTTTTCTAGAATGCCACCCCTGTGATGGGAAGGTCAGTGTATAAATTAATACCAAAACGTGACCATGCATGGAGATTCTCATCCACAGTCAAGTCTGTCTTCTTGACATTTGGAACTTGGCACACTTTAGCTACATTACATTGTGGTTTAATGTATTTAAATAATGAAATGTCCAACAAACCTTAACTGCAAAACTTTCTGTCCCAATTATTTTGGTGTACAATTATTAACCTTTACTGCTGAAATCAATTTTTACACACAGCACATGGTAGGTACACAATTCAAAAGCAAAATATATAAATTTAAGACAATTATATAAATAAAATATGAGATCTGCGCTCTTCTGGGATATTACATGGCGTCATGTGGTGATTCTTTACTGACATTTCAGGACAATGTATCAGTCCCATCTTCTTGACCCATGAAGATGGGACCAATACATTGTCCTGAAACGTCAGTAAAGAATCACCACACGATACTGCGTAATATCCCAGAAGAGTGTAGAACTCATCAACATCGCAGCGGAAGCCTGAAATCAAGGATACAAATAAAATATTAAAATTTCAATGTCAGAGCTCTTTTGGCATCAACACAAGATACACGAATAATTTCCATTATCCATCATCTAATCTAACAACTTTCCAAAAAGGATCATATTACTTTGGAATCAAGGTTTTTAATAGTCTTCCTCCTAGCATAAAAAACTTTGTTCATGACACAAAACAATTTAGATCTGCTTTAAAAAGATTCCTTCTTTTAAATTTGTTTTATTCATTGGAAGAATATTTTGACTACAATAAGAATTAAAGATCTTGGTTTATTATACCCTTGACAACTAGTATTATATTTTACATGTGATTACCATACTTATTTTATATATTTTATTTTATTACCACTACTATTAACAAATATTGTTATTGTTTTAATATGACACATGCTTTCTAGGCTTATATATTTTATACCGTTTATTATATGTATATGGAGACTAATTCCACACCCATCAGGTTTTTTTACCTACAAGTATCCATGGAATGTAAAATGAATGAATGCATGAATGACAGACAATGCACATGGATCAATAACAGATATTCTTATCTTAAAAGCAAAATAAAAAGAGAATTAAACAGTAACTTGTGGAAGTGGCACTGGTAATAGCCCTTAGGATGAGACTTTCCAGACAGTTAAATCTGACTAATGTAAACTTTGTGGTAAGTGTTGTGGGTAAAGTGCTGTAATGAATTTCATGTGGTCACCAGGCTCCGACCCACACAATATAATAGTAAGTCAAACAAAATATACTAGCTACTCCATAATAAATATAAAATGACAGTTATTACTTCATGCAAATAGTCTAAAAATTAATGCAGAACTATGTTTGATATCAGGCTTATTAAAATGAAATGCATCTGGGGACTCTTCTCAGTGAAGAAGCAGAGTACATTGACATAGTCCACCTGGATACTGAGGTAGGCATCCCACTGTCAAACCAGCCAGTGGATTCCCTCCCTACCTCCCGGACTGCTGCTGACACCACTGCACAACTGCAGCCTTGTTGTCTTTGTCCAACCAAAACCTGTAAACCTTTAGCACTTGCACTTGCCTGAGGGGGCTCAACACATGGAAGTCATACAATGAAGAGTCCAGGATTTATGCAGGATGGTCCAACATCTTCCAGCACAAGAAAGGCATAGTGTTCTGGATAGGGGTGCAGTTGTCATGCATTACAACTCCCACTGAGATCATGCCAAGATGTGATCTCTTGGTGGTGGTACAAGTCTCAGACAGTTACGTAATGGTGTTGTGTGATGAAGGTAATGTTGTGATCCTTGAATGCCAAAGTGCTAAAGCAGCAGTCCACAAATTTTCCCAAAATCCAACAGCCATGAATCAAGTTCCATATGGAGGAGCCACAAATATTAGGCACCACACCATATAAAATTTAGTCACCAGGGGCAACCTGGCACCCAGGATTGTGCACACCTGGGTTAAAGTGTCAAAGACACCACTTTGACAAAACACGAACGCTGCAGTGCTTCCAGCAGCAACCCAGGGAGCTATTTGTGGAAGCGAACAATTGTCATTATAGCAATGGGATGCTCATTACAGTACCCACTGGAACCACCTTCAACAGCCTTACTTGTTTGGTCAGACCACTCCCCAAATATGTTGCATTTGAACCCCCATATTTAACAAATTTACAATAAATCTGATGAAATAAAAAACACAATTCACTGTTTCTAAGCAAAACTGAACAGGCATCACTGTAAACTTATTTAGATGAGACACAGTGTTTCCAAAGCAGTAAATAGTAAGATGGTGACAAGTTATGACAGGTAGTTTTGGATGGACTTGTTACCTACATCTTTAGCATGTAGGCATTATCCCCTGAATGGAGGCTGAAGTTTCCCCTAAAGGACCCATAACAAACTACAAAATTACACTGTCATAACTCACCAAACTACAATCACTTATTTCATGAAAACAATAAACTTACGGTTCAAGTTCTGGAAACTTCATGTATATGTAACACAACGCTAACAATGAGGTAGCAAATATGGAACCTACTACGATGAATGCCCTATGTGGGTTGTCTTTATTACCACCACCTACTTGCAGTGAAGATTTAATCATGCTTAGTCCACTACTAGGCCCTGTAAAAGTAAGAAAAATATGTAGTATTGTACTTATGTTGATCTCATCTCCATCACATTTATTCTAAAGAGGATAACTCCCACAGGGCTGTATTTCACATCTCAAACAACTCCTTACATTATAATTCACAACTAACATAATCCTTCTACACAACTGTATATAGTAATATTCAATCTGATACAAAACAACATGCTATGAACCATACAGCAATAACACACACAGGGTGAAAAGACATGCTTGTAGGTGGATTTATGGCATATGGTAAAAGTCCAAAACAGGATAGTGATTCACCAAATCATATGATGATATAATTCTGCCTCCATTAAGTATTACAGACTGATAAGGAAAACATTACCCTAAACTCACTCATCTAATCTAAATTATAATGGAAGCCATCAGGGTGGGTGAAGACACGCCCTACTCTGCACTACAATTATACACCTCCATAATGAAGTTCAATAAATGGGTTTGTGTTACAGCTAATAATTGTGTATTATAACACCCAAATTTAGTGACAGATTAAGTTTAATGGGACTTACTATGCTTGGAATAGTATGTGTCAAGTCTAGTTACTAAATTCAAGCAAAATTCAGGGCCAGACATAACTGTATCGTGTACCCCTTCGAATATATTGCCTAATTAGTTAGTGAACTACTTAGAAACGTCCTGCTTAATTTGCCTACTTCGATTTCTATTAATAAAAAGTAAAATAATTGCAGCAATCACTCACAAAACCCTTTATGCAAGTAACTACGTTACCATTGTGCACTGCTTTTAATAAGGAGGACCACAAGTTGTGTAGGAATCTTGAATGATTTCCTTGGTTAGGATTCCACAGGATAGGCTCAAGTAATGGGCGTACAGGTCTTCGTACAGGTTCAAGTAATGGGCGTACAGGTCTTCGTACGTTAACATTTACATGATTCAGACGTCTCACGTATACATATGAAGGCACTGTTGAAGTTATTTCTGGTGACTGAATGCTTAATTCACCTTCATCTGTGTTGGCAGTCATTACTGACGTCTATTTCAACATCCACTTTTCCTACCTTCTGCCAACTTCAACAACCGTTACGTGCTACATAGATGACTAGTGCCTTGCAGCGACACGAAAAACACGCCGGCCGTTCGTCGAATGTTTTCGTTGCATGTAGAAGCATAATATGAGTATGATCAAATGGTTGTGACGACAGAGAAAACCTATACACGTGTACGAAATGTGTGGTTCCCATACCGGTAACGAAGAAGAATTAAGTAAATGCTTTTCTTTCAGCCTAAAACTTACTGAAGTAAAATTGTGTCTGTTAACGCCATGAAGGAATATGGTGGTAGTACGGGTATAGGTAAACTCATTTTTAACCTCGGCATTTTATCTAGGTCAGCCTCATGCCCCGGACGTTTAACATCCGAGGAAATGATCCTCGGTACCCCTTGAGTAGGAGGTTGGGTAGACCCCAGAACCAGTCTGGATGTTTTGGAGAAGTGATACATCCTTTGCCTCTACCGGGACTGGAACCCCGTATCGTCCAGCCCATAGCCTAGTCACTATACAGACTGTACCACCCCGGCTCCCAAAACTTACTGAACTTAAGCATGGTCCAGGCAAAAAAAAAAAAAAAAAATGGCTACTATTGTCTGTAACGGTCTGAATACAGTTTTTGGATGTTGTTTTGTATGTAAAAAAATGCTGAGTAAATCGAAATTTATTTCAGAAAAGAATGTAGCAACTACGGATAAAAATATTTAATGGTAGGCCTACATGTATGTTCTCATTTAACACTTCATTTTTTAGATAACTATCAACTTTCAGGAGTCGAAATTTTTCCTTTAGACAAGGGAGGGACGCTCCAGAATAACAGAAATGCATAGAACGAGTGGATAATATGCATTATACACGAAAATATTACATATTTTACACACAACGCCTTAAGTAATTGGAAATGGCTCATTAAAAAAAAAAAGCCCTGGAACTGAGTAGACGGTCAAAATTCAAGTCACTGACTGACTGACTGACTGACCGATTGGAAGTCCGTCTTGGCGTTGAGACCATATTTAGGCTCATGACCATATTCTAAGTCTCACGTTTGACCACTACAGTCTAGTCGTAATGGTGTGTCCCAGTCCTTGTCGACTGTAAATATTTACATATTATTGTACTCACCTTCTAGTTCTATGATAATGTCCATGGCAGATACTTTCTTAGCCATCGAAGTTCCGGTCATCCTTCAGTAACCTGTCATAAAATTACATCTGTGGTCAAAGAATTGGCTGACAAAAAAAAAAGAGCACTTATTTTTGAGGTCTCAGTTTCCTGTTCTTTCATAGATGGAAATACAGACAAGGGAGATCCCGACTCCATCCATCGATTTTCTGTTTCGTTCATCGGATCTATTCATTCGGGAAAAAAGTACATCAGTTCCTGGGATCATTTTGAACTGTTAGTTGAAAACTGGCCGGTCACGTCCTTAAGTTGGCCGATTTATGGCGTGGGGGGAGTGTTTTATTGAAAAGAAGCTAGGAACTCCTAAACGAATATGTTTGATTATAAAGTAAAAGACTCATCAATGAATAAGCACTCTTATTTTACTAATAAAGACAATAATATTGACTTCTTAATTCTTGATACAAACCCACAATTTCAGTATGCTGTTCATTGTCACGATTAAAGCAGAGCCTAACTTCACAAGAATCCGCTTACGTCAAGGGAAACTTGTTTATTAATGTAGCTACGCATAATGAGGCCTGTATAGAGCTGATGACCTTTGTCGCGATACGAAACAGAGACGCGAAAGACTGATAATTGTTATTATGCAACTTCTTGAACACTAAGTAGGCCACATTGCTTTAACTCTAAGGAACTCGGTGCACATAACTGAAACACTTTTAAATTATTTAATATTTTTAACACTTCAAGCACGATAAGGACCTTTCAAGTGTTCTTTACAAGGAATAAGAAAATTTTTAAAAAGATTCATATAAACACCCCGTGCCTACTGCACCTTTCAACTACCATACCTTGGTCGGTTTGTCATTGCTTTGTATTTTATATCCATAGAAGTGTTATAACACCGAATCATCCATCTAGAACTGGAAATTTAATTTTTTATGCTTATTGATAAATATACACGAAATGTAAACCCGATCCATTTGTTACAGAGTTCAGTTACATGTTCCACCTCATTATTCATCTTTATTTTGTCGTTGGACTGGCAACTTTTTACTAAGGGCGATAAATAGGCCTGCTTATTCACTTATGATTAGTGCCAAATGAAAGTACTGAATGCATTTCCTTTCTCCATGGCATAACATAACTGAAAGTTCTTGAACGGAACAATAACATATCTGGCTCACAGATTCTTGGTTCGATACGCAATATATTGGTGTGGCGGGACAATCTATTATTTATATTCGAGGGGTAGCCAGTTCGAATTTTGGCAGTATTACGGAGTATATTAGTAATTTCCGTGCTTTTACCTGATTTCCCTTCGTGAGCGGCAGGATAATGTCTTGAAATAAAACGTAACCACCTTCTCTAAAATCCACATCCAATCACCCCTCTTCTCACATTTGACATTTTATTCAGTTGAGAGAACATTAAATAAGGAATGCCTGGATAGAGTGCTGACGAACTGTAAAGTTTTTATGTGGTTTTCACAATCAAGTATTCTCTAGACGAAAACTAAGGCAGAAGAATCGACGGTTTTGAGAGCAGATGTGTCCACTTTCTGCCGGAAAAAAAAAAAGTCGACATTTTACGCGTTTTGCGGTAATACGAGTCCACAATATTTCACGGTAAGTTCCCCCTAGAAAACAAATACGACATGTAATTTACGACGATCCCAGTATTCAGATTATATAGCAGGGTTGGCCAGCTGGAAGAGCTTCGCTCGCTGCAATTTAGGAGGCAACCTAATGAAAAAAATATTTTTTTCCTAATGTGATGACTTCCTATTCCTGTTCATCCAATTACGATAGTCTAGTTTCAGTTAGTTATGAGTCTCCTTTCTTTAGAAAGTCTTTGAAAACGCCGTTCACGGTCAGCCTCGTGTACATTTACATTACCTCAATATTTTTTACAAACAACTTGCGCGCGCCGTTCCAGTGACGGGCGCAAGCCGCGTTGTGCACCTCTGATACACAATATCGATGTGGAATGATTGGCGAGTGATGATGTGAAAGGATTTGATAGGAAGAAATCGTGGCCTAATCAGCGTACTATTCTGGCATCTTCATGGCACTGAGTAAACCTAGAAGAAACCTAGGACAGTCGAGATTCGAACCAGTCACCTCCCGAATACAAGTGTAGAATGCCGTGTCTGCACCAAACCGTTTAGTCGATGGTAACGCAAACCCAGGTTAAATGAGTAATACAAAAGCGTCCTACAAAACAATTTAAAGAAAAAGGACCTTAATTCTGAATTATATTCTTCGGAGGATTAAAACTGGATAAACTTGGTTTATGCCAAAAGTTGTAGCTATATTTAATTGTAACCCTAAACTTTCAAGTATTCTAACAACAGGACTCTCATCAGCCTTTGTATGTTGCATAGCTTGTACCTTCTCCTGGCAGTAATTAAAACTATACTCCTAATTTATACAGAAAACAAAAATTATATGGGGCATTAATTTATACATCTATACGTTATGGTATGAAGTGCAAAAAAGGTATATTCAGACCCAAATAATTTTATGTTCAAGATTTTAAAGTGATTTTATCTGTTACCAGTGAAGAACAAATATGCCATACTTTTCATACATACTGACATTTATTAACAGTACAATATTCATAGGTATTAACAGACAAAAATAAGTACATACACAAATTACTTTGAACTTTCTATAAAGGATGTGGTGACAATGTGTGGATTTGTACTAAGTTTCCTATTTGTATTTGTATAATTAAACGAGGATAATTCCTTCCACCAGTACACATCACAACCAAAACCATGGCTACAAGAAGGTCCCTTTTTGAAGTCCTGTGTACACTACTATCTCAGGCAAAACATAATTCCTTCAGTGAAAAATTTTATTTCCAAAAATTACAATACAATATCAAAATTGTTATTAGCTTTGTGAAAAATGCCTTAACAGGTCATCTTTGTAGAGGATATTTGAATTATCACCCTCTCTTTTTGTGAGACTTGTGGTTTGCAGATGTTCATCAAACTTATTGCTGATTGTTCTTTTCTGGGATGTGACTCTCTGTGGTTTAGTACCAACTACACAGTGTCACATTCGAGAAAAGAGTTCATAGTAGTTCTGTTATTGGGACTGCCTACATGTTGACCAGTAATAGTCAACAGCAAGGATGAAGAAACAAAAGGTCCTGACCCCAGGAGCAAACCTAGCAAACACAAACTTTTAAACTTTAATTTCTTTCCCTATCTTTCAATTTTCTGTATGTTCCAAAACTGTGCCACAGGCGCACACCGAAAATTTTTTGTTGGGGGGGTAGGTGGCTGATCAAAGGCTATATATAATTTCTGTTTCATTTTAAAAACTATGTTATAAAGATCATGTCATAAATCTAATTGTACTGTAACATTTCTTTGCAACTTAATTTCTATACATATAAATATATGTTCCATGACTCATTCGCCTAATTTAAACCACAAGGTCATAATCTTCCAGCAAAATCTTTTTTTTTTTTTTTTTTCGATTTCTGGGGGGCAGGGACTGCAGCTCAGCAGCCTCCTTTTGTGTGTGCGCCTGCTATGCCATGGAGTCTAAATATCTTCATGATCTCCCAGACTCAAGAGGTTACTGCTATCATTATATTACCCAACACACACAATCTGAATACTTCTCTCATACATGGAGAAATAACTGTACTGTACACTTCCACATTAGGACATTCAATATTATCTTTGATTTATTTTTTTAACAGATTAATGTCAGTAATTTTTGCTTTATCCTATCTTACAGCTTGAGAAAATCAAACAGTGCAATGTGTTTTTGTAAACAATATGTTGAATTCCTGCTATTACATTACTGACTCCAATTCTTGTTTATTACATCTCACATTTTTGTGAGATTTGAGGTTCTCATGGTGGTCTGATCTGGGATGCGAGGCCATGTAGTCTGGTAGAAACACACCTAGCAGATCACATGTCTTCTCATCCTAAAGACAGTATCTCTGTATTGTTTAACTTACAGACACAACTAAGTTGTCAGCTATATCAATCCTCCCACACATGGATCAAACATGCCAAACAACTGTTCTCTCTGGAGGGGCCTTAACTGGGTCCCATGCATCAATCTCTCTCACTTCTGGGGCAGAAAAGAAACTCTTGTGGTGATTTAAAAATAAAAGTTTTAAATGTTTTGAGAACATGATGGCTGTAATCAAATATGAATTTGCATTAATAACCAACACAAGAAGCCATATTTTGAAAATAAGTTTGTGATTTTTCTATTACATTCAGATGTTCAAGAATTCCAATATGATACAAAATTCTGTGGCTTTCTTGTTGTACATTATGTAACTCATCCAGTTATCACTGCAGTTTCTACAATAACACATTTTCCACCTGTTTTTTCTGACAACTGTTGTGACCACCATAACCAATCACTGTCATTAGCAGGCAAACAATGTAACACTTGCTTCACAGTGTTTTCATTTTATGTGCATCATCAGTTTTCTTTATATAAGAATCCTTGATACTTTTGCAATGCAGTGTTATTTCATGAACAGGATCTTTAAAATATTTAATCTCTTGTCTTAATTTTAGGCTGTATGTTTCAGTCATAAACAACAATATTTTCTGAACATTTGCCACTTTTTACGTCCTTCAGTTTATTAATAAAAATGAAAAAGTGAGAAATACTTACAAAATATTGCTGTGTATGTCAGAAACATATAGTAAAATTCACACAGCATAACATGACACTATAATATACAATTCCTGTGTTATGTAATGGTACTGTAATATGCTTTATGCATTAGTCCCTATATTTACTGATCATTCCTTAGAAAGCCTATTATGAGTACTGATCCAAGAACCAAAATTTATATTTGTATTATGGAAGCATAATATATGCTTGTCAAAAACTTCTTGTTCATGTTTGCTGTTTCTGTGATGTGTTAATCATAACCAGTACGCTCTTTTATGAGTGTACCTGCCATTATTTCAAATTTATTATGACACATAAACAAAGCATGGGGAGGGTAAGCTATCTAGAAGTGAGAGTTTTAGTTAAGTATATTGTTGGAGCATATTCTACATACAAAATTTCAGAAAGTGGACATTCCACTTCCCTTTCTCCTGTTCCCCTTCAATTGAATGTAATATAGACGAGATGAGACGAGAGAATTTCTTCTTGCAGGTAAACAAAATTCACTGAGGCAGGCCTTACTGCAACATTGAATTCATTGTAACAGACCCATTTTCATAAGAACTATTGTCTTATTGGCTTCGTTATTTTAAAAGTTCTAATTACATTGCACTTGCAAAAAAATGTTTGTTCCCATACTGGTAGCATTACAGCAGGACTCTTAATATCATGCAAAAGATCCCATGAAGTATACAAGTTTAAGATTTTACAATGTGTCATATACACAAATTATGAGCAGTTTCTATGAATAACCAAAACAAACAATACTACTGCAATGAAATAATAATTCATTAAGGGAATGTATAAGACAGAAGTAATTTATAAAGTATGGTGTATGTGATATTAATGTAACATTATATTAATAATATGTATTATATTTGAATAAAATATACTGCTCTTTTACAAGTAAAACTTAACCCTTGCCACCTTAAGTAACTGAATTACCAGGTACATAAGCAACAAATATAAATTTGAACTAACACAGATGAAAATCTCTTTAAGGCAAGGCTACATTATGACTAATGTGGAACAATGAGAATCTGAAAATAAGAGCTAAGTGAAGTTGTCCCTGGGACTAAGATGTAAAAAGGATGAAGTAATCCCTGTCCATGCCATGAAGGTGTACAGGGGGTGCAGAAGTATAGCTCCACTGGGCCACAGCTGTATAGGGTGCATAAAAGTAAAGATTGCTGCATTCTTACCTTGGCACTAGATGGAGGTGAGTGGTAAGCTTCTTGCTCCTGACTCCTAATTCACCCAGGTGAAATAGACCCATTGAAGAGACAGAACCCCAGAGTCATTCTTCATGTGGTGGCAAGAAGAACAATTGCTTCATCAGCCACTAATTAAACCCTGTTCATACATTCCACAGCCATTCATTTTGTTGGATGATCTTCCCAGCCCATAAAGACAATATTATATCTGCATGTTACAGTTGCCATGAATGTGTTATTTACACTGTTCTGCTTATAAGTTACAGAACCTAACTTCTTCAGAAAACATGCTTTTTTTTTTTTTTTTTTGTAACTGCAAAGTAAATGTTTTAAAATTCCTATAATAAATATAGTTTGATGTAAAAGTAGTTGATATAGATCTGACAGACTGGATAAGCATTTTGTATAATAACTGTAAAAGACCTAAAATGGTTTACAATTTATATATGTGTATGTAAGGGTATATACATTTTATATAAGACATATGTGAGAATTCACATATAGATTTTAGAATAAAATAGAAATACTGATGTATCCCATACAAGGTGTTGTCAAAGGGATGAAATAAATTGAATATAGTTTAAATCTTGCTTACTACTCTTGTGACCACAAGTCTTAACCTTTAAAATAAAATTTGTAAATAAAATTGAACTGAAAAATTAATATCATAATTACCACAAACAATTATTAGTATGGACTGGGTTCATACTTTTCCTGGTATACTGTGATTTTTTATGTATCAACCTAACCATATTTATTTATTAATAATGCATGATAAATTCTTAAATAACAAGTACAATACCACACTGTTAAATTTTACGTTGTGTTCACTGTGCATTTTGATATCACTCAGCCGAAACATATGCAGGGTTATTGGACATGCTTAAGAAATAAAGTGCATTTGTTGGTTTAATTGTTGAGTGACCACACTGTTAATTTTTAATGCTTCCTCTTGTAGTGGTTTATTTAGTGACAATGTCAGTATGTGCACTAAATATGATGAATGATAGGTGAATGACTATGAATATGGAGCATTAGTGATGTCGTATAAACATTCACACTTTTAAAGTTTGTTTCTGGAACTGTATAAACCAAAAGTTTATCACTTGAAAGTAAAACGCTCAATTGAGATTGACATGTTATGTTAACAGAACTTGGTGTCGTTAAACCCAGAAGTAATAAAACAATCAATTGTGGAGCGTCTTCGTAATTTCAATTATGAACAATCACTATGCAAGGACACACCTACACGCAGTACATATGTATGTACAGGCACATACATATGTATACATACATACATACATACATACATATAGTACTGGTGCATAACACATCAGCATAGAGTGTACAGAACTGTGCATTTATAGTTCACAAGTTCTTTGTATGGAATTATGGAAGCTGGTCACTGTTGCCAAACAACAATTTGGCTGTGGCATTTTGCAGTCTAATATACTACACACCATGGTCCTCTTAGCACCTAATGGGATTCTTGGGGCCATAACCCAAATTGTGATCATCACAGTACAAATGCATAGCCACATTATTCATGCTCTTTGTCCAGTTACGCCATCCCGATCAATGTACACATTCCCATGTTCCCCTCCTTCTTCTGTTTGCTGTTTGCGAGCTGAAAAATAATATAGTTGTATTTTACCATATGCCAATAAGTGTAATTGCTATACAATTCTTATTTTATAGTACAGTTAGTTCCCGTTTTACGCGATTTCGTTTCGCGCGACTTCAAAATTTACAACGCTTTTCGAATTTACGAGATAATTTTTGGTTTAGCGCGATTGGGCATAGATGATCCGTGGTCGCCCTTATCTTCTGTAGGAGGCTAGCAGGAAGTGACGTCACTGTCATGCCATCAGTCACGTGTATGAATTGATTACGTTGGTGATATAAAGACGCGGCTCATTTAGTTTCCTCCAACAGCATTGGCTTTTCTTACCTACATGAGTGAGAAACGTACATCTGCATCACCTAGTGCAATCCAAGTGAAAAATCGGCGACAGACAATCGGTATTGAAGAGAAACTACATGTAATAATCCGACTTGAAAAAGGTGAATGGGTTCTTGATACACGCCGTAATGTTAGACTTGTTCATAGTAGCGTACATACAAATCGTGAAAATGCTGATAGAATTAAAGAAAGTGCTAAGTCAGTAACTAAAGTGTTTGTTTGTGTAGCAAGACTACCACAGTCTTATCCGAATGAACCCTATCAAAACACTATGGATGTGAGTCTCTTACATTTTTATTGCATTAGAAATAAATATATGGTATAGAAATGTAAGTATATTGTATAGAAATGTATGTATATTGTATAGAAATGTATATATACTGTATAGACAGTACATATATACTCTACAGGTCCGTATGTCCACTAATGGTATAGTCATACACTATATAGGATGAGGTTGTCAGTCCCCTAACCCCCAGGTAATACATTGCTTTACATGGGAATTTTGAGTTCGATTTGCGCGACGCTTTTCAGGAACATAACCCTGGCGGGAAACGAGAACTACCTGTATAACCCTTAGGTTATTACAAATTATTTATCACTCTACACTTATAACCAAGAATTTGGCTGTATGTCTACTACATTCATGAAATTGTAAAGTACATAAGATATTCAATCCAGCTGTAGATAAACATAGTTCTGAAGTGGTTCTGTAAAGCATATAGTGACAACAAAATGTTCTACTTTTAAGTTAAAATTAACTTGAGGTACTGCTAAGTCTTATGCAAGTTAGAAGATAATATGTGTAAGTCTAAACATTGTGGAAAACATGCTTCTTAAATTATATAATGTTTGTGGTTCTCACAGCAATCTGTATTTCTTGAAGGCTACTTTTGATTACGTTTACCTTTTGACACATTAAGCACCCAAATGACTCTTCAACAAATAATTAATTGTCTTCAATTTTATACAGTTATACCTGAAACTCGTTCATTATGTGCCATAAAATATATTATTGCATTCTGGCTGTATTAGTGTATTAGCAATACTTTCGTTAAAGTCGTTTTTATGTAAAACGACGTGTTTTAGCATTCATTGCGTGAGACCAGTCACGAGGGAATTGTTGCTGGAGAGATACAGGAAACAGTATAATGGTGACGTCCTGCCCGCATCAAGTGTAATAAGTATAGTTCTTTGTTGAAAGTAAAGAAAACCGTGCACTTCCTACGTTTTTATGTTGTTGACAGAAGTGTGCTTCCGTTCGGGAAGAGTTGTTAAGTTCAAGGAACTCGTCTAATCGTCGAGGCTGTGCAGATAAAAAGCAAGCACTTGATGACATCCAAACGAGCGTGGTGAGTCGGAGGACATTACCTCATTTGAAGGAGGTCAATGGACACGGAGCTTACTAAAATGATTCATGTCCCGTACGCTTCGTTTTCGATTCGTCAGAGAAGCAAATCTCGAAACAAATAATTCGTTTCAGGAATAATAAGTCAGTGCGTTTTGCAATTTAATAATATGATCATAAAATTATATTTTATGTTAACATCTTCCCAAACATGAAGAAAATTTCTAATAAAAAGAAGAAAAAAGAACATAAAATTAAATTTTTAAAATGTAATGGTTAATGCAGGCCGTGCCACGGCTCAGGCGGTTAGTCGCCAGCCTCTCACCACGGAGGCCCGGGTTCGATCCCGGATCAGTCCATGTGGGATTTGTGGTGGACAAAGTTGCACTGGGACAGGTTTTTCCCCGAGTACTTCGATTTTCCCCTGTCAATTTCATTCAACTGGTGCTCCATTACAAGGAAAAACGAAGAAACATTAATAATCTTCATCACAGGGTTGCACAATAAGCCTCAAGGCTGCGGTGCGTCCGTAGCATCTGCTGCGGGGCCCTTCACCACAAAAAAAAGGTTAATGTATGTAGCGCCAGGTTTAACAGTAAAAATGTGCATTTTGTCTGCACAGTGTATTTATTTGTTGTGTATAATTCTTAAAATAAATAGCTAACATTGCTCTATGCAAAATTAATCGCCTGGTCTTGCTAACAGAGGCACACCCTGCTGTCTCTGAGTTACGAAGCGAAACTTTAAAAGTAACATAGATTAATTTAGTCTTAAAACAGTTAACTGTATTACTTCTATGTCATTTGTTATCCGTCAGCCTTTACGGATTAGGCTGTATTTTCTGCTCCAGTTCAGGGTTACATTCTGAAAATGCAGGCTTATGGTAGCCTGCTTGAAGAGAAGGTCGGTGCATCACAAGGCCTCCACTTACACAGGAAAATACAGACACGGTAAAACATCCAAGCACCAAGTGAGACTCAAACTCAGTGTTTGAAAGGTGGAAGATAGCAGTAGCCTCCGACCACACGGCTACTGCTATCGACTTTATGATATTTAATGTCGAAATTACTGAAAAAAATTATCTTATTGCACTCAAAGTGCTGTAAATTCTAATAATATATTCAACATGAATTTATTTGTGTCATTAGGAAGATATTTTTAAAGTTACGAATTATGTCGTCAGATTTACCATCTACACGTCAGTTTCTACAGTGGCACCTTTCAGTGAATTAAAACACGATTGACGCGTTTCTAGTTGCGACCGCAAATAATTACTGCAACTATATAACTGACTGACCGACTAACTAACTAAATAAATAAATAACTGACTGACTGACTGACTCCATGGAGCAGAGTCCGTCTTGAAAAGGCAAAATTTGCTCGTCTAGTCAAGAAACTCTCCACTTACCTTTTGAAACCCGAGGATTCATTACCGTTTTCACAAGAACCCCAAAGGTCCCTATTTCCTTCACATCCATCTTAATATGACCCTTCCGTCTACGCTTAGTATATGTCTTTCAAGTTGTTCTGTTCTATATACGACTTATTTCTTCATAACATAAATAACAAAAATTCTAATCTATGCGCCATAAAACGGGCTTTCAAATTATGACACTGCGAATATGTTTGTAAAAGCGAAAGGACTCGGACTATATATCGCTTATGCCGGGCTTACGCAGCGTCGTGTATTGAAAAGTCTGCAGTTCGGCTTTTTGTAAGTTTCCCAACTTCTTCACCATCAACTTAACTTATACCTTGACACTCATACAATCTGCCTGCCACATACCCAGAAGTTTCTCCAGATAGACGCACTGGCTGGAATTGTTACAGCAGTCGGTCTGCGCTGTATCAGTATGTCCTCTCTCTTCAGAGTGGGCTACCGGCAGCAATAGATTCAGACGTGTCGACATTTCTCCTACATCTGCAACAAAGCATTACAACGTGTAGGTCCTTATTCTACGCTCCCACCGGAGGTGGATTCCGAACCTGATTTTGTTGTGTAGGTTTTGCAACGCTGTATCAGTTTCAGAGGTCGAATGAAATGCGAGGCTGATACGAATGATGAGTTTGGTGTCATTGCTATAAAATTGTCAGTTTTAAGGTACTGAAAAATTTCAGTTTGATAGTCCATTCTCTCTTTCCAGGAAAATCACTTTATGACTGTATTCTAACTGAAGCCTTCGAAGACAGAAATTCATCTGCAATATGCCTACAGATTAATTTCTTACCTCAGAGGCGATACAGTGTGCTTCCATTTAGCAAACTCTATCGACGAATGCTCATATACCAGAAGCAGGCCCATTGACGTATCAACAGGAGTAAGAGAGGAAATAGTAAAATGAAACAGATGTAATTGCAATTAAAATGTAATGGTTATATGTAGACAGGAAACACCAATTTACAGTAAAAGATAAAAACGCAATTGTAAACATGGTAATGCTAGAATCTAGACGTGTAGTTTTAAGTGAATCAACTAACATAAATTACATTCTTTCTAATCACATAATTCAATTGAAACGTAAGACAGACTAATCATACAATGTATTAAGAATTAGATAATTAACCTTAGACATAAGCCAGCCTCACAAACAGAATACGAATTATTCAAAACACTAAGCTAAATGTAAAACTAAAAGAAAACTTAAACATATAGTATTACTTTGTAATGGAGCGTGTTGTTAATAATAAGAGAAAGGGGGGAGTAAGAGAGGTATGCATTGTGTAGCTAATTCGCAACGGGATTTCAGAGTTTCTTATAAAACAGGCCAGAAATTGTTGGATTCACACTTCGAGTGAAGTCCCAAAATTGCGCTTTCGCACATTCGTCGCCGTGAAGACAAGAGGGAGAATTCTGTCATTACTTCCTGGTCGTAGGATTGCAAACCCGCATGATTCCGTTTTTTTTTGTTTTTTCTTCCACCAGAAACAGCCACTACAGTGTTTCCTGAATTCTTGAACAATACTTTGTCACACGCGCATATATGCCCTGAAGGAAACGTTTCTTTTCCAAGCGAATTGTTGGTAATGACATCTCTCACAAATGGATGCATTCCACGATGCCTTCTGTAACGTATGCCACTTAGAATGAACGAAATGCTACGTGAGGAGGGCTCCTTGCAGAAATACGCGTGCGACAGCTTACAGTACGTTCTGCAGCAGATTTTTGCATTGTCGCTACACAAAATAATTGTTATTTACATAAAAAGACACGAAATGTTTTCTCTTAGATATGGCGATAACTCTAACCACAACAGCGGCTTATTTATAAGAGAAAGACTACGGTGTTAGTCACGCATTTAACACAAGGATAACAAAGTATGACGGATTTCAGGCTTCTGCCGCCGTATAAATGAGGTCTTCGCTCTTCTGGGATGTTACGCAGCGTTGATTGGTGGTTACCGACGTTTCGGGACAGCATGTCGGTCCCATCTTCAACAGTCCAGCAAAATTACTCTTGAAGACGGGATCGATAGGATGTCCCGAAACGTCCGTAACTACCGATCAACGCTGTGTAACATCCCACAAGACCTTAATGTATGGCGGAGTCTGAGTGTTGCGAAGGAGAAGGTTATTTCATTATTTATGGTTTATTTAACGGTGCTTTCTAAAGTTCGGTTTACACTATATGGAAGGAAATTACAATTACTGAATACTGTGTTTGTTTAGAATCTGGACGGAAGGGGTCGTGGCCTGATTTGAGGTGTTTATACAGGAAGGTTCCTGGTGGGACTGAGGGGAATAACAAGACATCCGTCAAGCAGGATGTGTTGAGTGTGGGCACACAGCAAGGTTTCTTTGAATACTCGTAAAACTTTAATGACAATACCGAGTACGCTGGCTCAGAAGGTAGGGCTTTAATGACTTGTACTGAAATGGTACACAAATCGGCCGGGGCATTTATTAGCCTGATTGTTCTCCCTCATTTCAGGCTAAAACCGCGAGAGTACTTGTAAACCTCACGGACCGTTCTTGTATACACCCTTTCCAAACAATCATCACTAGTCATCCAAACTTTCGATGCTACATAAACCGAGCTATCGATATCGTCGTTAAATAAACCATAAATAAACAAATAGACAACAACAAAACAACAATATTCTGAACTTCTGCTATTATAATCCCAAGCTGCAGAGCCGTTGATATCAAAGTCCAATAATAAATACGATACTGAGCCAATTCAGTCACTCACATTCTCACAAACCATTTTCCTAACACATATCCACAAACCAGAGCCATTGCAGCCTCTCCCTGACCTGACGAGTGACCGCTCCAGAAGAAATGACAAGGCCGTTAGGACGCATAACTAAGCAGAGATATAGCTCTACTCTTTCTTTAACCTCGGCGCTAGATGGGGGTGGGTGGTCAACGCCACGCCCCGGCCGCTTTACCCCCGAGAAAGAGACCCGGTACCCATTGTACAGTAGACTGGGTAGGCACCAGGGCCGGTCTGGACGGGTGTTGAAAATCTCGCCCCCACTGGGATTCGATCCCCGGACCGTCCAGCTCGTAGCGAGTCTCTATACCGACTGAGCTATCCCGGCCCACTCGAATATTAAATATTAAAAGCTCATAATTTGGTTTTATATGACTGACGTAACTGTCAACACATACATCTTTTTTTTTTTTTATTTTTATTTGTTTTCGAAGGGCCCCGCAGGAGATGCTACGGACCCACCGCAGGCCTGAAGGCTTATTGTGCAACCCTGTGATAAAGATGATGAGGTTTTTTCTGCTTTTCCATTTTAATGGAGCACCGGTGGAATGAAACTGACAGGGGAAAACCGAAGTACTCGGGGAAAAACCTGTCCCAGTGCCACTTTGTCCACCACAAATCCCACATGGACAGACCCGGGATCGAACCCGGGCCTCCGCTGTGAGAGGCCGGCGACTAACGGTCTGAGCCGTGGCACAGCCTACATGTACATCTCACTGCTTGATGCTGACGAAACATCGGTTGCTATAATATTGAACCTAACAGATATTAGCACGGCTTGTGAATATCTATATTAACATGCAAACTACACTCTTATCAACTCTCGTTTGCAAAGTTTTCTGCACCACAGTTTCGTAGAGGAAATTTCTCTGCATGCTCTTAGCCAGACCAATTCAAATTCAGTAGGTCAAATGCCTCGTTCCATAATTGTTCGGGGTCACTTCTCGGACGGCCAAATAACCTCCTTAACAACGTCTTTTCAGAAGCGCTAACTATAAGCTTGTCTTCTCCTGCAGTGAGGGACTATGGCAGAAAACCCCTTGGAATGAGATCTAGATTCTCACAGCAGTGAAGAGTACCGTGTCCTTGGGTACATGTGTACAGACGTTTCAGAACAATTTTGGAAATGTCCGCACAGCGTAACGCTTCTGTCGCCTTCGCCCAGATATATTCCCTATATGTTTTCACCGTACATTAGCAAGAGATGGACAGTCGATCATGTTCGATTGTTATATTTAGATCAACTGTTTCTTCGAGCTCAGCTCGTAGTCCACAGACGATAGACTCTATCTCAAATATAAAGAACAATCATGGTGCCATATTTATTATTATACATTTATAATATAATTTAATTTAATATAATTTATAATATAAAGCTTTTGTTATTTTTGTCCGATTTTAGTAAACGTCGAATTATGTAGACAAATAGGACACAATAGGATGGACAACCAAAGTCTGAAGTGATTCAGTTTTAATAACATAAAGGAAGAAGAACCAATTACTACGTCAGTGAAGTGCAGTGATGGTAACTTTGCAAGAGTTACGTATTCTGAAAGTGAACCTGATGCATTAGGACTGTGAACTTTCGACGGAAAACCCTGAGGATGGCACAAAAGTGCCGAAACATATGTAGGCACTGAAATCATAAAAACAGTGTAGTGCATTCGTTGGTATGTAACTATTAACTAATTAATTAAATGCACGGTATGTATGATACAAAGTTCGAAAGTGTAGGAATAGTTTATGTGATATTATAATATAAAAAAGAAAAAAATATTATGCATTTCGTTGCTCTCATTGTTGCGAATTAGTCATCGACAATGCACGGAATGAACGATATAAAGTTTAAATGTTGTGTATATTCGTAAACCTTCAGTGTCGATCTCCTACTGAGCAGCCCGCCCATGTTCTTACACACGTGTACAAGCAGGAAAGCATGGAGCCCATTATAGTAAGATTCTTTCAAGGAAACAGAAAAACACTAACAGCGTTAACTGGCAGCAAACATCGGGTACAATTGTTCTCCTAGCTTCTTTAACAATTGAAGTGGATTCAATTACGCTGTACCCCTCCCATGCCTTCATTGATGTAGTCATGAGCAGTATCTTGCTGGCAACAAAAGACAGACGTCTTGTTTAACTGATCGCATCCGGCCATCAAGTCCACACGATGCTTTTCAGTTTTAACGGCCGTCCGGTCGACAGAGGCAGCCTCACCTAAGATCTGATTTACTTATATCAGTACGAGTGTTTAATATTCATGGACATTTGCGAGCCTTGTAGCTCTTTCCTGTTTACTGTTCTAAGAAGAAACAGGATGCCATGAGGACATACGTAACTTGCAACTAGCCCCGCAGGGAATTGTTCAGTATTGTAACATGTAAAAAGACACTGGCAGGAAAGTAACACACCAATCCCGGTGGCCGCGCGGACTAAGACGTAGGTCTGCGGCCGCACGCTTGCCGGGATTGCGGGTTCGGATCCCGCCGTGGGCATGGAACGTTGTGTGTTTTCAGGTAGAGGTTTCATCGACGTGATGATCCCTCGTCCAGAGCAGTCCTGCAGAGTGTTTGTGTATCTGAGCGTGATCAGATGCAACAATAACACTTTACACCTTCAACGAGTAGGTAGAAGAGGTCACACTAAGAAAGAATGAAAGGAAGGAAGTAACACACAGTCTTACGAACTACCCAATAAATGCGTGATTCGGGGTTCTCACTGCCACTTCCAACTGCTTAAGGTATGGCTGTTTTAAGTAACAAAAATATTCGATCACAAATTTCTGCACAGTCTTCCGTTTTCAGCTTCCGTGGATCTCAACTGTGGTACACAGAACTATCATGCCAAGGTCAAGTGTAAATGTAAAGGTAAAGTTCTCCCTAGAACAGGCCATGAAGGCCCAGAGGGGGAGTAGAGGTATAGCTCTACTCTTTCTTTACCCCTGGCACTAGATGGGGGTGGGTGGTCAACTCCACGCCCCGGCCGCTTTACCCCCGGCAAAGAGACCCGGTACTCATTGTACAGGAGGCTGGGTGGGCCCCAGGGCCGGTCTGGACGGCTGCGAAAAATCTCGCCCCCACCGGAATTCGATCCCCGGATCGTCCAGCCCTTAGCGAGTCGCTATACCGACTACGCTATCCCGGCCCACCAAGGTCAAGTCTAGTCAGTTTAAACAAAATTATCTGGAAAATTGCATTCATCGTGATATTTTTCCAGTACTGAAGTGTACCGGATGTCCTGCCTTTCTTATGTTGCGCGAGTAGAAACTACACGCTGCTTTCCGCTGCAGTGATGGAATCGGGGGAGACCCTAGATGAGTAATTATAGATGACGAAATCGCTTCCCGAAAAAAAAAAAAAAAAAAAAAAAAACCCCTGGCGAGGGTGTAGCTTGGTATAACAGCAATGTGCAGAAGCATAGCATGTTTAAGAATACACAACGCACTGCTGACAACATAAAAGTAAATATTTCCAAAGAAAGTGCTGCAAACCCTCCAGCCACGCTGGATGTAAGTTTCGCGAACATGGAGCGTAGTGTCTGCTTGGGCAGGGACCCACAAATTTTCCAGAAATCTAGGAGCTACCTCAAACGTTTAGACACCAGAAGGATAAATCGAAGCAAGTTTCATACCGAAGACCCACAAATATTAGGCGCCACAGTACAAAATTTCGAAACCCGGGCGACCTAGCGCCAGGGATTTGTCGCCCCTGCGCATGAGGGGACCATTTCTAACACCTTCTGTAACCCAGTCATCTCCACATGTACTGATATACTAGCCAAATTGTATTTTAATCGGTAAATTATTGCGTGATATATAATTATTAAGTGGGGCTTCCTCCGAAAGTGTCACTATGAGATCGCATCTCATTTTTTTTAAGTTACGTGTCAATTCATTGAATAAAACATGTTCTTTTATCCAAGTTTCCATACTATATAAGGAAATATATTAGATTACTGCAAAGTATTTAATATTAATGCAAACTGGGACAGAGGGGAACACTACTTATGTCAAATTTTACACTATCAAATACTTGTCATAAAGTGAGTCTATAAACAGTAAGGGCGAAGCAAAGAGAGAAAGAATTTGTGTGCCCTGTGCTTAAGGGATCAAGCTATTTGGACTTACGTGGATGTGATGATAAAGCTCCACGCATTCTAAACCTCGGCACTAGACGCTATTGAGTGGTCATCTTCACAGAATAATTATGTCAAATTTGTCACAGGAGTAAAGATAATTAACACCTGCAAACAAAGACCTCCACGGAGATGCTTTACAACGAATAGTGTTCCATAAGGTGACATCTGGCATAATGTGATTTCCATAACAGCATGGTCTCTACGTAGTAAAGCCAGGGTAGTATTGATAGGCGTAGTACGTCTAAAACGTCACTTCCGGTGAGACCCCGACAAACCGGGCGGCTCTTCAAGGTGAGAAGAGGAACCAGCACTACGTGACCTGAAGACAATATCGGGCCCTCAGACTCCGACTTCGGTTGTTAACCTGCGTCCGAACAAAGGACGAAATTGACACAAATGCATTTTACAATCAACAAGGTAACAAATTCGGCGCCTTACCAAAAGAGGAAACATGAATGCTACATACGTTTCCAAACAGTGCAAGAAGGGAGATTGTCATAGGCCAATGTGCGCCTGGTATCAATCCACCATTTGCAAGCGTGAAGTAACGACTTCCATCAACCTGTCTGCAGTACTATTGACAGACCTGTTGCCATATTTATTGAAGTAATAAACGTGAAGTTATACACTCGCAGACATTTTGTAATCTATGGTTGTTTCTATCATAAGAATTCTATATTCACGATGAAGCAGAATAAAGTTACAACAGGACTAGGAAAAAGGTTATGTCTTTCTGCTCAATTGTCTTAACTTGGTTATTTTTAACACCTTTGATAGTTATAGCTAAGTCTATAAAGCAGAGACCTTCTTGAGAAGCTATGACAGTTCCTCATCTAGCCAAGAAATAATTTATGAATTACGGAGTTCATTGTCGTATTCACAACAACCGACTATTTCGTTATCTTAAGCTAGATAAATTCAGGTCACGCCTTATTTTATGTCATTAACAACCATTTTATATCCTGCTATCTACGCCTAGATCTTCCAAGTAGTCTTTTCCTTTCAAGTTTTCCCACCAAAATCCTACATGCATATCTCTTCTCCCCCCCTACGTGCCACAGGTCCCGTCCATCTCATCATTCTTTGAAATTATCCACGGTTTTAAAATTTATACTAAAACATGTTTTGAAACAGAGTTATCTCTGATAAGTTGCCAAAACCCAGCGATGGATAATGCCAATATTCTTAATACCAAACATTGTGTACGTTGTTAAAAAAGTTTAGCAAAAGTTACTTGCCTAACGATTGTTAATGTCTCAATCAAGACTATTCCACGGAGTAAGTTTCGATGCAATAAATTATTTAAAGAAGAGTTAGAATATATCACATTGAAATTGAGAAAAGAACTTATGCATTCCTATTGTTGCTGAAGCTAAAATCAATGTGAAACCATTTAAAGTGGACAATATTTGCAATACTCAAGGGTACCTATTTGCCATTTCACACGACGTAAAATTCTGGATGACTCTGATCTCCAATCAAAGTGTATTTGTGTAATTATAAAATGGCTCTAGATAAATATTCGAAATGCATTAAAAAACCTAACTTGCACTACCCACATATCACTTTAACAAACATGGTAAAATTTGGGAGTAAAGTTAGCCTGTCCTGTATTACGTCCGCAGTAGGAAACAGGAAACAGGAATGTTACGTTCATATACATTAGGTAGGCCTACTGTTGATCCCAAACCCTGTGCTTTATGCAGTGCCATGAACGACCCGTAGAACGACGCCTTTAGGCACAAACGGCGGAATAACTTTAGCCTGTGATCTCACGAGCCATGAATCGAATCCTGTGACAACAGGACTGATTGGTGTTTCCTGTTGTACGTCACGCTTCCTACAGCTCAGACACGTCTGTATACTTTCGCCTTGTCTGTTCTTCCGTTATATATGGAATATGCGTGTTCCGGACTAACGGATTTTGATGGAATTCGGAGTGGAGGACTTAGTCACTGGGTATAAAATACACTTTAGGCCAATCGGATTTCCATGACTGCCTAAATTAATGTTTACTATACCCAAACATTCTCGGTTCAAAATGTTTTAAATTGACTTAATGGAATGTAGTAACACATTCTCGTTGCGTTCAATTTCACTAAAGAAATGAAAAGACAATTCCTAAAAAAACTAGGGTAATAAAGTCTGAGTATTCAACACCGTTAACAAAAGGCCCAACAGCTTCCAACTTTGGTATAACACAAATTACCAAAAGTTTTTATTTAAAGAAATTTCCGTGTTGTTATCCTATATAAGTATATATATTTGCAAGGTAAAGTTCGCCGTAGAACAGGCCAGAGGGGGAACAGAGGTATTGCTCTACTCTTTCTTCAACCTCGGCGCTAGATGAGGGTGAGTAGTCAACGCCACGCCCCGGTCGCTTTACCCCCGGGAAAGAGACCCGGTACCCATTGTACAGGAGGCTGGGTAGGCCCCAGGGCCGGTTTGGACGGGTGCGAAAAGTGTCGCCCCAACCGGGATTCGATCCCAGGACCGTCCAGCCCTTAGCCAATCGCTATATCGACTACGCTATCTCGGCCCACACACACATATATATATATATATATATATATATATACACATATATGTTATACTATCTTATATGTCACTATGTATGTACCAGGTATTTATTCAGACCACTGTTTTTCGACCGGTGGAACGCGACCACTGGTGGTAAGTAGAGGGTCGTCTGGTGGTAAGTAAAGTAAAGTAAAGTTTTCCCTATAACAGGCCATGAAGGCCCAAAGGGGGAGTAGAGGTATAGCTCTACTCATTCTTGACCCCGGCGCTAGTTGGAGGTGGGTGGTCAGCACCACGCCCCGGCCGCTTTACCCCCGGGAAAGACCCGGTACCCATTGTATAGGAGGCTGGGTAGGCCCCAGGGCCGGTCTGGACGTATGCGAAAAATCTCGCCCCCACCGGGATTTGATCCCCGGACCGTCCAGCCCGTAGCGAGTCGCTATACCGACTACGCTATCCCGGCCCCCGTCTGGTGGTACAAGGAGTTATTTGGGAATTAACATTTTTTCATAATTCAATTCTAAAGATGTTAATTGCATTATTAAATTATTCTAAGTGAGATTTCAGGCTTCCGCTGCGGAAGATTTCTGGGCTGCTAGGCCGCGTAGGCTGGTAGTTGGTCATCGGTGTTTCGGGAAAACCTACCTGCCTCACCTCCAAAAGTCTAAGCAGTCCAAGAAGAAATCCATTTATAAAATGTACACCAAAATACTACTTAATTATACTACTATGTACGTAAGTTGTCCTCTGTGGTCTAACTGCGAATGAAGACGGAATATTGCAGTATGTTTAAAGACGTCAAACAGCGTGTCGGACCGGAGGAACTGAGGATCCTAGAACGTACTGCGTATTTATCTTGGCACTTCAATTACACATGTAACACTGATCAATACTGAGGGTAAACAAAAGGGTCATAAACCCTTACAAACTGATTAACCTTCAGCTCCTGGCTGTAATATCTTGGCAGTGGAAACAGAAAGAGTGAGCTGAAATCTACTAACTCGAAGTTCCACTGGCTAGGCCAGTAGCAAAGAAGGGCACATTGTAAAATCTTATTTATATTTTCTAAGAGCTATTACCGCCAGCTGTAAACAAATAAGCTCCTAAACCAGTGTAGCACTCTCATTAGTGTGACAACTCTGTGATTTCTATTAATACACACATTGCAATTTTAATAAAGGAGTGCTCATAAGAAGTATAGAAACTGTTCACCATCCGAGATACTGTTAAATGACACCAGCGTACCCATGCAGAGAAATCTGAACTGCAGGTTTAGAAACAATATTTTACAAATTAAACCAATATTCAACCGTCAAGCACAACTATATATATTTCATATTATATTATCATATCAGGTATTCAGCTACATGTTTCGGCTTACGTTCAAGCTACCACAGGCTACATACATAAAATAAAAGATAAAAGTTTAACAACTGTAACATTAAAATACATAAAAACATACTTCATTCGAGATTTCGAACTTGTTACATCAGTTCATGTAGACTAATGTCAAAATTGTGACAGAAACCTTTATTTTATTTTATGAATGCAGCCTGAACATGGCGTCAATGTAAGCGGAAACATATAGCTAAATATCTGATATAATGTAATATAATATAACGTAATATAATATATAATATAATGTAATATACTATAAGTATGCTTGTGTTTGTCGGTTCATTATTGGTTTACTTTTGTTACTAAAACACAACGGTACGACATCATCTTAAAATTAAACAATATTTGACATTATCCGGCAGAGGCAAGAGATTTTCTCTTCTCCAAAACGTCCCGACCGGCTCTGGGGCTCATTAAACATCCTGTTCAACGGGAATCGGAGTTGAGTAAAGCGGATGGGGCGTGAAGCTGACCGCTCACCTCCGTGTAATGCCTAGATTAAAAATTGCGGAAGATATATATCTGTTCCCCTATATGCCTTCATAGCGTGGACAGGGACGAATTTACCTTTTTATCATTTCCTAGCAAAGGCTGTAGTTTGAGTTGTCTCTGATAATGGAAATCAAGACAGCTCTTCAAAGGTCGTGCGTCTTACATCAAATAGGATTCAGAAAATATCCAACATACAGTAGTAGTAGTTTATTTTATTTTTTTCAAAATGTGTTTAACCACTAAAATGGACGCTATTATTATCTGCACAAGCACTTAGTATACGGTTTGCATTTCAATTGTACTAGCTTCGGACTCCCCGCCATGTGTTGGCCTCTTGCATTGCTTTATTCATTTGTAATTTTAAATGTGTTCCCAACGTCGCATACAGACGTGACTTGCACAATAAAATGGAAGGAACACTGATTTTATTTCATTCCTTTTACTGAAAAATATACTCTCAGAAGTCGAAGTAAGTATTTGGAAGAACAAACAGACAACTACAGCCTTAAAGCCAGGAATTACAAGCAGCAAATATGGTCAGAATATGTAATTCTCGGGACTGAATATAGATAGCGACGCCTCTTCGTCGTATCGACGTTTGAATGGGTTTGTCTTTTTTCTCCTAGAATTATAACAATTTCAAACCCCAGGCTTTGTTACGGTTAATGAAAACAGATCTTTGTGTGACTAAAAACGCGAAGTCAATTTTCGATTTAATTGGGGACGTTCACCCACAGAGGCGTAAAAATTCGGTCGGGGGTCCCCGTATATTTATTAGTAAAGTTACTCCCAGGAGTCTCAGAATATTATCTTCTGTCAGAAGAATAACAGTATGGCGACATAAACATGTGAGGTACAAGAAATACAATTGTCACTTAATATAGGGCCATAATAATGGCAAGACTACTTCGAAAATTATGAAACTTTGATTAAGATAGTTTTTCTTTGCTGAAAGAAAAACATCATACAAAGGCCGTGCGAAAATTGCCTTTAGTTTTTAGTTTGGCAGCTACAAGTACTGGACAACTGAAGACAAGAATATAAAACTTTACGACAAGGGCGACGAATCAGGGCGGCGTAGTCGGTATGGCAACTAGGCCGCGTGTTGGACGGCCCGTGTTTCGAAGCCTGGTAGGGACTGTGAGGCCCATCCACCTTCTTGTTTAAGGGTATCGATGTTATTTACTAGGAAAAATGCAACCGGAGCGTGAAATTAACCACTCACATTTATCTAGTGCCGAGGTTAAAAACGTATACAGCTATACCTCTACTCCCCCATATATATATATATATATATATATATAGCAAAGTAGATTACAAACCTAGGCCAACCTATAGATTGTGCATGAAATAGGCCCAGTGATTATTAGTCAACAATTACAAACATGGAGAATGTGCGACAGTTTGAGGCTAAATCAGAATCTCTACCGGTAAGATAGCGGGCCGGAATAGCTCAGTCGGTATAGCGACTCGCTACGGGCTGAACGGTCCGGGGATCCAGTCCCGGTGGAGGCGAGATTTTCAGCATCCGTCCAGACCGGCCATGGGGCCTACCCAGCCTCCTTTACAATGGGTACCGGGTAATTTCCGGGGGTAAAGCGGCCGGGGAGTGGCGTTGACCACCCACCCCCATCTAGCTCCCAGGTTAAAGAAAGAGTAGAGCTATACCTCTACTCCTCCTCTGGGCCTTCATGGCCTGTTCTAGGGTGAACTTTACCTGTACCTTACCGGTAAGTATGTAGAAAGTTCTTACCTCTCCCAGATACAAAAATAATGATACCAATCCTGTTTATAACTGCATAAATAAAATATTTTGAGTACATGCGATTCAAACCCATGAAGATTTACGCACGAACCCGGCACGCTATTCTGTAAAATCTTCAAACTCATAAAGATCTACACACGAAGCCGGCATGCTATTCTTCGAGCTCTTCAAACCCATGAAGATCTGCAATCCGACACATTATTCTACAAAATCTTCATACACATGAAGATCTACAACCCGGCACGCTATTCTACGAAATCTTCAAACCACTCAGCTCCATTCGATGCCCAGGTTAAGAACGACTGGAGCTACACTGCTGCTCGACCAAACGCCTTCATGGCATGCACAGGGACTACTTTACCTTGAAGCAGTTTTATTCATTTATTTATGTGACGACACCGTCGGTATCCCAGATTATAAAACATAGAACTGGACGATGGTTAGTGAAAGATTTCTAGCAAGAAAGCGGAAAAACGCTATAGTATCTTGAAACTTGCTGGTGATACCGAGAAAACCACAAAATGCCTCAATCGGGATAGCCTGCGTTTCGGCAAAAATTTGATCTGAGGACTTCTGCGAGACAAGTGATAACTGTTACCTATTGCTTCAGGCAATTGTAGGAATGGGATGAAACTGTCTCTTGGAACTACAGAGGCAAAGGCTTGTTGTACCGGCCTCTGAAGATGGAAATGCAGAGAGCACTGGTGAAATTATAACTAGCAGAGGGAAGCCGAAGTATTTGGACAGAACACTGCCCTGGTGCAGCTCCGTTCACAAGTTCCACCTTGGGATTAAACCCACCTTAACTGACTAAATAACTCCACGGAGCAGAGTCCTTGAAAAGCCCACTTCTTCAGCTAGTCAAAACATTCCCCGCATTTTATGGAAACCGAAGGTTCATTACCGCCTTCACAACAGCCCGCCACTTGTCCCTATCCTGAGCCAGATCAATCCAGTTCACGACCTCACGACACATTTCTTTAAACCCCATTCTAATATTACATTCCAATCTACGCCTAGGCCTTCAAAATGGTCGCTTTCCCTCAGAGTTCCCCGTCAAAACTCTGTATGCATGTCTCCTCTCCTCATACATGTCACATCCTCCATCCATCTCATTCTTCTTTATTTTATCGCCCTAAAAATATTATGCCGATCCCAGTGGCCGTGCGGTCTAAGGCGTGGGTCTGCGGCCGCTCGCTTACTAGGATTGTGGTTTCGAATCCCACCGGGGCATGGATGTCTGTCTCTTGTGAGTGTTGTGTGTTGTCAGGTAGAGGTCTCTGCGACGAGCTGGTCCCTCGTCCAGAGGAGTCCTACCGACTGTGGTGTGTCTAAAACAAGTGTGATCGTGAAGCCTCGAACAATGAGGCGGCTTAGGCCCTCAAGGGGCTGTTGAGCCATTGAAAAAAAAATATTATATGAGAAGTACAAACCATAAGACTCACCACTGTGCAGTTGTCGGCACTCTCCTGTCACCTCGTTCCTCTCAGGTACAAGTGTTTTTCTCCACGCCCTATTCTCAAGCACCCTCAGCCCATGTTTTTCCCTCAATGTAAGCGACCAAGCTTCACACAACAGGCACAATTATAATTCTATATACTCTATTCTTTATATTTTTAAAAAGCAAACGGAAAAACAAAGATTCTGGACCGAACGGTAGCAGGCATTCCCAGAGTTCAATCTGATCTTCATTTCTTCATGAAGGCAGGCCTCCTTGGTGAAAAGTGGACGGATATGAACACAGATCACACGTAAGAATAAGAACCTGAGGTCTGGCACGGCCCAAGCAGGTTTACCTGGTAGCCGGAACCTAACGGGACAATTAAGAACCACAGTACAACATAAAAAGCGCATTCCATTGTGGCGTTTCCTGAACGATATGCACTCGGGATGTAGGTTGGGCAGGTACGTGTCCGGTGCGTGAGGCAATCCGCATTGACCCACACGATTCAAAGCCGTTACAGACGATATCTTTAAGGTTCAGAGGAGCTAATTGTCAAGAAACTTTCAGCCTTTTTTACAGACCAAAAATTTACCACCGTGTTCAAAACAGCCAGTTTCTGCTCCCTAAATCGGGCCACTTAAACCCAGTTCATGCTCTCAATATCTTTAAATATCATTCTTGCAACTGCGCCTAGGTCTTTCCAATAGTCCTCTTCTCTTTAAGCTTTCCATCGAAACTCCAATATGAATTTCTCACACCTCTCATTCTTTCCGCTAGTCATTTCCATCTCAGAAATATCTGATGGTGTTTAGAACATTACCCTCCTAAGAAACTCCATGCAACAGAGTCTTTCTTGAGAAGCTACCAGATCCTCAGTTAGTCAAGAAATACCCGGAATTTTGTAGAACCCGAAGGTTCATTACCGCATTCACAAGCACCAACAAGCCAGTCAACCAACCAACCAACCAACCAACAAAAGAGCTAATTAAAGGTAAAGGGTTGCGCTTTGTCTAGGTCGACGCCCCTTGCGTTTAGAAATATTTGCGTACTGAACACATCACTGGGCTTCTGGTATGGAAAGCTGCAAGGAGGGAACAAGAAAACGACATTAGGTAGTAAAGGAATGCTGTTTCCCCCGGATCTGAGACACTTTAACATCAGCACCAGGCACTTGATCCAGGAACTGCCTTCGCTGTGAGTCGCGTGGCAAAGGAAGTGCTGCGTACGGACCGACAGTCACGTTGGTGGCATCAGCAGGGCTATTAGCTCCCGTGCGAATGGTTTTACAGCCAAGGCACAGCGACACCGCCTCGTGGGGCAATACAATTAATTCAGCGCATGTTTATTTATAAAAGCGACTAAAAGCAAACACGTATCCAGAACCTACCGCCGATAACTTTCAATGATGAAGAAACAAAAATCTTAGGACCGGGCCTCAAATACGCTTTTGAGAAGGAACAAGTGCATTTAGTTGGTTTTTTAAATCAACAATTTAATTAAAATGCACGGAATGAATAATTTTAAGGTCAGCACATGTTTGTCAGCTCAAACGAACTAAATTCTGCGAACCACAGTCACAGACGAATGTGAACCACTTCGAGATCTGCGCTCTTCTGGGATATTACGCAGCGTCGAGTGGTAATCCTTTACCGACGTTTGGGGACAACCTATCGGTCCCATCTTCAAGGGTCAAGAAGTCTTGTGGTAATTCTTCACTGACGTTTCGGGTAGGTTGTCCCGAAACTTCGGTAAAGGATTACCATTAGACTTTGCGTAATATCCCAGAAGAGCGCAGATCTCATCAACATCGCGGCGGAAGCCTAAAATCACGAGAACTACCTCACTTTGCGGCTTTATAAACTGATTGAAACTGTGACTTGAATATTCTTGTGTAATATTATATAAACCAAACAAGCAACTGTAATTAAGTAAATAAATAAGGATTCTAACTACCTAGCTTCCCAAAACTGAAATTCAACCCCTGAGTAACTAAGTAAGTAAACCAAAGTTTAACTTCCACCTTCCTGTGGTATTCCACAAAACCAAACCTCGACCTCTAAGTGAGTATTTTACGTATTTAATTTCCCATTTTCTATAAAACTCCATGGAGCAGAGTCCTTCTTCAGAAGTAAAAATGTCCCAGCTAGTCAAGAAATTCCCCGTATTTTATGGAAACCGAAGTTTCATTACCGTGTTCATAACAGCCCGCCACTTCTCCCTATCCTGAGCCAGATCAATTCAGTCAACGCCCTCCCACCATATTTCTATAAGACCCACTTTAATATTATCCTACCATCTACGTCTAGGTCTTCAAGGTGCTCTCTCTCTCTCTCTCTCTCTCTCTCAGATTTGACCACCAAAATACTGCAAGCACTTCTTCTCTCCCCCCGTCTCATTCTTCTTGATTTGATCACCCGAATGTTATTTGATGAGGAGTACATATCATGAATCTCCTGTCTATACGATTTTCTTCAGTCCCCAGTTCTCTCCTCCCTCTGAGGCCCAAATATCTTCATCAGCACACCATTCTCGAACTCCTGTTTTCTATGTCGTTCTACAGAACAAAACTGAGTAAGTTATTTACTTTTAATTAAGAAGCTGTCCAAATGAACTTCTCACCTCCCTACACCTACGAGGTTTAAGTAATCACTTCCTAGAGCTAAACACGGTCTATCTTATGTAATCTGAAGATTCATCACAGTGTCAGTAAAAACCTTCTCTTTGCCCCTATTTCAGGCCATTTCACAACTTCACCACTTGTTTCTTAAAGGCAGATGTTTAACTGCCTCTCCACATCACATAACAGAATGAAGCCTTAAGGCATCAAGTCCGTGTCTCCATCTGTAGTGTTCCCCACACCACTTCCACGTAAAATAATTTTCGAAATACCTCGGAATTTAGTAGGAAATTCCTGTCACTATAGACGATCCGAATTTTGAATTTTCGATCACTTCACGTCGTTAATACCAATAAAGCAGCTGTTCGAAACTGCACGGTAGAACCAGTGAAGTCAGACATGGAAAATCTGGTATGGCAACAGATCATACACATACCTACCTACGAAAGAATACTGTCCGTAGGTCAAGAACTGTAAACATGGCGTTGGTGCGGTAATTTATGTTGTAGGCCTATCCAACATATTTGTCGTAATTGTAAAATGAAATATTGAATACAAAAAGGAACCATTAAACTATAGAATTATTAAGCTTTTAAAGTCCAGTGGTAACTATATCTACCACCCACTATAACATTAAAATTCTGCACTTTGCTCACACAGTATTTACATGTTTCATATGATTATCATGTACAGTATGCTAACTGATATTGGTACAACTATAAAACTAATTAGCCGATCCCAGTGGCCCGCGGTCTAAGGCGTGGGTCTGCGGCCGCTCGCTTACTGGGATTGTGGGTTCGAATCCCCCCGAGAGCTTGGATGTCTGTCTCTTGTGAGTGTTGTGTGTTGTCAGGTAGAGGTCTCTGCGACGAGCTGGTTCCTCGCCCAGAGGAGTCCTACCGAGTGTGGTGTGTCTCAAGTGTGTGATCGTGAAGCCTCGAAAAAATGAGGCGGCCTAGGCCCCCAAGGGGCTGTGGAGCCATTGAAAAAATAAATAAATAAAAATAATTAGGATAATTAAAATGTGTTTAAACAAAACCTAAAATAAATTGCGGATGGACAGACATTTGGAACACTTCCTATTCAGAATGGTCTCAAAAATGATGCTTTATTGGCACTGCTTTTCATCGTTGGTTTAGAATATACCATTAGGGAAGTCCAAACAAACCAGGAAGAGCTGAGTGAATGAGATATATCAGCTTGTGGTCTATTACGATGGTGTTAATTTAGTGGGCGAAAACATAGTGCAGTAGATAAAAACAGAGAACATTTAATTTATGAGTTGGTAGTAAGAAGGTTGGCACAGAACAGCGGGGTTCAAGGTTTACTGCAGTTCGCAAATTTTTGGTTGTCAAAATATGTTCTCAAATCAACATCAAAATAATTACAGTGCATCAGTCTTTTAAACCATGATATATCAACATTATAAAATTAAACAGATAGTACTAAATACAGTCGAACTCGGTTATGACGTCAGGAACCGGACTGAATATTTTGTGCCCTTATAAACGAGTGCTGTTCTAACTGAGAAGTGTAATGTTATGTTTAACAGTGAGGAATTACATGGTACCGCATTATATCTGACGCTATAGACGAGGTGTCGCATAAACCGATGTCTTTATAACTGGGTTCGAATGTATTTATTTCAAATTCAGAGTAAAATTAAGAACAATGTGTCATGTCTTGCACCCCCAGAAAGGTTATCTCGCGCCCCACCTTAAGAACTACTGGTACAGAGTAAATACTGAGAATCCTAACTACATGTTCATGTTTCGTGAAAAGTATGCAGAACAAAATCACAGAGAGTAGGGTCGTCTGAAACGTTTTTGAAATGCGTACCAATTACAGTCTTATATCACAGAAGACCGTGAAACTTTAGGCAAATAAGAAGCTAATTCGGATCATTTCGAAGAAAGTATATTGTGACGTTCTCTATGTCATGGGCGTTGATAACTTCGCGATGGCTTACGGCTTTGAAAACCAAATTGGACAAAAAATTACTTATTGTAATACTTGTGTAAACAGAAGAATTTTGCAAGAAGTTTAATCGAAACATGTTAAAATTCCAGTACAAATCTACAACACTGTTATATGTCTTATGCGTAATTTGACCAGAATTTAGTGAATGGAAAAGCAGAAAAAGTGCGGGTCGAAGTCTGGTAAAAAACATTTCGTAATCCTGACGTTAGCCCGTGATTTCTAACGCTAAAACCAGGCCCAACAGCAAGGAAGTTAAATTGGAAGTAAGAAGACGCTATTATTCCAGGGAGATAAGTTATCAGTGTAGCAATCACAATAATAATTATGGTTGGCAGTGTCAAACGTCTGAGCTAGATTTAACATACACGACGTTTCGGGAGATTTCTCGATATATTTATGCAGAAGTTTATTTAGATTAGGAGTACACAGATTTTCCAAAAATCTAAGACGCCAGAAAGGTAACAAGAAACAAATTCCGTTCTGAGGATCCATAATTCTGGAGTGATCTTTGAACCTCACTGCCATCTGTCGCTTTAAGATAGGTGCATGAGAATTGATACACATTTTTATGTAAGAGGGAAAATTCAATAATTTTGCTGAAAATATCAGACGTCACAGTAAGAATTTTGTCTGCCGAGCGATTAGAAGCCGCGGGATTTGTCTGCCTTGAATTTAGGCCCTTTAAGATTAACTAAAGTGCACGATATTTACATTCAGTGATCCTCTTATAGGGTGTTTGGAGATTTAGATATACTGTCATTTGTCAGAATAAGTCGGCTCAAATGGATTGGTCATGTTAACAGAATGGAGAATAAAAGAACAGTAAGTCAAGTATTTAATAAGAATCCTCAAGGAAGTCGACCAAGAGGACGACCAAGAAACAGATGGTGGAATTGTGTACAAACAGACATTAAGAAGTGCAAAATTAACAACTGGAAAGAAAGGTAAAAAAACAGAGCTGACTGGGAAAGGGCCATTAAGAGGCGAAGGTCCGCATTGGACTGTAGTGCCACCGAAGAAGAAGATCCTCTTATAGTCCTAATTCCTATGTGGCCTATATAAAGTTTCGCCAAAGCCTGTTATATTACTTGGAAAGAAGTGTAAAATTCCACTCACAGGTACAATTTAAGTAAATTGACGCTTAAATACGAGTATGTCAAGCTGAACGAAACCTAAAGTTATCCGACAGAATGTGGTGTATGTCTACAATACCTCGTTGAAGTCGGCCACGAGCTCTGTGTTCCGTTACATCTGAACGGACATGACGAAACTAATATGTGAATTGTTTGCTTTATTAACTTATATAAGCTTAGTAATTAAACCAAAGCCGATCCCAGTGGCCGTGCGGTCTAAGGCGTTGGTCTGCGGCCGCTCGCTTACTAGGATCGTGGGTTCGAATCCCACCGGGGGCATGGATGTCTGTCTCTTGTGAGTGTTGTATGTTGTCAGGTAGAGGTCTCTGCGACGAGCTGGTCCCTCGTCCAGAGGAGTCCTACTGAGTGTGGTATGTCTAAAAAGTGTGTGATCGTGAAGCGTCGTAAAATGACGAGGCCTAGGCCCACTAGGGGCTGTCGAGCCATAGGAACAAAAAATTAAACCAACAAATACAATTTATTGGGCAATAACCCTAACTGTTTAGAAACCTCCTACATGTTTCATCCTTTCATGTGCCATTATCAAAGGGTACCACCAATTACGAGAATTTACAAAGATACAATGTTACATATATCTTAAACAATTACGCATTAACAAATATGAAACATTGTTGTAAAAATGTGGAGTCTGGAATTAAAGAGATACAATTATTACGATGACCAATACTTAATAGAAACATCTGTATCTGCTGTTCTTCAAATTATCAGTTTTTTGGGTTGTAACCATGTAGCTTCACACTTAAAATCACATATTTATTTTTAAGATAGAATTTGTGCCCAAACCCCTTCGTAATAGAAATACTATGTTAAAAACTTATATACATATATATATATATATATGTGTGTGTGTGTGTGTGTGTGTGTGTTTACGCCTTTTATGACGAAGTGCCCGAGTCACATGTAGTCAGACTGTGTACCGTGTCGTGCTGTTGCAGGGCTTCAATGTGAAACTAAGCTTGTACAATAAAATACATGATGATTTGTAATGCTCTAATCTTGAGACATTCTGCTGAAATATTCCAGAAAATCAATAAGATCTGAAATACAATCACGCCTAAATCTTCAATGTTATGCAGTATCCTGTGAACTACAAGTGGCTATGAAGCATGTCGCAATCTCAAGAGGAGGATACGTTCCAATGATCGAAGCTTTAGCAAAGAGGAAATGTCAGCGCCACCTACGTGATACAACGTGTGTGTGCAATATTTGTCAAGGTGACCATTAAAAATAAAGTACAATAAAACCTTTAGTACACAGTTTAATGCCTAAGTATACACCAGGAGTAACCAAACTGGCAATAAGCGAAGCCAAACCATGTTACTCCATCATGAGTGACTGGTACACATATAAAACAGCTTAATGCACAAATTCAGACCAGGGGTTAACCAAAGTAGCAATATGAAGTGACACACATTAATTACTTATCACGTGTGATTCGTTTTCACAAATGAGTGCTATAGAACGAGTCAATATCACTTCCTAATTCAATAAACCATTTTATCTAAGCGAATTTTAAAATATTTCAGAAGGTGGTGTGTTACAATAAGCATGACTATTACTGCGTGCATCGTTCATCATCTTGGATGTCTTCAACGCATTTTTGAAATCATATCTGATTCCGTAATCAGCTTTAAAGATTCCAAATCATCTGGTTTCGGTCCAAAATAATAGTCATTTTTATCAATAAAACCGATTTATGGCGGTCTGAACATTAAACATGGTATGGAAATGCCATTACTAATATTTTGCATTACGTTCTTTGCTATTCTGATGGGCTTACAGTCTCTAATAACTACTACGTAGGTCAGTTAAGTCGCCATTAGTCTACATTATGTCTCCATAAACAGTGCCGTACTTACTCCCAACTTGAAGTTATACGCTGTAGTCTTGCTTACTAAAGCCCACTGTATAGAGTCCTTTTTCCAAAAGCCAGTCCATAAAGCTCCCACCTGAGTTTAAATGCAGTATTCACAACTCTGGTCACTAATTATGACAGAAATTTGTCCTGGCATGTGCTGTGTCATTAGGCGCGTTGTTTATTCAAATTAAATATAAAATATGTACGTTTGAAATTATCTTTGAGCAGTTATTGATTTACGTTCCTCATCTGATTAGCTTAAATCAATACAAGACTCAGCAGGTGCACACAATCAGCGCACATAACTTGGAAATTGTCCGGTTAAGAATCTGTCTTCACCCTGATATGGCCTTATTCACAATAGTTCTAACTACTGTACGCTTTGAAATGGCAGTACAAATGATCAAAGTTCCTAAAGATCAAAATATAGTCAACGTTTGATAGTTCTTAAGTAAAATACGCATGGATGTAGAGACTCGAATTTTGTTTAAAACACTGCGTTTCCGTTTTCTCTAATGAGTGTCTTTACTATTACGTATATCTATCTGTGCAGTATACTTTTCAAAATCTCGAAGTAGGGACTGACTTTCCTCATTCCTTTGTAACATTTCCCCTACTTTCACACAAATGTCGACGTTTTAGCACCTTCCACACCTTTCCCAAATCGTTACAACATATTCTTTATGTGGCTCTGTTGCTCCGTGACGCATCACGTAGACGCATGAAATTAATTATCGCAGGGAAATTAACATTCATCCTTTCGGACAAGGAAGAAAGCAGTGGCCAACGACCAAATACAAACTCTACAAACCTCAATACTACATTAATGTATTTTATTCTAGAATATCACAATGGTTCTTTCAGTTAGAAGAAGTAAAGTTCTGTGTCACAGAAGAACGAAAAAAAGGTGAAAGAATAAAGAGAACAGACTGTTCTCTGTTAGGTATGAGCTCAGGCAGAAAAGAGAGTTGAGCATCGAATATATAATAAACATAGTACCATTGCATGACAGCACTTCGACAGGTGAAATTCAAAAGACTGGTTTGCTCTATTAGTGAAGAAACAACATATAAAAGAGGCCGTGGAGTAGCGCGTGAATATTATTCCAGGGCGTCATATGACAGTCATGTGACCAGTGTTTGTAATAAAACTTCATCTATCAATATTAATAACAATTTCTTCCAGTCACTTATTGATAACGTCTGTCAAAATATACCTTTCGAATTATGATTGTTAATGTTTATGGTCTCCAACAGCAGAAAAGATCAATTACTTCCATAGAAAATTAATTTAAGTGGGTAAAAAAAATCCTTTATTCCTTTAGGAAGCCCAACTTTAAGACGTGCATGAGCCTGAGATAATGAGGCATCAACATATATTCAAATTTGGATAAAAGCTTTCACTTACGTCTTTGTTATAGCAAAAAGAAACTGTATGAAAAGCATCTTATAAATATTATTATTATTATTATTATTATTATTATTGTTGTTGTTGACTAACCTGCTTCGAAATCTTCAAAGTGATCTTTCAGTCTCCTCCACTGTCGTGCATGATGAACAGAATACACACAGGCCACCACAAAGAACAAAAGACAAGCAAACACTGCGAGAGCGAGAGCGACCGCTTGCCAGTCCCAGATGAGTTCTTCAGTAGCAGAAAATGGAGCGGACGACACAGACGGTGAAGAACCGATTTTGTGCGAATGTTTAGGTAAGAATATCTGCGCATCTAGTCCCTGTACATCTTTCTTTACGTCACTATCAAACGATGAGCTGAACACTGTTTCCGATTCCTTTAACTGAGAAGCAGATTCTGGACGCTGCACTAACATTTTACCAACTTCCTTCTGTACGTTTGGTTGTTTCTGTTTCTTCCCATGATGTTTTTGCGATTTTGATGCATTCGTTTCGTTCTTGTGGGGATGAGGGTGGTGTTTGTGATGATGAGAGTGTTTCTTTGTTCCATTCGACCTCGTGAAAGAGGATGTATGATGCTCAAATGAAGTGTCTGTCTCCGAGAATGACCAATGATGTCCATCCTTAACATGCAATTCAGATGAATTCGACGAGCTTGGAGAGTCAAATGATTGACTTACATCTGAAGAAGTCCACTTAAACTTCTGGTTGTGGTAATGATGGTCTGTACTTTTATGTCGGTTATGAGGTTTGGGTTTTCTGGGGTTTGAAGAATGTGTTTCTGACGATGTGTGTTCTTTGTGACAATGGTGATGTTTAAGATGGTTTTTAGGTGTTTCATCTATGTTTTCTGAAAATGATGTTTCCGAAGAAAATTTCCTACGATGCGAATTCTTGCGGCTTCTTTCCTCCTTTTCTTCAGATGAAATAAATTTTGGGTGTAAATTTTTGTTGTTGTGTTTTGGAAAACTGTCAATGTCCTGTGTGGATTCATCCTCACGGTGGGGGTGTTACTACCGATGTACGTCTCTGATAAATGCTGACGGTGCAAACTGCTCGTTCGTTTTGCAGAACGTGGCCTGCCCAAAAACGACCAATCAATGTCGAGGGCCGATATCGGTCCGCACTGCGTGTCTTGATGTACTTGGCATGGTCGCAAGACAACATGCCCCACTTCTGGACACGTACTGCAATTTATACATTTCTCTAATGTTTCGCTCCAAAATTGGTGTCCTGGACGACAAAGTGTAGCGACACTCAGCGGTAGCAGCAGCAACCACCACACCATTACCTGTACAAAACAAGCCAGCAGATAATAGAGGACAGTTTCTAGAATGTTAATTACTTACATTTTAGTTAATTTTATTTCAATCCAACAAATGCACTACAATTTCTTTCACTGATTTCAGTGAAAGAAAGTGTATTGCATTTGTTGGATTGAAATAAAATTAATTAATTATCAAAAATGCACGGTATATATAATATAAAGTACGTAGATTTTAGTTTCGTGGGTTAAAAATATGTGAATATAAGAATATTATTCAAGCATCCAGGCTCCAGCATCATAATTCAGCCTTGAAGCGTTTGCGTGCGTCAAAATAATGTAATTTCTTGTCCGTTTATTACTTTATTTACCACCAGGTTTAAAATTAAAATCCCTACACTGCCTGCATTTTGACTACACAGCGTATACTTTTCGTAACACCTCACAAAAAACAGCTATTATTTCCCTATACAGCATTAACTTATTTATTTTAGCAAGAAAACCGGGTGTTTGCTGTACGAAAGAAAGTAAATGTCTAAATATGTCAGGCTCATTTTAGTATCAGAAAGTGCCCCAGTCCTCCATAGTCATCTTCATCTACCTGCTGCTCTTACCAAAGAACAGAAGAACGAGGTCTGGGAACCTAAAAAAAAAAAGCAATGTTTTTTGTAAATCGGAGAGCATTGGATAGAAAAGTACTTTCACGTAAGGCCCTTTTAAACGAGCGTGTTTTAGCGGCTCTGAGAGCAGTGCGACTTAACGGACCATTGTTTGCAAAGCGACTTTTTCCACATAGCAGCGCCTCAGAAACTGAAGGCTACAAAAGCTGTTGGTTGCTTCTGCCGGTCACCCGTACCGCCCCAGCTAGCGACTTTGACACTCAAGTCAGGTCCTTCCAGCTGTAGAGGACTCCAGGTCTTCATCGAACAATGATAAGGTGAACAGATAAGGTGTCATTAAATACGCTGTGAAATATGTCACGTTCCTGCCTTGAATTCAGGAGAGGATCTATCCAGAATTTATGTTTCCTTTCTTCTTCAATTTCTCGTGCAATAACACAAGAAGGGCAACTTCCCCTTAAAACTCCACTTCAAAAGAGGAGCTGACCGAGAAAGCCTGGGTTCGCCACTCAGACGCGCTGAAGTGTCAACAAACACGATAGCAGGAAAGGGTCCTTGGTGTCAGAAGGTGCCGTACTATCTCTCAGGCGGTTAGTCATCGGTCTGTTACCGCGGAAGCCCAGGTTTGACTCTGGGCCAATCCACGTGACACTCAAGGTGGCCGAAGTGGCACTGGGACAGGTTTTCTTCCAGCAGGCTTTTTAGGGTTTTCCTTGTCAGTATTATTCCATCACTGCTTCATACTCATCTTCATCTTAATACTAATATTATCAGAAGGATAAGTGGGCAAAGCCTGAGAAACGTCAAATAAAGCTACGATGTTTTCGATATCGGGAAGCACTGAACAGAAAATTACTTCCACATTGTTTTTAGTGTCAAAAGTCAGATCCTTCTACGACCCATGGCCATTATAACTTCAATGTTCAGACTTATTACCTAATAAAAACAGGTCATGAGCCCCACGGGGACTTGACGCCAGGACGGATAGACTGCCAGTGGAAGAGTGACTTGGATTTTTGTCTACGCGTTAATATTGGGAGGATAAACCAAACAGTTACAGGTAAACGATACCAGATATTGCTGAAGTTATTTGAACACGCTGACTAAACTGCAGATATAATTTGACTTTGAATAAGGTGACAGCATGATTGTGAACGGTAAACTTGACATGATTCAGGATCAGACGGTTCCAATGTATTTCATTCGCTTTGAGGAGTTCAGTAAGGCCATTAAAAACTCACACAATGGCGGTTGATGCTGCAGGCTACACCAGAACCGTGTATTTCTTGAGCAAAAGTCTTCTTCGTCTTGTAGATAGGCTTTCAGTCTGTTCCTAACCAGTTTCCAAGGATTGGCGCCATCTTTTCTTCGGTCTTCCAATGTTTCTCTTGCTGTTTGGTGCTTTATCGGGTGCTATTTTTACTACTCTTGTACTTGCCATTCTGGATATATGGTCATTCAATTCCATCCGCCTTCCAAGGATCCATTCATTTATGGGTGGAGTGTTACACAGTTGTCTGATGTGTTCATTCCGCACCCTGTCGTTCGATCTATTTCTTGTGATTCTCCTTAACGTTGTCATTTCAGCAGTTCCCAAAGCTTTCTTTGATTAGGCCTTGCCTCTGCAGCATAAGCCAAAATTGGCCTGACTACAGTTTTATAAATTCTAGATTTTCTTTCTCTAGAGATGCATTTGTTGTTCCTTACTGTGTCATGTAAACATCCTGATATTGCGCCGTTTTATTAAGTGGGCTAACGTTTTCGGTACTAAACTTCGTCTTACATTAGTTAAGTTCGCTGTTCGAATCCTGGCTGCCGAACGTGTTTAATCAAGCCGTATAGCTTGTAACTGCATTCAAGAGGTGGCCAGTTAGAATGTAGGTTTTCGAATTTTCCTCAGTCCCTGCGGGAAACTGACGGCATTGTACGTCTGATAGGTCACAACCACTTCCTTCTAAATCCCCCATTACTAATCATTCATTAATGATCCTACTATTCGACGGTACACGCCTATATTCCCAAATACTGACAGCGTCGTAAATTAGTTTTAAATTGTTGTTTTCCTTTGCCCGGCGGTGGAATTAACGGGAGAGCATGCACTTCTTCCCTGTATTTGTTTCACCAACAGTTATCGTTGCGTGAGTAGTTTCATATCAGCAGGCGTCGTGCAACAGTTACGCATGTCTTTCTCGTGTTTCATGTTTTATACAGCATATAGTTAGTTGAGAAGGCCAAAACCTACAAACTATGAGGTTGTCGCGTCTGTATAAGAAGAAGAAGATACAGAACATAGTATTTATCCTATATATGCTCTACGAGTAACGTCATTAGGCTACCTCTTATGTAGGTCACCATTTCGACATAAAGCTACCATAAAGAGTTAACAATGTTGACGTCACAGCTTTCTCTAATCAAGAGTCACCTGAGCAAAGCAGTATCTGACAGTAGTCAGGTCCAAGTTAGTGTAAAATTTACGTTAGTGCATTTTCTGTTACCGGCGATAATTTAGGAAATAACTATAAACTATCTTCGCTTAATGTAAGGAGTAACCACCATCATCTACTTAAACTGGACATTTTATAAAATGACTGTGTCAGTAGGCCTAAAGCGAATAGGATACGAAATGAAAACTACCCTTACATATAAGTCTACCTATTCTGGTGTTCCATTACAAAAATCAAGGAAGAAATTCACTGTTTATAGCAAATAACCTGAAAAGGTTTTTGTTTATTAAAGTTTACAGCTATAATACACAAACATCTCACCACCCCACGAACGGCTATAATCTACATAAAAATTTCTAACGTCATTATGTTTTATAGGGATTGCTAACACGGTGCAGCATATTGTATAGATTGCTAGCACGTGATTGAGCACTTTGTGTAGGTTTTTCTAAATCATGATGAGCATTTCGCTAACTATACCGTAACTCTTAGAAAAATAACAGACCTACCATTTACAGTTTTTGTGATAATACTGGGCACAATCCGATCCCAGGTCACTAAACGATCTCTGCACTTATATACGAGTATATATGCGTATATATTTTTTATTACTGCAAGTGGGTTTATACCCGGTGGCAATGGTACTACAATGATACATAACACAGAATAACATACATCACAAAAAATAACACACAACACTCAAAACAATACACAACACACAACTTACAAAAACAATAAAACACACATACTACAAAAAGAAAGAATAGCTAAACACAGACAGTATGATATTGCCGCACTGCAATACTTAAAATTTGGAAATATTGAATAATAAAGTAAGGTAATTATACTATTAAATTTTAAGGTACGTAGGGGGTGTCCTTCTGGAAAAGCTAATCGTTGCTCAGCTAATCAACTAATTGATCACATTTTATGAAAGCTGAAATCCTACAACCACCTTCAGACAGCTGGTTCTAGTGCGTATTTTAAAGAGTTGCTGTCGTAAGATCCATTTTAACATCAGCTTATAAGTTTAGGTCTTCTAAATTATCTATATAGGTTACCCAACATAACTGGATATGCATTTCTCATCACTCCCATGCATGCTACATACCCCGTCCACATAATTTTCTTCGAGTTTAATGCCGTTATAATATTTGATGAAACGTACGAATTATAAAGTTTCTTCCTAGGCATGTTATCAGTCTGCACTACTAGTGTGATAGTTCAGCTTGAAAATATTATGCTTGAAGACTGCGGAAATCCAGAGACACAAAATTTTGATAGGAAAATAACCATGCGAGAAAGGAACCTTAGTCACCTTAACGGTGTTAAATTTTTAGTTGTTAGAAATTTTTGTCCGACAATTTAGGAAAGTTAGAGGGAAGGATATAAATGACGGGAAGACGAGGAAGAAGGCGTAAACAGCTACTGGATGACCTTAAGGAAAAGATAAGATACTGGAAACTGAAAGAGGAAGCACTAGACCGCACCCTGTGGAGAACTCGCTTAGGAAGTGGCTGTGGACCTGTCGTAAGACAGACTACAGAATGAATGAATGAATGAATCCACCCACGATGTCCGGAAACTTTTTTTAATGACAGTAAAATGTCTACAGCTTAACGGAAATACAGAGGAACAAGGCGGGAAGGCCTCGTTTCTGTCCTTATGGCCACGACAGGGTTAAGCCATTGCCCTTAAAAAAAACAAGAAGGCAGAAAATAGGCTGGGCGATATCTCGAATTATCTGTGGGGAGAACTTGGTCATGAATCTGGGCCTTGTAGGGCTACAAGACTGAATTTAAAGTTTGGATTAAATCTTAAATAACTAGCGTATTTGCGGAAAATTATCAAAAAATTGGCTTACTAATTGTAAAAGATTATTCCAACTCCTAGGATTAGATCTGAGGGACCGCGCGGCGTCTAGATTACCCATAGAACCACACAGACAATCTGCTTGTGAGATACCTGATAATTGTAACATACATAAACAAGACAGGCAATGTACGTATAACCGTAATATTGAGGAACCTTCGCGTAACCGTCGTTGCCGTGTAAAAGAAATAAATATGAATTATTCTGAGTTGTGTCTCTAGCCTTAGTTTTCCAGAATGCAATGCGCATGCGCCTTATTTTATTGTCATCTGTGGCCTGTTTGGCTGTACCATATTTTTTCATATTATCTCACAAACGCCATTATTTTCGGCAAAAAAATTATTGAACATAAAATGTGTGTTTTGATTTTCTGTACAAAGGTTTGCTGAAGAATTTCTCATTCCAAAAATAATTCAGCGAGTTATTATCATAAATGTACATACGTCTATATGTAAAGTGCCCGTTATTCTTGTCAGATTTAAATTACACTCTAATATTCTCGACAACTTTTGGAAAAATGCACACATATCAAATTTCACGAAAATCTGTCCAGTGGGAGCAAAGTTGTTCCATGCGGACGGACGGACTGACAGGCAGAGAGAAAAACAGACAGACAGATGTGACAAAGTCGATAATCGCTTTTCGCAATTTTGCGAACGCGCCTAAAAAAAGGTAAAAAGGGAAAGTTCTCCCTAGAACAGGCCATGAAGGCCCAGAGGGGGAGTAGAGGTATAGCTCTACTCTTTCTTTAACCTCGGCGCTAGATGGGGGTGGGTGGACAACGCCATGCCCCGGCCGCTTTACCCCCGGGAAAGAGGCCCGGTACCCATTGTATAGGAGGCTGGGTAGGCCCCAGGGCCGGTCTGGACGTCTGCGAAAAATCTCGCCCCCACCGGGATTCGATCCCCGGACCGTCCAGCCCGTAGCTAGTCGCTATACCGACTACGCTATCAAGGCCCACGCGAACGCGCCTAAGCAGCAGGTAAATTAAGACAGAGTTTCTCTTTACATTGAGACTATGTACCAGAGAGCTTGAACAAGGAATGACTTAAAGAACCGACTTGATTTTAGCTGTATATGTTTTATCGCGTCCCCAGTAGCTTTATGATATAAAAAGCCCGCATCCGCCGGAATATCTCGTGATAACTGCCGTGTTCACGGACACAGTAACAGGAACACCTGTGTGGAACATCTACAGCTGCCTCAACTGGCCTCCTATCCACTTGGTACCAGGGGAATCTTTCACCAGGGGTAAAGCAGCCAGTCCCTGAAGCTCACCACTAAGCTTTAGGGTCAAGGCTAATGTCTTCATCGTGTGATGCTTAATTAAACACAAAAGTAACTTCACCATTAGCTAAGTGACCTTCACACTAACAATATTTACCGTCCATAATACCTTCAATATTTTTCTTGCCTCTTCGGTGCTGAGCTAACATGGCAGAGTAAAATCACTAGTCAGTCATCGTGCCTGCCGGGCAGTCAGAGTTCAAAGTGGATAATAAAAGTTAAGAGCGTGTTGCACTTGTATATCAGGTCTAATACCGTCAGTATCACCGGGACGGCCAGAATCCTCGATTTTTTGTACCTGTCTCTTATAATTCGATCTAAAACCACTGAATTTCTTCTTTACGTTACGAACACCAGTCCGTCTTTCACTTCGTGTACACATATACGGAGAGCAATTTTCCACATTCAAGAGCCTTTATTGGCTTCGTGGTTCAACCTCGCCTGCTTTGATCCCACAACTCTGTTAAATTTCTCTACGAAATTATAAATTCACTCAACATGTCGCAAGAATTTTATGTCTTTCGAATTTGGCTGGAGCAACAAATTTCATCCTATAACATGCCAAGAAGGCACAGAGGTATACTGTATCCTTTCTTTAACCTCGGCACTAGATGGGGTGGGCGGTCAACGCCACACCCCGGTCACTTTATTCCCGGGAAAGTCCCGGTACTCACTGTACAGGAGGCTGCGTGGACCCCACAGCCGCTCTGGACGCTGAGGAAAATCTCGCCTCCGCCGGGGTTCGAACCCCGAACCGTCCAGCCCGTAGCGAGTCGCTATATCAACTATGCTATCCCGGCCCACTGTCTGGAGCAATACTGAAAAAATATTGTAATTACACATTTCACATGACGTTACTGACAGAATCTTTCAGTGTTGGAAGTATTTGGGACTTCTTACCATTCATCAGTCGTGAGTGTCGGAATTAGACGATGAGTGTTACTGACAATGTTTGAAAACTAACAGTAGGCCTGAGAGTGTTGCTAATGTTGATCATGTGAGGGCTGCTTCACACAGGCATCGCATCGCGGTTGAAGACCTCGAGTTACAAGCAAAGAAGACAAGATACGAATAGTAGCTGTGCTTTAGAAGTACTCTCGAGTACGAAGCAGCCATGGCAGACTGATCGTGGACCACTACGCTCGCCGTATTAGGACATGTAGGTGTATGGTGAATATGAAATGTATAATGGGCCGAGTGAAGGGTATTGTCTGCAAATATATATGCCATACATGTTGGCCACGTCGGTTAAATCTTAAGATTTAATTGCTACTGAACGAAAGCTGCGGGTTATATGCAGGGATGACCAAACTTTAAAAGTATTTAACGAAAATATGACGTATTGATAACATTTCGTCGAATACTTGTATAGAAGGTTGATAGGGAATTTGTTTTGAAGATGAACAGCCTAAGTGTGAGGTACAGCCCGTCTCTTTAAGCCCTGTAAAATGTGAAGCTCATGTAAATGAAATTCGTGAGTAAGCTTTCTAAAGCATAATGTTTCGACACTGCAAGACGTGGGCAGTTACTCTGGTGAAGGAAAACAAAGCTTTGATTTCAGACTTCCGCCGCGATGTTGACGAGATCTGCGCTCTTCTGGGATATTACGCGGCGTCGTGTGGTAATCGTTTAACGACGTTTCGGGACAACGTACCTGTCCCATCTTCACGGGTCAAGAGTCCCACTCGGAAGAGTCCCACACGGAATCTTGACCCGTGAAGATGGGACCGATACGTTGTCCCGAAACGTCGGTAAACAATTACCACACGACGCAGCGTAATATCCCAGAAGAGCGCAGATCTCGGAAACATAGCTGTCACTGAAATCTGACAGTTCGATGTAGATTCCGTACACTCCTATCTTCCGTAGTTCAGTAAGGATATTCATGTAAATCAAGACAGGCCTACGGGCTCAGGTGTTGTCGCGATACTGAAGTGCAGAACTGTGCAGTTTTATGGATGCCATTATTATGTTACGAGAATTCAGAAGCCAAACGTAATAAAATAACTTGAATGCCAAATTCTGAATTAAGTACTTAAAATTATCCATATCAACCTATACGTTTCGGCACAATTCTGCCCATTTTCAGGGGGTTATAAATTAATAAAAGCTATTAAAATGTCTATTTAAAATAAGAATTACTGGAACATATTAAAATTATTATCTCTGCTTTCCCGTGGTATGTTCTCGAGTAAATGAAAGGATAAATCAATTTTTCATTTAAAGACTTAATTCTGGATGCCTATATAAATTAATTTAGGTATCCAGAATGAAGTCAAAGGGTACTTCACACATTATTACTACTGTCTAAATACAAAATCAAATGTTTATTAACCACAAGTATTTAATTGTATCTTCTTTATATTTACATCGCAAATACTGTATTCTTAAGTATTTTACTATTTCCTTCCTAATAGCTCTCGTGCACTTTCAATCACGATAACGCATGTGTAGGCTCATTTCTATTAGGGATTCTATTTGCGTATATGAAATCTATAGCCAAGTCGAATATAACGGTTTGTTCTTCATATTCTTGCTTTTTTTTTTTTTTATGGCTCGACAGCCCTATATGGGCCTGGGCCTCCTCGTTTCGTCGAGGTTTCATGATCACACACACTTTAGACACACCACAGTCGGTAGGACTCCTCTGGACGAGGGACCAGCTCGTCGCAGAGACCTCTACCTGACAACACACAACACTCACAAGAGACAGACATCCATGCCCCCGGTGGGATTCGAACCCACGATCCTAGTAAGCGAGCGGCCGAAGACCCACGCCTTAGACCGCACGGCCACTGGGATCGGCTTGCTTATCAATTAGCTAGTTAAATTTTACATGTATACACAAAGTTTTAAATATGCTGAATATAGGCATGACTATGGCGAAATATATAGAACAAGTAATAAAGAAGCGTTATGGAAGAAAACTTCGAGTCAAAAACAAAAATTTTACACATTGATTAGAATTACATGAATATTTTTATTGATAAGTTTAAATACTGTTCTATTCAGATGGCTTTATAAAGTTGTAAAAGACTTTGCCGAAATTATCTTGATGGGCTTTGGTCGGAAGAATGACACATCACAATTAATGCTGTGCCCCCGTCATGTTTATGGAATACTTTATGTTCATACCGTGATACGTTTTGGGTTCAGCTTCATGTTGGAAAAGCGGCAAGTATTAGAAAGTTGGACAGTCACGTGGTAGGTCGTGGCTTCGGTCCACCAACCCTTTACTCAGCCCGTATTTTATGTCACATCTGGCTCTACTCAGGGAAAGTGTAACTTTGCTTCCTCCGTTCTCTTAACAAAAAGACCTATGCTGCTTGAGGTTGGGAGGACGCCGTGGTAATTCGCCATCGGCGGGTAGGTTCAGTGAATATTACCGGGTTAAAACCCCACAAACTTTTGTTTCTTGGTCCTGTTCGCCAAACCCCCCGCCCCCCACCGAATCCTAACATGGTACTAGCATAGATACAGAGTTATTAGTGATACTGAAAGGAAGAATTAACAGCGGATTTTGCTTACCATTTCTTTAATATTAATCTAGTAAGTATCAGTATGTTTTAGATCTATTCACATAGGATTTTTATTGATATTTTCTGAGTATGGATTTAGTAGAATTAGTCGTTTGTCATCCTAGGAGACAATATGCTGGTCTCTAAAATGTATTGGCGAATGGCCTACTAAGCTATATGTTGGACTGTGTGTTTACTTGGTAGCAGTTTAAATGTCCACGCCAGAAAAAGTCAGGCTGTCTAGAGATACAACTCGCATTTAAATCCATCTCCTAAAGCAGTGTTTCCCAAATTTTTTTTTTTGTTCGCGGACCCCTTTTAGGCTTCGAAAAATAATTACGGATCCTCACATCCTTGCTCACGCAAATATAGAGTGTCAGGATGACAGGTATGCAAAATTAAGAATTTATATCTCAGAACTGATTTTAGCTAGCTACGAATACATACCAATAGCACATTAACAATGCATTGCATGATTTGATCTTAATTAAAATGATTGTCTCTCGCTTCACGAGCACAGAAATTTTTTTAATTACATATTCTAACGGCCATACGAAATAAACACATCACCATTTAATGAAGTTCCCCAATTATTTTTAACAAAGCATTATTCCTTTAATTTAAAAAAAATAAGTAAACTTCAAAGTAGCCATTATAGAAATATATTCACGGATCCCCGGGTCGCAGATCCCGTTGGGATCCGCGGAGCAGACTTTGGGAACCACTGTCCTAAAGGGTCGTATTATGTTATTTAGTAGACAGGAATTCCGGTTACATTAGTACTTTTTAAATAGGTTTCCCCAACCCCCCCCCCCCCTTTCAGGAACACTCCTCCTACTGCACCTGACGGTGTGTATTTGTGGACCCCCTTGTGACTGAAGCCGACGTCACAGCACTTAATCAGGGTGAGTTAGGCCAGTTTATCTCCAATATCTGCTGACGCTTGACTATATACCAAACCATTTAAATGTAATTGTAATTAAATTGTAATGAACGTTTTATATCACTCTTGCCATTATAACAACGAAGTGGAAATTGTGGAATTTACTAAATACAGAGCAAAGTGGTTTCACATGCGATAATGCATTACTGCAGCCTTCCTGCAAACTATTAGGAAGCCATATTATTATTATTATTATTATTATTATTAGCGTGTAGACACCGAGAGAGTCTGACGACGAAGACTTTTAATGACATAAATATAGTACAGTCACAATGACTACGAGATAAACTACCAAAAATCGGTAGTTCTCTTCTCTGGAGGGGCAGAGACTCTTCTGCATGCAGCGTTCCAAAATAATACGGCGTCCTAGCTTATGGGTACCTGGATTGTTTCCTGGTAATAAAACAGCCGGAGCTCACAGTAGATAACTTACCTTCTTCAGGGTCGAAGTTAAGAATCTGTAGAGCTACGACCCCATATGTGTTCATGAATGACGTGTAATTAAATCAGGGGTGCAAAATCCCGGGCGTCAGATCGCCCGGGCGACTAAATTTTGTACAGTGGCGCCTAAAATTCGCAGGCCCTCAGCGTGGAACTTTCTTCATGTCACCCAGCTGGCGCCTAGAATTTTGAGGTGGCTCCTAGATTTTTTGAAAATCTGTGCACCCCTAAATTAAACATATAAACAACCTTACCTTCCAATGTGATGAATTCTGAAATAGTAATGACAATTTTTAGATCGTTATTATGACAAAATGTGCTCAGGTGCTTTTAATATAGGTTTGACACCCAGTTGCTAACCATTGGGAAATTAGAATGAAATTTGCTTCAGGAAGCAGTGGTCATCTTCCTGAACCATGGCAAGTACACAGCTGTGTGAGGAGGTTAGATATATCGTACGTGTTTCAGTGGGAGCACATCTGCTACGTCACCTGACGTCTGTCGTTGATGCTTTGGGCCAGCTACTCAGATAATAATCACCATCACCACAATATTCAAAGATTAGTCTAATCCCAAAATTTCAATATGTCTATATATTCTGCCCAGGAACTCAGGGCATGGGCATCTCCGCCGCCGAATTCGTCAGATTAAATAAAGCCGAATATGTTGCATTCCAGCCCGGCTATTCACCATGAAGGACTGGCTAAGCAACAGACTTTCTAATCTCGTTCTTCGACGTCCACACCACGCAGACGTATGGGGGTTGGCGAGCGATCACTTTCACGTCCCGGGTATGTTACTCCTAGTGAAAAATTTGAAGCGGTCAGTGGATAGGAGGGTGGGTGAGCCCCAGAACAGGCTAGAAGAAATGACGAAAAAAAAATACCAGCCTGACAACGCACTCCCCAATCATCCAGCCCGTATTCTCTAATGCTGTCAAGTATTTAAATTACGGGCCCCTCAGCTCCATACACCTACTTATTGTATCCGATGCAAATGAAGATGAATCCTTGTTTACACGAGGTGGGACGTGCCTTCATACGTACAGACATCGCCTTCCACAAGCTCAGGACTTACGGAAGAAGCACTCCGCTTTATCACAGCACACAACTAACTACACATAATCTCACGCATCCAAAAACATTCACCTTAATGTAGTACATTCACGTTGGTGTATTTATCCAGTGTACATTTTATTTGTCCGTCAGTCACACTCAACAATCTGTATTATTTTGACGTTGTGTTCACCGTGCATCTTAACATTAATCTTTAGTTTTTCAACCAAAGAATGCACTTTTTATTTTCGTAATTTTCTGAACAGAAAATTACGAAAACAAAAAGCGCATTCGTTGGTTGAAAAACTAAAGATTAAAGCTGTAATATATATGTTGCCAAGAAAAAAACGTGTATAATACAGCTTGTTGAGTGTGACTGATAAACTAATAAAATATACACTTCAAAAACATTCAGATTAGCAGTAATGAATGTCTTTCTTACGATATATTGTTTCACTGAAGATATTGATATTCTATTGTTTGTACTCACATCACGCAATTGTACATTTTGCACTATCTCATCTTTCTATTACAGTCCGCAAAGTATGCAAAGGTTTTGATTATCTTCCTTATTGAATTACATGGTGTCCCTGAAGATGGCCGATAGGCTGAAACATGTTGGATTGCCTAAATAAATAATTTATGTATTTTTATATAGTATACCTTGCTTGTCGTGTTGTTTGATTATTGTATCATGAATTTTGTTTTTCTCCCCTTAACATCTTCAAATCAGTTGTGACACAGTTGTCGCACAACAGTACGTAAATTTAAGTCTTTTTCATGTCAGTTATAACCTATTCATACTTCCTTACATTCAAATTATTTAACACAGATTTTACAGTAAATAGTACTGCATTAGAGCACCGCGACCACTCACCTTTTTCTTTTACAAAAAAAAAATGAAAAAAAGATTCGTACCTTAGAAGAATGAACAATCCGTGCTGTAATCATCTTCGTTAAAACAATGGCAATACGAGTTACTGAAATTGGCAACACGGTACATGAGGCCTCTTGTCGATGACAATTTTGGTTCAGGAACAAACTGGAGGCGATTGTTGCGTGTAGAAATGACACATTTGCTGCTACGATCACTCAACTCACACGTACCTCGCGACAGCAACTCGAGAACTGAACTGACTTCGCTTACAGTTACCACCACTTTCTTTCCTACTGCAGTTGACCAACTCCTTTATGAGCATGGCAAAGATCTTCGGCGACAAAGACATCACGTCATGACTTCGATTATGTATTTACATTCCTAAAATTTTACTCCTAGATTTAACAGCAACCTGCGTAACATTTCACAACGTGACAGTTTCTTAGGGTGAGCAATGGTTAACACTAGTTGGTTAGATCGGCAGTTGCCAGGTCATTGGATTGGTCGTCGTGGTAACGTGAAGTGGCCTGCAACGTCTCCAGACCTCACCCCACTTGATTTTTACTTGTGAGGGCATTTGAAGGCCATGGTGTACCAGGTGGAAATACAAAATATAAAGCCAGTTCGCCACGAGTGGAAGAGACGCATCCGTATGTGCTACTAATGTAATTGTGCCCATATACAGCACTTTTGTAAATAAAGAGACCATTTTCTCCATGTATGGAGACTTTTGAATCACTTTGTAGAAGTTATTTTACAATGCACGATGTTTGGAGACATACTCTTACATTTTGTATATTACATATTAACATTCTATGTTTTAATACCACACATGTAGTTTAAACTGAACAATTATATTGGTACTATATAGCAACTAACTGCTGTGTAATAAGTTAATGTGCATATTACCATTAATCGACGTACTATCTCTGCGCAAGTCTCTGTAATGTGGCTCCCTGATGATGGCTACAACATGTAGCCGAAACATGTAGGAGCAAAAAATAGTGCGTGCAGTCGTTGGTAATAAAACTTATATGTCTAAACTAAAATTTGGTTTACGTAAGTTTCAATTGTTCCTGTTCTATTAATATCTCATTTGTTGTTGCGTTAACAGCAGTGCATATAATTGTTGTAATTTACATCAATAAATATAACAGGAAAAAAGGTAAAGTTTTCCCTGAACACGTCATGAAGGCATATAGGGGGAGTGGAGGTATAGCTAAAAGGAGTCTTAACCTCGGCGCTAGGTGAAGGCAAGTACAAAAGTAATTGGCAAAAACCCGGGTAATTATAAATAATAAATTAAAATTAAAACCAACTTGATGCACACTCACTATTAAAAAAACTTTAATAGTAGATTAATTAACCCGACATGTTTCGGTCAGGTACCTGGTTCAGTCATTTACTAAGCCTTTTTTTCTTTTGGGAACTTCATTTTTTTATTTAGCTCAGTTTCTCAGGAACGCAACTCAGTTCTCTCCTACATCTACTTTCTTTGACGACGTGTAAGCTAGTTTCCTCAAGCCTTGTTAAAATTCGACTTGAACGTAAAAAATATCTACGGGTATTACTTGCGATTTTTTTCGATCACGTACTCAGGTATTATTGCGTAACTTGTGTAAAACAGTAGTTGTAAATAAAAGTAAATAATAATATAAATAAGTAATAATAATAAAAAATAAAAATATTAAATAATAATAAAAATAATAAAAAATATATAATATAATAATAAAATAATAAATAATAAAATTAAAATAAAATAAATAAAATTAAATAAAAATAAAATAATAAATCAGTAATAAGTAATAATAAATAAGTAATAAATAAAAGTAAATAAATAGTTGTTCGATCACGTACTCAGGTATTATTGCGTAACTTGTGTAAAACAGTAGTTGTAAATAAAAGTCGTCCAAAAATTCTCACATTAGATTATCAATAACCTAATTTCCTGAGCAATCTGCTGTGATACCTCCTTGACCATGCACGTAGACAAATGCTGTCACAAATCCCAAATATTCACACCCGCGCTGTGATTACCACAAATCCCAAATATTCACACCCGTGCTGTGATACCACAAATCCCAAATATTCACACCCGTGCTGTGATACCACAAATCCCAAATATTCACACCCGTGCTGTGATACACAAATCCAATATTCACACCGTGCTGTGATACCACAATCCCTAATTTCTACACACCGTGCTGTGATACCACAAATCCCAAATATTCACACCCGTGCTGTGATACCACAAATCCCAAATATTCACACCGTGCTGTGATACCACAAATCCCAAATATTCACACCCGTGCTGTGATACCACAAATCCCAAATATTCACACCCGTAGCTGTGATACCACAAATCCCAAATATTCACACCCGTGCTGTGATTACCACAAATCCCAAATATTCACACCCGTGCTGTGATACCACAAATCCCAAATATTCACACCCGCGCTGTGATACCACAAATCCCAAATATTCACACCCGCGCTGTGATACCACAAATCCCAAATATTTCACACCCGCGCTGTGATACCACAAATCCCAAATATTCACACCCGCGCTGTGATACCACAAATCCCAAATATTCACACCCGCGCTGTGATACCACAAATCCCAAATATTCACACCCGCGCTGTGATACCACAAATCCCAAATTATTCACACCCGCGCTGTGATACCACAAATCCCAAATATTCACACCCGCGCTGTGATACCACAAATCCCAAATATTCACACCCGCGCTGTGTGATACCACAAATCCCAAATATTCACACCGCGCTGTGATACCACAAATCCCAAATATTCACACCCGCGCTGTGATACCACAAATCCCAAATATTCACACCCGTGCTGTGATACCACAAATCCCAAATATTCACACCCGTGCTGTGATACCACAAATCCCAATATTCACACCCGTGCTGTGATACCACAAATCCCAAATATTCACACCCGTGATGTGATACCACAAATCCCAATATTCACACCCGTGCTGTGATACCACAAATCCCAAATATTCACACCCGTGCTGTGATACCACAAATCCCAAATATTCACACCCGTGCTGTGATACCACAAATCCCAAATATTCACACCCGTGCTGTGATTACCACAAATCCCAAATATTCACACCCGTGCTGTGATTACCACAAATCCCAAATATTCACACCCGTGCTGTGATACCACAAATCCCAATATTCACACCCGTGCTGTGATACCACAAATCCCAAATATTCACACCCGGCTGTGATACCACAAATCCCAAATATTCACACCCGCGCTGTGATTACCACAAATCCCAAATATTCACACCCGTGCTGTGATACCACAAATCCCAAATATTCACACACCGCGCTGTGATACCACAAATCCCAAATATTCACACCCGCGCTGTGATACCACAAATCCCAAATATTCACACCCGCGCTGTGATACCACAATCCATATCCCACTACATATTCACACCCGCGCTGTGATACCACAAATCCCAAATATTCACACCCGCGCTGTGATACCACAAATCCCAAATATTCACACCCGCGCTGTGATACCACAAATCCCAAATATTCACACCCGCGCTGTGATACCACAAATCCCAAATATTCACACCCGCGCTGTGATACCACAAATCCCAAATATTCACACCACCGCGCTGTGATACCACAAATCCCAAATATTCACACCCGCGCTGTGATACCACAAATCCCAAATATTCACACCCGCGCTGTGATACCACAAATCCCAAATATTCACACCCGCGCTGTGATACCACAATCCCAAATATTCACACCCGCGCTGTGATACCACAAATCCCAAATATTCACACCCGCGCTGTGATACCACAAATCCCAAATATTCACACCCGCGCTGTGATACCACAAATCCCAAATATTCACACCGCGCTGTGATACCACAAATCCCAAATATTCACACCCGCGTGTGATACCACAAATCCCAAATATTCACACCCGCGCTGTGATACCACAAATCCCAAATATTCACACCCGCGCTGTGATACCACAAATCCCAATATATTCACACCCGCGCTGTGATACCACAAATCCCAAATATTCACACCCGCGCTGTGATACCACAAATCCCAAATATTCACACCCGCGCTGTGATACCACAAATCCCAAATATTCACACCCGCGCTGTGATACCACAAATCCCAAATATTCACACCCGTGCTGTGATACCACAAATCCCAAATATTCACACCCGTGCTGTGATACCACAAATCCCAAATATTCACACCCGTGCTGTGATACCACAAATCCCAAATATTCACACCCGCGCTGTGATACCACAAATCCCAAATATTCACACCCGCGCTGTGATACCACAAATCCCAAATATTCACACCCGCGCTGTGATACCACAAATCCCAAATATTCACACCCGCGCTGTGATACCACAAATCCCAAATATTCACACCCGTGCTGTGATACCACAAATCCCAAATATTCACACCCGTGCTGTGATACCACAAATCCCAAATATTCACACCCGTGCTGTGATACCACAAATCCCAAATATTCACACCCGTGCTGTGATACCACAAATCCCAAATATTCACACCCGTGCTGTGATACCACAAATCCCAAATATTCACACCCGTGCTGTGATACCACAAATCCCAAATATTCACACCCGTGATGTGATACCACAAATCCCAAATATTCACACCCGTGCTGTGATACCACAAATCCCAAATATTCACACCCGTGCTGTGATACCACAAATCCCAAATATTCACACCCGTGCTGTGATACCACAAATCCCAATTATTCACACCCGAGCTGTGATACCACAAATCCCAAATATTCACACCCGCGCTGTGATACCACAAATCCCAAATATTCACACCCGTGCTGTGATACCACAAATCCCAAATATTCACACCCGCGCTGTGATACCACAAATCCCAAATATTCACACCCGCGCTGTGATACCACAAATCCCAAATATTCACACCCGCGCTGTGATACCACAAATCCCAAATATTCACACCCGCGCTGTGATACCACAAATCCCAAATATTCACACCCGCGCTGTGATACCACAAATCCCAAATATTCACACCCGTGCTGTGATACCACAAATCCCAAATATTCACACCCGCGCTGTGATACCACAAATCCCAAATATTCACACCGCGCTGTGATACCACAAATCCCAAATATTCACACCCGCGCTGTGATACCACAATATCCCAAATATTCACACCCGCGCGTGTGATACCACAAATCCCAAATATTCACACCCGCGCTGTGATACCACAAATCCCAAATATTCACACCGCGCTGTGATACCACAAATCCCAAATATTCACACCCGTGCTGTGATACCACAAATCCCAAATATTCACACCCGCGCTGTGTGATACCACAAATCCCAAATATTCACACCCGCGCTGTGATTACCACAAATCCCAAATATTCACACCCGTGCTGTGATACCACAAATCCCAAATATTCACACCCGCGCTGTGATACCACAAATCCCAAATATTCACACCCGCGCTGTGATACCACAAATCCCAAATATTCACACCCGCGCTGTGATACCACAAATCCCAAATATTCACACCCGCGCTGTGATACCACAAATCCCAATATTCACACCCGCGCTGTGATACCACAAATCCCAAATATTCCACCCGCGCTGTGATACCACAAATCCCAAATATTCACACCCGCGCTGTGATACCACAAATCCCAAATATTCACACCCGCGCTGTTTCATTTCATTTACTTATTTTCCATTTATCCATTTACAAGTTAAAACTTGTGGATATAGAAATGGCCCCATATAAACACATTAGCATTGTACCTGTAAATTACAGCAGTCCATACCAAATTTATTGTCATGATATTTACGTAATACAGTATCACATCAAACATCTGGAGTAAATTGATTATGTTGCTTATTTTACTCAATATATTCATCGATCGAATAAAATGAATTAAAAATAAGGAACCTTTTTAAGGTCTTTTTAAAAACCCCGGTGTCAATATCAACAATTTTTATATAAGCAGGAAGTTGATTATAAATGTTTACACCCGAGTAATAAGCTCCTCTTTGATACCTTGTTAAAGTAGCAGTCGGTAAATGAAGGTCATTGCTAGTTCTAGTATTATAGTTGTGCACTTCTGAGTTATCCATGAATAGATGCTTATTATTCATCATATATAACAATAGTGAATATATATATATAGCGAATATAGTGGAAGAATTTTCATTCCTTTAAACAATGCCCTACATGTATCCATTTTCCCGGAATTAGTCATAATTCTTATAATCTATTTTTGCATTTTGAAAATTTTAATACCATTAGGCGTATTCTCCCAAAATATTATTCCGTATGTTATTATGCTATGTACATACGAAAAATATATCATTCTTAGAGTATTCTTGGATACTACAGCCCTTAAAGATCTTATTCCATAGCATACAGAACTCAGTTTAGAAATGGATGTTAACAGTGATATTGGCCTATAATTTGTAAGGTGAAGTTAATCGCCTTTCTTATAGATGGGTTTTATGATGGAATTCTCCAATCTGCCGGAAAAACCTCCAGAGATACGTGATTGATTGCATATATACACGTATGTTATAGGGGATATTATATAAGGGGCACTAAGCTTTAGAATTTTTATGGGGACTTCATCATATCCACATGCCTTCTTTTCCTTTAAGATTTGATTATATTAGTGACTTCCTAAGTTGTAACATAATTCCATTTAATTTTTGAAATGGTTTCTTGATCCCACAAATCCCAAATATTCACATCCGCGCTGAGTGATCCCACAAATCCCAAATATTCACACCCGCACTGAGTGATCCCACAAATCCCAAATATTCACACCCGCACTGATTGATCCCACAAATCCCAAATATTCACACCCGCACTGAGTGATCCCACAAATCCCAAATATTCACACCCGCGCGGAGCGATCCCACAAATCCCAAATATTCACACCCGCACTGAGTGATCCCACAAATCCCAAATATTGACACCCGCGCTGTGATCCCACAAATCCCAAATATTCACACCCGCACTGAGTGATCCCACAAATCCCAAATATTCACACCCGCGCGGAGCGATCCCACAAATCCCAAATATTCACACCCGCACTGAGTGATCCCACAAATCCCAAATATTGACACCCGCGCTGTGATCCCACAAATCCCAAATATTCACACCCGCACTGAGTGATCCCACAAATCCCAAATATTCACACCCGCACTTAGTGATCCCACAAATCCCAAATATTCACACCCGCGCTGTGATACCACAAATCCCAAATATTCACACCCGTGCTGTGATACCACAAATCCCAAATATTCACACCCGCGCTGTGATACCACAAATCCCAAATATTCACACCCGCGCTGTGATACCACAAATCCCAAATATTCACACCCGCGCTGTGATACCACAAATCCCAAATATTCACACCCGCACTGAGTGATCCCACAAATCCCAAATATTCTCACCCGCGCTGAGTGATCCCACAAATCCCAAATATTCACACCCGCACTTAGTGATCCCACAAATCCCAAATATTCACACCCGAACTGAGTGATCCCACAAATCCCAAATATTCACACCCGCACTGAGTGATCCCACAAATCCCAAATATTCTCACCCGCGCTGAGTGATCCCACAAATCCCAAATATTCACACCCGCACTGAGTGATCCCACAAATCCCAAATATTGACACCCGCACTGAGTAATCCCACAAAAGTATGTAAACTTCTATCACACTACACGACCTCATATCCCAGAAGACGGTAATCTTCATTCTATGAACTTCCATCTGTCCATAGCTTATGTGCTTCGAGATGTCGAATCAAGTATACAGAAGCAAGGACGTCCCCAATAACAATTGGTGAATTGTATACCCCTGACTTGTTTTATATTTGGGAAGGGGGCTCTATTACTTCTTTTCGGAAGTCATCAAGGTGGAACGGAAGAATGGTGCAGCAGGACAGAAGGCCGCACGAGCAAGAGGGATTCTATAAGCTGCAGTCTGCCCCGCCACAGGCGTGGAAGCAGCAGGTAAAAACAAACATCTTGTGCAGAAAGATAACACAAATGTCCTGTATCAGGTAAAGCTATCCCATTACAGACCTGGACAGGCCCTTAGGGTTCCAGAAGGTTGAGGCTCCCAGATTTCTAGACAATCGGCACATGAAGGTGGTAAGGTTGTCAGCCCTACGTACCTGCCGCCTCTACCCCCAGGAAATACTCCTGGTACTCATTTCTGTTAGAGGCCGAGTCGACCCAAGGGCTATAGTGCGATCGAAAGAATTATGTCAATGAAAAATTTCAGTGACGCCATCGGGAATCGAACCCGCGAACTTCCGGCTTGTAGCGCAGTGCCTCAACCAACTGCGTCACCGCGTGCCCCTCGTCCTGTATCAGATGACCCAAAATGCTGTTTTGCAGAAAACTGTTTGCAAATCTAGACAAATAAAAAAATCGCAATTTTGTGGTTCTCTGTAATCTGTAGTCCTGGAATGGTTACCATTACTTAGGAATAACCTGGACGCACCATTTTCACCCGAAACGTCCATTAACCAAAAGACTACATTGTGTCATAACTATGAGGACCAGTCTAAAACTACAAGGACCTGAATTCCCAAATCTCAAATATTAATTTAAGCATTTTCGTTACACAATGTCAATTGTCTGTACTAAGAGCGTGTTGGCCTACGACAGGCAGGTGGAGCGCTCCTGGTCTTAAGGAATGGGGAAAACTCTTCAGTCTTATAATATACATAAAGTTATTCAGTCATACTTCTACATTCACCTACGTCGGCGGCTTAATCGGATACATAGAGCAGGATTACTCAAAGTCTCCAGCTTCACGCCAGTATTCCTCTGCTTACGTAGCAGCTGCAATCACGTGACTGAGGTTTGTTAGACTCGCGCTGGAGGTTGTCATGCACAATAACAGATACTTTGTGGATGTAATGCTTCTATATACATCATTACACTGGAAGACTTTATGAATTATTACAGCACTAAACAACAATAAAGTATGTATACAATAGCAGTGAAGCAAGTTATACTAACAGAAGTATATTTAAATGTAAACGTTATCGAAGTCCGTATAGACATTTACCCGAAGCATTTCCTGTTGGTACCGATAATGAAGCAAGCCACTCAATATACGCACAGCGTAAAAATTCGGGGCGTTCGTTGTCGTCTCGAAAACTGCAAGACTCAGTGTACTGCGCATAAAATAGACCTGTGTGTTTAATTTTACTCGACTGTTGCTCAAAATATTTTTCGTCCCAATTGGCTTAAATACTTTACGAGGTGCACTCGAGATACGCGCGAAAATGCAACTAGATCCATATCGTGGCGTTAAAATAGTACTGTATCTGTTACTAGCGATTAGCTTATTAACGAGAGTTTTAAAATTTTGCATTGAAGCTGCTTTCATTATGGATGACAAATGTTCATCGCGATCTTTCGAAGGTCTTGTTTAATATCATGGCCAACTGATCACATAAATAAGCCCTGCCACTAACCACACACATTTGGAGGGAAACAATAATTTACGAAATCGATGTGCAGGCACCCCATCACTAGATTTTCATTCTGGAATTGAACCATGGTGCAATTAAATTCCGTTTATGTATGTATGTCCTCCTCTTTAACAACATAAAAATTATATGGTACAGTGAATATGGCAAGCTTCGTTTCACAAGCTACGAAATCTTGAAATGACTTTCTAATTCCGTCCTGAGAAATTCAAATTTTTCTGAGTAGTAACTGAATCGTATTTCATACGGGAAATTAACATGATTTTCACGTTTAAAAATGTACTCAATTTAGGTTTACTTATTTGCCTTTTCCAGGGCCTAAGTTTTATCTGAAAAGTTTTATGTAGTCATAAAATGACATTAAATTCTTGCTTCCATATAGTTTCACATTCAAGTCATTTAGGTGCCTTGTAACATCTAGTAAAAATCCCCGATTATTTTCACGCCCCTCACATCTATCACTTCCAGAATATAATAACTTCTTTTTTTATTTCTACTTCTATAAAGATGAGTTTGGTTTGTTCATCAACCTCATGAAACCTGGTTTTTCTATGTTGTTTTGCATCAGTGCTACAACTGGTATTTTCAAAAAATTGTTTCATTTTATTGCATTTTTTATGTAAATCTCTAGCATACTGGTTGGAATTTCAAAGTGCTGAGCAACATCCTTGTGACTTAAATGTTTGTTGCTTTACCAAAAGGAAATAGTTTCACGATGATTACATAAACTTTGGTGTTGGTGCTGCATGGTTTTACACCTGTAAAGACATAAACTTATGGGTTGCTTAAAAAGCTGCTCTGCAAAATGCAGAAACCTTCAGCTGACTGTCTTGCTGTTCTCTTAAATATAAATTTACATCAGTGCACAACAGTCGATGTGCATAAGTTGCGTATTCGCAAATCTGCTATGTATACAGACAGAAGTGCCAAAATTCAGTAAGAGATTTCTGCTACTTGAAACAGATCACAGACAACCAGCTCACGCAGGGTTACTCTCATGACTAAATAATAAAGTGGGAAATCAGTCTCATACCCTGTGCCACAACAGTAGACCAAACAAATATGTAATATTATATGCATATGCCACGATAAGTGGAAATAAAAATCACTACACAAAGTAAAAGTTTTACAGCACATAAGCTGGTGATGTTCATGATATGCACTTGATTGCAAAGTCATGCTGGGAAGTCTCTTTGGCATCTCTGTGCAACGTAGATCACATTACACTATCCGTTCTTCTCACCTCTGTGATTAGTGAACCACCTGAGCATGAAGAGGATTTTTAAACCCAACAAGAGACTTTAACCATTGCGAACTGTCCACTGTTTTGCCAAAAATGGTATAGCCAAGGAACATTTAACTACAATATTTGGGGATGCCAGAGAAATCTGATATAAAAGAGACCAGTATAACCGAGGCAGTTACTGTAATACAGCATCGCAGAATGGTCAGGGAATGGAAAAACATTTATTACAACTAAAGCTGACTGTATGTCTACTGTTCTGCAATTATGTAAAGACAAATTTACATAAGCAAAAATGATACAAAATGCTAAAAATTTATAAAATTAAAAACATATTTACTTAAGTACAATAAACAGGCATAAAAATATGTAGAAGAAATATGTTGATCTTAGTTATTTTATACTGAGATCAGATTCCCTTGATCCATCACTTACACTTTCAAAAGCCTTCAAAGTGTACCTAGTTCAGCATCTCACATGACAATGACAGTATACACATTTCACCTTAATGTGAAACAAATTACTACATTACACTTAACCCACGAGTCATTCCAGCAAAATTCACAAAACACTTTCAGTTATATTGGTGATGCACAATCAAGTGAAAGCCTCCACACCCTGTATCTACTGCCAAAGTCAAAGGACCTGAATTTGCATGAGGGACATATGATTTATTTACAACAGACTGAGAACTTGAAACAAATTGCAATGCCTGAGGACCTTCTGGTCCTCTGCCACATTCATTACTATTAAAATAAGGTAATGTACCGGACAATGGTCTTGAAGGAAATTCACATGATTCATCAGTCACATCATTGCCATCAATTTCGAACCCATCCAGTGTCCTTTCTGAGCCCTCAACAATATGTCCAATGCCAGTTACAAATGGGCTCTCATCTTCTCGTACTGATTCCTCATATGGAGCCTGTTCCAATACAAAAGACGAAGAATTTGACAAATGACTATCTGACTTTTCTTCAAATTCCACATTGGGATGTGGTCTTGATGAAATGTAACATGATTCATCAGTCACATCATAGCCCTCTCTTTCAAACCCATCCAGTGCATCTTCAGAACTCTCAACAACGCATCCAACGCCAGCTACAAATGGGCTCTCATTTTTTGGTACTGGTTCCACATATAGAGCCTGTTCACACGCAGAAGACTGAGAATTTGATAAACGAGTATCTGACCCTCCTTCAAATTCCACTTTGGGATGTGGTTTTGATGAAACGTAACATGATTCATCAGTCACACCAGAGTCATCACTTTCAAACCCATTCAGTGTCCTTTCTGAATTCTCAACAATATGTCCAATGCCAGATGAAGCAGGGCTTACATTTTCTGGTTCTGTCCTCATGTCCATGGCCTATTGAAAGACAAATATTATTCTTAGTAAAGTACAAAACAATCAAACTGAAATTAAATTACTGTTTGTGATTACAAGGCAGAGCTACATGTTGTCAGGAACCATCAACTTGTCAAGCAGTGTTCTACTACATACAGAAAAAAGGTGTTGCATACAATTGAAAGCCAGTTTAATAAAATCTGTTAGCTGCATTGGTGCACTCTATGCTCCAAGCCACTCCCCTTGGCTGCTGAGCCATCATACTGCTCTTTCTTGCATGCTAGGCTAAGAATACCGAAATGCTGACTTAAGTATTAGGGCTGCCTGTACAGGTCAATGATCTAACCTGAATGCAGGAACAGATCATGACACTCATAGTTCTCTCTGTACTTAATAATTTCAAATCTGCTCCACTGGTCGCTCCGAAGATGTCCCGTCAGTACTCCAGTTCCTGCCACACACAATCTAGGAAACAGGGAGTGACAGATGCAACAGCATCCCTGATCCACTGCTTTAAGTCAGTGCTTCTCAAACTTGTTTTGCTTATGGCCCCCCTCTGAACTTGACTTATCTGTGTGCCCCCCTCCCCCCCACACACACACTTTGTAGACACTGTTCCCTATGAAAAGAAGTTACTTTATTTCAACATTGTTGATTTATAATATTAGAATATATTTATAATACTTGTTATTTACAATACTGTATTGTTTTTAAATTCTTTATTTAGGTATAACACATTCTTTACTTACGCAAGTTAAAATGCTCTGTTAATAACTGGCATTATATTCAGTGTGTTCCATGGACCTGAGGAACACTTACAAGTTTTTAAATGTCAAGTTTCAGTGTGGTCAGGGATAAGTGAAGATCATCTCACCTCAAAACATCAACGCAGTTATGTACTTTTGACAGAAAGTATGTCCCCCAACTGAAACCAGACTCAACCAGTGACAATGTGGGAAATGCAATAAAATACAACTTTGCCCCCTGTGCTGTGGGGGATGTGCAGGGCAGAAGGGAACCTTTGATTCAATTTTAAATTTGAAAGATTTTATCCATGCACGAAGTTTCGGTGGCACACTCAAAAGTTACTGTGGCCCCCTAAATTTCCGTCATTCTCCTGTGCCCCTTAGAAACTTGGTGTTGCCCCCTGGAACGCCATATGGCCCACTTTTAGAACAACTGCTTTAAGTGATCGAGATCTTGTAGGGTTCAATTGCACACCATTTGTTTCGCACAGTCCCAAAGGTAAAGATGACCACTGCTTCCATCCCCCTCTCCCAATTCACCTGATAGTCAATCACTTCTTGGACAATGCAGGCAAATTGCAGCATGGCACCATTATGTCAAAGTGTTTCTGCCAGTGTCGAGGTAGACGGTTGATGTCACAACTGGTATGGTTAAAAAGCAGCTTCTATATAACTCTGTCATGTGCAAGTACACACCTTGCATTAACTTTCAGGCCATTAGGCTAGTGTTCATCAAAGCTATGTGGGTGTTCACAACCCCATATACTGATGTATGTACAGATATGGTCTGAAATTTGAAACACAGTCTTCAAAATGAATAGCATCTGCAGCTGTCAGCTGCAAATCCTGCACTAGATAGAGGTGAGTGGCCAGGTTCAATGAGTGCCACAGCTGGTCTGGACACTTTGGAGAAGAGAAAATTTATCTTGTCCTTGGCTGGAATCAAGAAAGCGTATGTAGTATCACACTGAATAAATTAGTGCCGGTAAGGAATTTTATGAGCTGAACAGATCACAATGACAGTTATGGGATAAGCACGGCTGATGTTTACACAAGTGAGCCACAATATACATATATTGTGTAATGGAAGAAAGGGACAGCTAGTGCAGATCAGAGCAACTGCTCTCAACCTTTGAATGTGAAGCGTCATTTTATAAATAAGGCATAATTTCTGACTGATTAATTATTGATTTATAAATTTCAACTGACTCAAATATTTGAATTACTTATGACTGCACTAATTGCATTACTTTGTACCTAGCTCCTGTCTTTTTAGAACTACACATTTTCTAAACAAGAAAACGGCATATGTTGCTGGTTAATTATGTAACCACAATTAATATTAACAACATAGGAAACATCCATGAAGCAAAAAAGTTCTGGCACTCATATAAACACTGTTGCCAAAAAAATGCAACAACATATTGTTCAGCTACATATGTTGCTGTCAAAAATATAAACACTGAAAGCATTCCCATGGAAATGCAAGGAGTTATCTTTTGCATTGTTGAGATACAAATATTTCCTGCTGCTCATACCTTCCTGACTGTCCAAACAGCCTAGCACCATTTGGCTTGAAAAGATCAATGTTATGTCCCTGTCAATAACATAAATGTACTTCAGTCTTCATGTAAAGTGCCCAATATTTTCGTCTCATTTTAACCACATTTTGGTTTTCTTGACAGATTGTCATACAAGTAGCCAACATCAAATTTCATAAAAATCTGTCCAGTGGGAGCCAAGTTGATACATGCAGACAGACGGACAGACATGACAAAGCTAATAGGTGCTATTTACAACAGTGCAAATGTTCCTACAACACAAAGGATTTGAGGTTCTCAAAGTGGTAATCAAGATCCAAGATATCTCATGGAGGATACACACAGCAAAGTCATGTCTTTCATGATTATCAGCTGTATGAACAGCTGTCTGTGCAATGCCTAATTGGTTTGTGTATTTATTTACATTATTTCTTTCAGCACTGGTTTTTCTGAAAGTTGTTTAGTAAATTTCCTGCCTCCTGTAATTGCTTATCCTACTTGTTAACACTGTTTCTGTGTGGCATTGGTTCATTAAACATGAACCAATATTCACGATACATATGAATCACAGACACAAATTTTGCCATCCACAATATGCAGTGAATTTCTTTGCACTGGTAATATTGCAACTAAATCACCTGTCCAAATTCCACCACTCATCTCATGAATTTGACTACTTTCACTGCACCTGTGCCACTTACAATGAGCGTCTTTTTTCCTTTTGCCCACTGTTTCATCCTTCTACCATGTCCGATTGCCAAAGCAATTGAAATCCCATCATGACTCTACAAACATACTATATTGTGTTGCATAATAAGCCCTATGAAGCAGAGTCCTTATGAGGCTAGCAGTTTCTCAGCTAAGCAAGAAATTTTCTACATTTTATGAAACCTGGAGATTTATCATCATACTCATAAGAACCTGCTACTTGTCCCTAACCTAAGCCAAATTAATCAGTCCTATAATGTTCCAACTTTTATTTAATTTGTCATTTATTGTTTAATTCACTTTTATACATTTGGTTTGACAGAAACTTGTTTCAGGTCACACTATGGTACATGCACTCCCCTTAGTCATTTTTATACATTTCATTTGACAGAAACTTGTTTCAAGTCACATTATGGTATATGCACTCCCCTTAGTCAGCTTTATACATTTGGTTTGACAGAAACTTGTTTCAAGTCACATTATGGTACATGCACTCCCCTTAGTTTTCCTGTACACAGCTTCAAAAATACAAATTACAGACTTTTTCAAATGAATAGCCACTTTCAGGTCGAGTTACAACCTGCGCTCTGCTCCAGTCTGTGCGTATTACAAGCCAGCGATTCAGAAAGTTCCAAAATGTATGAGTTCTTACACAAGAAGACACTGTGGTCACTTCTGTCAGATTACATACGAGTAATGTAATAACTCTGTATTTTGTAACATTTCAAATTACTTTATATTTCCTATCTTTTAGTAGTTCATAGAGTTAGTATACATAAATATTTATGTAGATAATGACATGGCTTATTTGGATTAATTACACTGATTTTGATCTACTGCAGAAAGATTCATGGCAACTGGCAGCAGAACTACTTTTAACACTTGTCTTTTATTTACAGGAATTATAACATCTGGACTTTGCATCGTTACATTGCACTCAGGCTAGGACAGATATTTCTATGCATAACACTGGGAGAAGCCCGTTCATGTCACGCTCTCCTTGAGATTTTTCCCAAAATGTTTCAGGGTCATTACAGTCCATGCCCTCCCATCTCATTTCTTTGTGAACAATTTTAATATTATCCCCAACTGAGACCGAGTCATCCAGGTACTAACTTTCATTCAAGTGTCCCAACCAAAACCCTGTATGAATTTCTAATCTCCTCAATACATGCCACATTCCCCACCCATCTCATCCTCCTAGGATTGATCACTTGAACCATATCTGGTGAGGAGTACAAATGATGAAGCTCTTTGTGGAATTTCAATATGTTATTTAAAGGTCTCAATATCTGTAATTACTTTGTGTTCTTTAGTATGTTCCTTTGATTAGCTGAGGAACTATTAGCTTCTCAAGAGCCCTGCTCCATGCAATTACAGTACACCATAATTGGTGATCCTGCCCTTTACTGGACCTTTGCCTGTAAAGTCAAAACTTTTATTTCATATGGGTATGATTTTCTATTTCTTTGTTGGAATCCTCTTCTGTTGGTGCAAGGAATTAACAGTGATTGGGTTGGTTGCATCTTATTATATGAAACACTGATGCAAAGAACTACAGTGTGATCAACTTGGGATAACAGTGTAACATTTCACCTCAATATGTGTTGTATTCTGAACAACTGATGGCTGGTAACGTTTAAGAAAAAAAATGTTTGATTCATGACAAATCTTTCTGAAAATATTAAAACGGCTAAGACTGTAATAACATCGATGACAGATGAATCTTGGAAGGCCATCATCAAGAGACACCTGAAAGGAAGCAGAAAGATCTACTTTAATACACTGGTCACTTACACACCAGAATTATGAACACCTGGGCAGCGCAACACAACAAACCAAGCACACAGCACACACAGCAAGAAGTGCTGTCCATCTCTCTTAACCTACTTCAGACACTGATCAGACCTCATGGAATTTGTTGTGAGCACATGTATATTTTTAAGGTGGGAAGGGAAGTTTCTCGAATACCCTTCAAAATCCCATCACCCTTCACTCTATGCTTGTCTGTATTCTATAAAAATTTAATCACAGCAGCAGGAGTGGTGGTGGTGGTCATAGTTATAGTTGTAGTAGTAGTAGTAGTAGTAGTATCAAATTATCACTATAATTACAATTTCAGTGTTTTGCTTATTCATTCTGAAGCCCACAACAGTACCAGTCTGAGATACAGACAGTCAAAAAATAAACAACAAAATAATTCTAGTACGAGTTTGTTCGACTTTTCCCCCATGGTGTACCTTCATGCAGCTTCCCAGCATCTAACCCTTACATGACACATCACACTTGTTACTTTACTACTGAATCAGCACCTCACAAAGTTAAACATCTTATTTTGACCACTTTTCTCTTTAAGGAAAAAAAGTTGGCTTATTAGATTATCATGACATGTGTGTACACTGATTTTCACTCCTGAACCAGCTGGCATACAACCAGCAAACAGTGACATCACACAACACACCATACGAGTATTTAAAAAAGCAGGAAATTCTTTTTCCCCCATGGGAAATACTGCACTATGCCTTGAAATACTACTGAGCATGTAATGCCAAAGCCTACTGAACAATGAGTAACCACAAAACAAAAGCATACTTTGCATTTTGGGATGATTTGCATCTGATACTTTGCATTTGGATTTAATTTTCATTTGTAGAAATGCATTAATTAAAGCAAGCAAAGCAATCCCTGTACAGGCCCTGAGGGTTCCAGGAGGATCAGCCTCTCAAATTTCCAGACATTCGGCTCATGAAGATGGTAAGGTTGTCAGCCCTACGCACTGGCCGCCATTACCCCCCACGAGATATCCCTGGTACTCATTTCTGTTAGAGGCTATGTCAACGCCAGGGCCATAGTGATGCCAGAAGGATTAAGTCAATGAAAAATTCCAATGACACCATCAGGAATTCAACCCGCGACCTTCTGGCTTGTAGCGCAGTGCCTCAACCATGCCCCTGTGTGCCCAGAAGTTCATCACTTACAGGGGTGAATATGTGACTGTATGATCTGTCATTATATTATGGAAACATATTGTCATGTAAGTATGTATATGGGGGCCAAAGGGGCAGTATGTGGTCTTGTGCGTGCGCCTCTTGCTCTCAGAGGGGTACGAGTAAAACAAGAAATGCCACTTATACCTACCAAGTCCCATGTATGCATGTTCACGTCATGATCCCCAGGCAACGCCAATTGGCGGCTAAGACATGCAGGGTTCCGGACACATTCATTCGGACATGAGAACTAGGGGAGCATAACCCTGACAGAAAAGACCTGGTCCACCGATGTTAACGGGGTTTGGACTTTAGGCCAGCGAGCTGTCTCTGGAAAAATGCAAGTGCTAAAAAAGCTCAAGTAAGGAAAGACAGGACGTATTGTAATAGACGACCCAGGCATGCAAAAAGGACTAAGGATATCATCGGCATTGGCACATGGAATGTACAAACATTATTAAAACCAGGTAAAATGCAGGAGATAGCAGACCAGATTAAAAACTCACAAATTAAAATTCTAGCACTACAAGAAATAAGTGGAAAGGATACAGGCAAATAAGAAAGAAAGAATAATTATGTATTAAAGCTGCGATCCAGATAAAGCAGGTCAAAATGGAACCGGATTCATAATCCAGAAAGATTTAGAAAAGAACTTTATGAGTTTTGAACCGATTACAGATAGGTTGTGCAAGCTCAGAATACAAGGAAAATTTCATAACATAACAATCATAAATGGATATGCTCCGACAGAAGATAAGGAAGAGGAAGAAAAAGAATTATTTTATACACAGTTGAAAAAACAATAGATAAGACGCCTAGAAACGACCTTCTAGTAATATCAGGAGATTTTCATGCCAAGATTGGTAAGGAAAAGGCATATAATAAACTTGCTGGTCAACATACATTGCATGATAACACTAATAATAATGGTGAATTCCTCTGTAATTTTGCAATAAAAAATAATTTAATAGTCGCAAGTGCTTAATTTCCGCATAAAAGGATTTACACAGGTACAGATAATCTAACACTGAATCAAATAGATCATGTTTTAACTGGAAGGAGTAAAAAGTGAATGATAATAGATGTTAAAACCCACAGGGGGTATAAGTGCGACTCGGGTCATTTTCTAGTCCAAGCTCTTGTGAAACAGAAATTAGTAATAAATAAGGTAAATGGAAGTAATAGGAAAAAGTGGGATGAGAAAGATTTACATAATAAAGAAAAAATGAGTGAGTATAGAAATAAAATATACATTGAATTAAATAAAAGACCTGAGAAACGGGATATAAATGGAGAACGGGAAACTATAAAGGATGCTATAATTCAATCAGCCTCAGAAGTCTTAAAGCAAAACAGCAGGGTCAAAAGAAATGAGTGGTGGAACAAAAATTGTAAAAATGCTGTTAAGAAGAAAAATGAGGCACGACAAATATTTTTACAGAAAAGAACTCGTAATTCCCAAGAGATGTATAGAATACAAAGATTACTGACAAATAAATTATGGAAACAATAAAAAAAAGAATGGATTAATAACAAATTACTGGAAGTTGAAAAAGCATATAGAAGATATGATGCAAGGAAATTTTACAAGGATATTAAACAATTCTCAGGTGACTATACTCAACATATGATGATATGTAGAGACAAAGAAGGAAAGTTTCTATATGATAAAAAAGCTATTTTGGAGAGATGGAAGGAATATTTCAGTGAGCTATTGAATATAGAGAGTAATCTTGAGAAAGAGGAAATAATAGTGATACCTCCAAATGAAGGCTATCAGTTGAATGATCCAACCTATAATGAAGTAAAGAATATAATTATTAAATTAAAATCGCACAGATCCCTGGTTCCAGATAACATACTAGCAGAGTTACTTAAAAATGGCAGAGCCCTCCTTAAAAGTAGAATATTTAAATTGATACTGAAAATCTCGAAGAAAGAAGAAGAAATGCCCAAAGATTGGTCCGAAGGGATTATATGTCCGATTTTAAAAAAAGGAGACCGCACACTGTGTAATAATTACAGAGGGATCACCCTATAAATGTAACATACAAAGTTTTTGTAATATTATTATATAACAGATTACTAGAAACAGTAAAAAACAGTTAGATTTCCAAATGGGATTTCGGCCAGGAAGATCGACAATTGACAATATCCATATTGTAATACAGATATTTGAAAAGTGTCATGAATATAATATTAATTTACACAATCTGTTTATTGACTTGTCACAAGCATTTGATGCAGTGAATAGAGATAAATTATTTGAATATCTTGAATACTATCAAACTCCACCAAAGTTAATAAAGTTATTAAAAATAACTTTGCAAGATACAACAGCAAAGGTTAAATTTAGTAATGAAATGACTGAACTAAAAGAAATAAAACCTGGAGTAAGAGAGGGTTATCCTCTTTCTACCCTGCTATTTAGCATAGTCATAGATGTTATAAGTAAAAAAACTCAATCCAAGGGGAAACATTTCCACCCGATTAATGCAAACATGTTCATATGCTGATGTGTTGGTCATATCCAGAACACAACAAGCAATGGTCGATACCTTCATAAAATTAAAAGTAGAAGCATCAAAAGTGGGCCTAATGATATATGAAAATAAACGAAATATCTGTACTGTACAAGACAGGTATCGAGAAATGTACCAATTTTTGAAGAAACAAAAATTGAACAAGTAAATCAATTTAAGTATCTAGGTTCTATAGTTAATCATAATAATTCAATACAGGATGACATAAAAGAAAGAATAGCTGCAGGCAACAAAGCTTATTATGTGAATAAATCCTCTTTCCAAAGTAAGTTAATTTCAAAGCCAGCAAAATTAAAATTTTAAAAAGCTGTGATACGACCTGTTGTTACATACGCTTCTGAAACCTGGGTACTAAAGGAAAACATTACACAAAAATTACTAAGATTTGAAAGAAAGATCTTAAGGAAAATCTATGACCCAGTTAAAAGCCCGGATGCAGCATGGAGATTACAAAATAATGAGAAATTGGATAGGATAATAAGAAAGCAAAATATTGTACAACAAATAAAAGCAAAGAGACTTGGATGGTTCGGGCATATACAAAGAATGGAAGAACATTGAATAACTAGAAGATAACCAACTGTATGCCAACATTATTAAACAGGCCAAAGAAGGTCTAAAGAGAGATGGTGGGACAGTGTACGCGGAGATCTGAAAATTGTGGGTGTACTGGATTGGAAAAAGTGTTTTGGACAGAAAATATTGGAAAGGAATACTTGAGCAAGCCAAACCCCATTCAGGGTTGTAGAGCTTAATAAGAAGAAGAGAAGTATGTACATTCATTTACTGGTTGTTATGTAGTTTCCACAATTAAACCCCAATTTTATGTTACTGCTTTTGTGTTTTACTCAATTTTACAGACTTCAGTAAGACCCCAGTCAAATGCCCATATGAACAAAATGTTAACGAATTTTACAATTCCCCAACTTCAGTTTTCTGAAATTTACACTCCATTTTGTCAGTCCTGACTACAACAATTTACCTGACTTTACACTTCATACTTTTATTTTCAGAATTTTTATTTTAGTCACGAGACATTGCTGTGATAGGTTTTGTGTTAGTTATACAAAAGGAATGCATAAATAATCAGTTTTGCAGACCATATTCTATTGTGAACTAAGCTTAATTTCACAGCAACAGGTGAAGTATGGAAGAAGGAAAGAATAAATCACTTACAATAAGTGATAAAATAGGCATTTTACAGATGTTGATACACATTTTGGAACATATGGTAACCTGGCACCACAGTTAGGACTTCAGTGACCACACTACACACAAAGGTGAAAAACTGTGGAGCAACTGAAAAAATTTATATCCTTTCTCTCAGCTGCAGATATCACTGAAACACTTGCTGCAGGAGGAATTAGAATCTACTCCTGCTGCACAATTGAAGCAAGCACACACAAGTAGCGTTTCCTTAGGTAGCACTATTGTCATGGAGAAGGCCTTGCATATCACTACTTGTTTGTAGAGTTCAAAACTTTATGGGTTCAAACTGATGGATTTAAGGGAAGACATAGCATTGTTTATCAACTTCTAGCAAGTTAACGGAGTACTGATTCAGAAAGATAGATGACTGGAAAAATGACTGACTGTTGCAAGAGATTAAACAGTATGACCTCTGTGACATACAAAACACTGATGAGATAGGTATACTTTTCAATCTACAACCTACTTAAATTCTTGCTTTTCATGGAGACTCCTGCCTTGGTGGAACAAAATTAAAAAACAGTGGGTTATGGTGCTTCTTGCATGCAATGCTGATAGTAATGATACATTACCACCACCTGTAACTGGCAAATAAATGTCCACGCTGCTTTAAGAATCTAAAAGCTGCCCACAAAGTATGATGCCAATACAAATTTCTGGATGACCACCATGATATTTGAAGACTACCTTACACAACTAAGATAGGAAAATGGGTTCTGAAAATCAAAAAAGCCTAGTTTTCATGGATCAATTTGCTATACACTCAAAGAATACATTCCTTGGGAACCTGAAAGTTATGTATCTCCCAGCTAACTAAAAGCCAGCTACAGACTTGAGCTTTAGGAATTATACATGCATTCAAGTGCTGTTATAGGATGCAATTTATTTGAAAGATCATCACCATGCCATACACCAAACTGCTCCAAGAAGCTACACTTATGAAGTCTGATGTAGAGTCTGCTATGTACTTCACAGCAGAAACCTAGATGTTGGTAACTCTGACCACTATCAAGAACTATTTTCCAAAGTGCCGTTTTTTCAAGTTGATCATGTCCTCAGCAATGCTGACAAAGCACTGAAACTTACTGGTGATGAAGAAAATGACTGGCATAATTTGCACTCTCTTGGAGTGCAGTTTGAGGACTACATGACATGTGACAGCGCTCTCACGGTTTGTGGAGTCCACACTACTGACCAGGTGTTGGAACATAAGTTAACCAAGCCAAAATAGAAATGGACAGACAATACACATTTATTAAAAGACTATAAGCAGCCAGAATATATATATATATATATATATATATATGTATAAATTTGATATTAAGGATAATATCTATGTAATGTGCAAGAAATTTCATAATAAAATACAGAGAACTTGGGGAGGAACAACACTTACTGACTGATCAAACAAATAAATAGTGTATATTGCCTAACTTCCTCACATTATCACAATATGCCGCTAGGTTGGAACAGAATCTTTAATTTGTTATTAAAAACCATCTCCCCACCACATGTTCTTCACTCAGAAATGTATGAGGATGTTTATGCATGCGCACGTACATGCACATGCATTCCATAAATGCTAAATTTAGTCAAAGTGACAATATGATGTGGAATAAGTCATTCAAATACAGAAAAATACAAAATATATAATACAGAGCATTAATAGCATTTTGTATCCAATATTCAAACATTATATGAAGTTCATTATACACAGCTGAGAATCTGATTTTGTCACTTCTGATCAATATAAATTCCTCAACAAAATAAAAGGAGCACGTATTTAAGTGTTTTCTAAACACTGATATAAACTGAGCATTTTCCTTCTTCAGGCTTGTGTGCTTGCATGGTAAACTGTTGAATATTTGATGCCAGAATAGCATATACTTTTATGTAAGCCTGAGAGTGACAACTGTTCTACAAATAAGGTATTCGTTCCTTGTGTTAATAACATGTACAACTGAATTTCTTTGAAATGTCATACTTAAAGAAACACAACTTAAAATACTATTTCATAGTACTTTCAGATAAGACATTTCATTAATTAATTTTATTTCAATCCAAAAAATGCACTACACTTTCTTCCAGTGATTTCATGCCCCTACATATGTTTTGGCACACCTTGTGCCATCCTCAGGGGGGTCGTCAAAGAGTTCACAATCTTCAATACACCCAATTGTTTTTCACTCACTTTCACAGTACATCATTATCGTAAGTCACCGGCACTAAATATCACTCATCTTTATGTTCATAGTAATTAGTTTTTCTTTCTTCAGTATTTTTTGTTAAAACAAATCATTAAATTTAGAATTGAAGATATTTGTAGTATAAAATATTAAAACATATTAAAGTTATGTTTGATGGCTGGCTATGTGTACTAATTGTTCGATCACATTTGATCTTGTCCTTTATCTGTGATGATGTTACCATAGGACGGTAAACAACACAGATAAAGGACAAGATCAAATGTGATCGAACAATTAGTATACATAGCCAGCCATCAAACACAACTGTAAAAAACACAGATAATGGACAAGAACAAATGTGATCGAACAATTAGTATACATAGCCAGCCGTCAAACACAACTTTCATATCTTTTAACATTCTATACTACAAATATCTACAATTCAAAATTTAATGATTTGTTTTAACAAAAAATACTGAAGAAAGAAAAACTAATTACTATGAACATAAAGACAAGTGATATTTAGTGCCGGTGACTTACGATAATTATGTACTGTGAAAATGAGTGAAAAACAATTGGGTGTATTGAAGACTGTGAACTCTCGATGACCCCCTGAGGATGGCACAAGGTGTGCCGAAACATATGTAGGGGCAAGAAATCACTGGAAGAAAGTGCAGTGCATTTGTTGGATTGAAATAAAATTAATTAATTGATTATCAAAAATGCATGGTATATATAACATAAACAAACTTCATACTTGAATAACTTAGCTTTAGCATTTTGTAAACCACAGCATTCTACTGATGTTACAGCAGATATAAGCACTGGAATATGTATTTTATCTGGTTCAGTGCGCTTCACACTCCCGACCTCTCCCCAGTATTCTACCATCTCATCAACTTACTGGTACATTTTGTATTTATTGTCACCTGTAGGTTTCAGCATTTTTATAGCATATGTGATATGCAGTACTTGATCTTGGGCAGCAATCTTCTCTAGCAGTTTCTCCTGCAAGTTCTTTTCTCAGAGGAGAAGCCAAAAATCTTTTTGTTTCTTTGAAATCTTCATGTTTTACTATCACAACTTCTTATTTTCACACAAGGTATTCTGTCCCCAACACAGTAAGGGCACTGGCAACAAAAGTGCCATAGTGATAAAACAGTGCTGATGGTGGCAGAATGGGCTTGCATGCACTCACAACTGAAAACAAGTTGCTTCACATCAGCTGTATTGTCCTTTAGCACATAACAGAAGTCACAGAGACTGCATGTGCATGTGCTCTACCCGCTAGGATGAGGAGTCAACACAAAAACAGACACTGGGTGCATCCAACAGCTACTCCAAAACCTTTAAATGGACAGTTTTATAAAATATACGAAGTTCTAGGAATCTAAAAAGAAAGATTTTTCAGCTATTTCAGAATAAGTATCAAACCTTTGATGATTTGTTAGTGTTTGTTCGGCCACAAATTACATACAAAAATAATCAATTACAGCTGTCTGTGACAAGAAACACTGCACAATATTGTTGACCATCTAGTTGTAATATTGTGCAAACAAAAAGAAAATACTGAATAGTCTGTAGACAGTATTGTGTAATATTCATTCAGTTATCATCTGTCTGCCAAGCAGTAAATCTCCAGCACAATAATTCCGATGGATTAAGAACATATAGCAGTTATAAATTTCAGGTCTTCAATAGCATTTCCAGTGTTCAAATAGCCTAGAATAATGGATAAATGCCGAGAGTGATAGCTTCTCGCATGTATTTCTTTTAGCGACTGTTGGGGTAACAATCTTGAGTAGCTCATCAAATGATGGACAATCCAACTACAAAAAATTTTGTAGTCGTTTGGCTCACTCAGCCTTAAGATTTTTGTGTGTGTATTGTGGTCTTCATTTGTATCACTCTTTGCACCAGCAGCAAGTTTTCTTTTTTAATCACAGGTAAAGCAATGGCCACAAAAGCAGCATCAGTATCACTCAAGATGTTTACTCGTTGTAATCCATGAGCAAAATGAAATATTGCACATTAATATTGAGTCATCTAAAGAGAAACACACTGCAAAATATTAACTCAAGGCAACAATATTGGGCAATAATACTGACTGTCTTGGGGCCACTTAGGTAAGAAAATATGTATTTTTGCATACGACTTTATTTCAGGGATTACTATCTTTGAAAGCAAATACAAGGAAATTACAGAGTCCTATATATCCTGATGCCACAAAAAAAGGCTTTATAAATTGTCAAGAAAATTGAAAATGCATGCAACTTCAACCGTTTACTGCGTGATTTCTGGCTTCCGCTGCGATGTAAATGACATCTGCGTTCTTCTGGGATATTACGCAGCGTTGACTGCTTCTCGTTGACCCTTGAAGATGGGATCCATAGGTTGTCCCGAAACGTCGGTAACAAACTACCAATCTACGCTGCGTAATATCCCAGAAGAAAGCAGATCTCATAACTGTTCATTGTTCTATGGAAACTCATGGCAGCTTGATAACATATTCAAAGCAGTTATATGTAATTCATGGTACTCTTTTAAGGTGTTCAATAAACACGCTCATTTTAATCTGCCGTTAAATTTCTAATGTTTAAAAACGACTCCTATTTTATTATCAGCTGCTCGTAACGGATTCTGTGTAACATGAATACGTTTTTGATCCACGGTATGCACAACATATGTATGGAAAAACATAACCAAATGCACCTCACAGAGACATAAGATTCTGACGGCCCAAACGCGCATATTAAATACGTACCTTCAAGCTTAAACAATTCCATATTTTTGACACAATAGATTCTTCTTCAGCAATATCGTCAAAGATGTCATTAAGCATCACATCTTCTCCACACCTACATAACCGACACACATTCAAATCCTCGCACTCCATTTTACACGCAATCCACTCGCGGTATAAACAAACTTATCGTTCCCCACCACTAGATAATCTGTGCCCACCACTGACTGCACGAGTCAGAGTTAATCTGTGAGTCAGACTATGGGAATCAGTGCGCTGACCAATGGCATCCACCTTTCGGATCAGCGGACCTGTCGTTCGTTTCGATCCGCACGGATTGCTACCGTTCCTCGTTTCACAGGGATCCTCCGGTTACTCATCGTTCACAATCAGTCAACATGTACTTTTATCATTCAGATATCGGTCTCATTCACCATCTCCGGTATTGGTTAATTATTCAGTACAGTAACACGGAAATATATAAATTACATTATGATTATTGTTTGACATAATTACAGTATTATAGTATTAATATTAGGCTATATTTGTAATCATTCACTATATAAAGATATTTTCCCTGGCCATCTTATAATTGCAATAGTAAAACCGCTGTACAGGAAAGGAGACAAGACTAGTATGACAAATTATAGGCCTATTTCCTTACTAACTGTTTTCCCAAAGTATCTGACAAAGCTATACACAGTGCATTAAGCCATCATCTACATAATAATAACATATTGGTCTCAGAACAGCATGGTTTTAGGAAATGGATATCTACTGAAAATGCTTCCTTCACACTAACAGATTCTAAGGTATAACCAAAAAAATGCATGTTGGAGGAATTTTCTGTGATTTTGCAAAGGCTTTTGCGTGGGTAAGTCACGAAATTTTGTTAGTTAAATTACATTTCTATGGCATTTGGGAGTAAATGCAAATTGGATCAGGTCCTATTTAACTAATAAAAAACAGAAAGTCACCTAGTGCAACTCAAATTTTTTTCTGTGACTGGGATACATTAAAACATGGAGTTCCCCAAGGGTCAAATCCAGGGCCTTTATTGTTCATTATATATATATATATATATATGACCTTCCCCTAAGAATCAACTCCTTTTCAGAACCCGTAATATTTGCTGATGACACTAGTGTAATAATTTCTAACAGAAAATTTTTTATATCTCTGTACAATGTCAAACTTAGTTCTCTCTCATATGACTGAATGGTTTGCTACTAATAAGTTACTAGATACACAAAGATAATAAAATTTATAATGAATAATTCACCATGCTCTGTATTAAGTATTGCTTATAAAGAAAATTATATAGAAGAAACAGTGAATACAAAATTTCTTGGTTTAGAAATTGATAATCACCTAAACTGGAAAAATTATATCAATCAAATTCTTCCTAAGTCAAGTGGAGCATGTTGTGCACTTAGATCAGTGTTCCATACCAGCAACATTAACACTCTCAAATCAGTTTTATTTTGCATATTTTCACTGTATAATAAAATACAGAATAATTGTTGGGGGTAATTCATCCATATAGTGGAAATACATTTACTTTACAAAAGAAAATTATCTGAATTATAGTTGGTGCCCTCCATGTAAAGTCTACTTAAAAAACTAGAGATTTTACTTGTTCCATGCTAACATATATTTTCATTAATAAACTTCATTATAAATAATGAAGAAACGTTGCAAACAAATTCATCTGCACGCAGTATTAATACAAGGAATAAGCACCATCTTCACAGACCAAATGCCAACCTTTCATGTTTCAAAAAGGTAGATTCTATGCTGGCATCAGAAATTTTAACAGTTTACCACATAATCTCACAAGTCATGAATGAAAAGGCATAGTTTAAAGTAGCATTAAGAAAACACTTAAATACACACTCCTTTTGCTCTGTAGACGAATTTTTATGTGTAAAGATGATTCATAATACTGTACGTGAATGTTTATAGTATTTCACACTGTAATGAGGTAAAGCAACCCCATTACAGGCCTAGACAGGCCCTGAGGGGTCCAGGAGGTTGAGGCTCCCAGATTTGTAGACAATCGGCACATGAAGGTGGTAAGGTTGTCAGCCCTACGCACCGGCCGCCTTTACCCCCCAGGAAATATTCCTGGTACTCATTTCTGTTAGAGGCTGAGTCGACCCCAGGGCCATAGTGCGACCGAAACGATGACACCATCGGGAATCGAACCCGCGACGTTCCGGTTTGTAGCGTAGTGCCTCAACCAACTACGCCACCGCGCGCCCCCATTTCGCACTGTATTAATTCCATATAATTTGCATACTTTGTACATTTTGTATGTTTATGACTTATTCCACAACTTACTGTAATTTTGGCAAACCTATGGACCATGGAATTTATGTATGTATACGGACATGAATACCAAGAATGTGTGTAACAATATGAAGGCGATGAATATGAAAAATTGGAAATAACTGGCGCTGAATAGTAAGGCTTCGAATGATCTGGTTGAGAAAGCCAAAACCCACAAAGGGTTGTAAAGCTAATGGAAGAAGAAGCAGAAGAAGAAGAATGTGTGTATGTATGTATGTATGTACGTACGTGCGTACGTATGTACAGTCCATTTCCCATACCTTGAAACTTGTGGAGTGAGAAAGTAGGGAAAGACGAAGGAAAAGGGAGGCGCAGGTATGAGGCTAGTACCTGTTTTATGGCAAGACCAGTCCAAAACACATCGGCCGCTAAGAACACTTGGAGATTTCTGTGGCGTGTAATGTAAGCGATAAATGTTTTTGCACAGAGAGTAGTCTGTACGTTATATAGCCTTGCCAGGCGAATACCCACCCCATCCTGCCCGCATTTCTTAAATACCTTCCAAGTCTCTAGTTCCCAATACTGAGTTATATGCACGCTTGCAGTGGTTTGATAAAGTGTACGGGTTAAACGCCAGGACCAGTACTGAATGAACCGGATCTCAATAAAGACCCATTTTACTCACTAGTTCACGTTATTGGTTCGACTGTATACACGTGGTACCAGGCGAATGGTCATCTTGTAGCAACGCCTGTTTACACGCTACTGTTTGCAGTTCACATATATTATTACAGGCAGCAATAATGAAATTAACCAATGACAGGCTGACGAATATTGTGGGTGATTTCAGGCTTCCGCGGTGGTGTAACTGAGAGCGCAGGTCTTATTTGGGCATATTAATTTTGGGGTCAGCGTATTTTAATGATCTGCGTTCAGCCACGGTATGTAACGTAGACCTACACAATTAATTCTTGTGACATATTCAGTCTGTTTGTAGACATGATATACGAGAATGTTATCGTTACGTCAAACGTACAAAGACGTATTCAGTAATGCAGTAAAATGCCGGTATAGTTCCACTGTTTGTTCTCCGCAAGTTGTGGCGGTACTACGAAATACTGTTACTTCGTTAAAGTTGTAAAATTTACTTGCAATCATAAAAATATGCTAATTGAAAGAAAGACCATATTTGAAGAACATTTAATACAGTAAGAGTGCATAGTGCTTGCATATAATCTTCATTCAATTCGTATGGAATATTTACCAATATTTATTTTAACTCTCTTCTCACTGACTTTAGAAATGGCAATGTCCAGGGCTACACCTTGCACTATGCTATCGTTACCGTTCTGTTCAAAATAACGACGGATTTTTTAAACACATATTTGAGCCTCCTTAGGACTAATTTTCTCACCGACATCTCAGTGTATCCGTGCAGTTTCCCCATTTGACATAATGTAATATACCTTGATGCTGTTTGAAGCAGTGTAACCATCCAGTGTTGTATGTGAAGTCTGAGAAACAATTTCTTTCGCCCTTTCCATAATAATTTCATTCCTGTATCATATTTAGCATTTAACTGCCCTATCCTTATTGGTAATGCTTGCTTCCGTTTTTAGGCGCGTTCGCAAAATTGCGAGCGACTATTATCTTCGTCATGTCTCTCCGCATGGAACAACTCGGGTCCAACTGGATGGATTTTCATGAAGTTTGTTACTTGGGTATTTTTCCAAAATCTGTTGAGAAAGTTCAACTTTCATTAAAATCTGACAAGAACAGTGGGTACTTTACATGAAGACCTAGGTACATTTATGATAGTATCTCATTGAATTATTCTTAGAATGAGAAATGTTTCAGACAAAAGTTGTAGAGAAAATCAAAACAAACATTTTGTGTCCAATAACTTTTTTTTTTCCGAAAATGGTGCCGTTTATGAGATAATGTGGAAAAATATGGCGGAGCCGGACAGGACACAGATGACAATCACGGTGCACGCACTTTGCGTGCTGGATAACTAAGGCTACAGACACACACTCAGAATATGTTAATACTTATTGCTTTCCACAGCAGTAAAGTGCAGCAAAACATGGTGAGAAGTTAAGAGGTTGGCAGGCAACAGAGTCAGATGGAGATACTTCACAAATGCCCTATGTTCATAATGTAAAGAAGGATATACTACTACTACTGCTTTCCACGGAAGCAATGGTTACACAAATGCACCTCAGTGTTACGTTATATGTACATTGCCTCTCTTGTTCATACTTTGCACCTGCCAGTTTTTTACATTAGCATGTGCTAAGATTTCCCCACAACGTATATATCACCAATACAGCATTGACTGGTTGGTTTGTCACATAATAAGGAAAAGTGGTTGGCAACATTCTGCTGAAAGGCTTACGTAAGCTTTCTGTTTCTGGTTGAAATCACATTCCCACCATGCAGCCCACTACCACTCAACCTCTAAGTAACATTTAGCATAGCAGTGCCATGTGCATGGAAGGGCATTGCTGTAAATAATTTTTTTGAAATTTACAGTACTCCTGTCACATTGCTCTGAATGTCAGCTTACTTAAAATGGAGGTCCTTCAAGGAGATTTTTAGTTCTGCTACATGACAAAGTCACATAGGACAAAATCAAAGTATGGTGGATGTTCCATCATTGGTATTTATTTCTTAACTTGTATACTATGTTGTGTGATTTACATACTACAGTACAAGTATTTCATGCAAAGTATACAATGCTGTGCTGTAAAAAAGAGACTAACGATTATTTGACAAGCTTATAACAAAGTAACTATGGTATCTCCTGGGAGTAGTTTTGAGGAAAAAAGTTGAAAGTTTCAAATCAAAAATAACCTTCACAATTTATTCACATATATTACACAAAGTTATCTGTTTGTTGAATATACTACAAAATTCTACATCTCCTAGGTGTTTATTCATCATTTTCATAATCTTTAGGGTTCTTGCGCATAAGCTGATGATGCTTCTTCTCAACAGTGTCATAAATCAGGTACGCAACCACAAATGCTGAAAAAAAAAGATACTTCTCAGGTTTCATTCACAGTGTTAGCTAAAATCTAGACTGATACATTATTACATCAAAACTGTGTCAAAGACTGTATTTTCAAAATTAAACCAGAGCCACCAAAATGCATTTGCAAGTTTAATTTAATACATTTCAGTCCAGTTTACAGTTTTATAAAACAAGTATATTTTGCCACATTTAAATCTTTCAGTAAAAAGATACCATAACAGAACTCTGAAATTGTATGGTGCCTACTTGGGGTGGGGTCCATGAACGTCCATTTTGCAGATGACAGCAATTGTCAAACTTCTCATGGTTCTATTTTGAGCAGCTCATACTATATAGAGCCAAAGGATGGGATACTTAATAATGAATCAGAGAGGACGTGGAAGAAAGCTGTTGTGATTTCCTTCAAGGGAGTCACAGAATTTTCTGAAACTGAATATATCACAAAAAAGTTCCAGAAAATTCCATGACTCCCTCAAAGGAAATCACAACAACGTTCTTCCACATCCTTTCCAATTCATTACTAAGCATCCCATCATTTGACACTACGAAGATATCACAAATAAGAGGGACAAGGTAACAGGAGAGTGGAGAAGATTACATAATGAGGAGCTTTATGATCTGCACTCCTCAACAATTATTATTTGGGTGATCAAATTAAGAAGAATGAGATGTGCAGAACCTCTGGAATATAGGGGGGAAAGGAGAGGTGCATACAGCGGTTTGGTGGGGAAAATCTGAGGGAAAGATACCACTTGAAAGACCCACTTGCATCAAGTTCGCTTCTGTGCCTCAAAAATAATTTTTCACTTCCCTTGTTGTAGGAATTATGAACTGAAAGTGCATTTCATAAAAAATGATTTCATATTAACCAACTGTTCTAACCCCAACTGACTGTGGCCATGTGATAACATTCTCTAAAAAAGTGTAGCCTGGGACAAACAGGTACAGACCATGGAGGGGTGCAATGGTCCAGATGACAGTGTCCCAAGAAGTGTGCACCATCTTTTGCCTTATTAATAAATTTCATGTTCTGTATGTCCTAAGGCAGTAGTCCCCTGAAGTAGCACTTGGGTGTAAGGAAAGAAATATAGGTTATCTATATAATTTTATTTCCAGACTGGAATGGTTAGAACACACAAACCTAAAACTGGCAAAATTTCTGTTAATGAGAATAAAATAAAATACGCTGGCAACGATGTAATAAGAAACAAGAAGGTTTCAATGCTGCAGCAAGCTTTTTTGGACTGAAAAAGACAAGAACACTTCTGGACTGAGTTCAAAAGATGAGAATTATGTTGAAAGAAGCACACGTGGATTTGGGAAAGCGCAGTGACCCTACCGAACACAAAGAGCTTGCCCTACTTGCATAAAAAAACAGTCAAAACATAAAATAAAGGTATTTTCAAAAAATGGGGAAATCTTTCTGGATGCGTGTTTAATAAAATCTTTCAAAATTCATCAGTGATTAACATATCAGCAGGAAATCAATGTAACATAACAAAACGTGACTCACGTGGCAGGACTCGAAAAATGTTGGAACGAATGCGGAAGAAAATGTTGGGGACACCTTTACTTATAGCACCGGCAAATGCTCTTTGTTCAAATGGTGAGAGTCGGTATTGGATGATGCCTCGGATTTTGGCCAGCTCACCAAAGTGCTTTCCCATTGTGCTGTAGTCTGCTGGTTAAAAAAAAAGTGTTAGATCCTTCAACTGCATAAGCCATGCAGAAAATAACAGTAACAATTCAAAGCTACATTCATGATGAAAACCAGATTAAATGTGGGAAATTCTCAGTGCTATTAAGTTTGGAACCATTTTATCTTCTGTGTCTCATGAAAATATAAATATAAAATAATTATTTCACTTGTTACTTTGTTAGAGTGTGAAAATGAAGTACCTCACTGAAGGAGGTACATATATTCACGTTGTCAAGACAGGATAATGCTGAAGAGAATACCTGTATCTATGGCAGAGGAGGAAGTATGGAGAAAATCACATAATGAGCAACTTTAAAGTTTGTACTTTTCACCTATTGTATTTAGGGTGATAACATCAAGGAGGGTGAAATGGACTGAACATGCAGTATGCGTGAGCGAGCTTAGACATGTAGGCTTAATTCAATTTATCAATAAACCTCAAGGGAAGCAGCCCCCTTATGAGACAATGATAAAATGGTAACATTAAAATAGTTGTAAAGAGGGTGAGATGTTGGTGTGAAATGAACCAGTTCCATATAGTGTGCAATGGTGAGTTCTTTTGTGAAAATGAATATGAACATTTGGGTCCCATAAAAGCAAAAAATGTTCTGACCAGCTGAGTAACTAGAAAGTTTTAAAGCAAGTGCATGTATTGTGGAGTGGCCTGTTTTATAGCTAGAGTGATCAAACCGTTTTTATCACGAGATACCCTAAACATGATCTATTATGTGTACTTCCACTCCATTATGACTTATGGGCTAATATTTTGGGGAAATTCCTCACATAGTGGAAATATCTTTAAGCTACAAAAGAGAATCATCAGAATAATAATTTTAAAACAGCTCTTAGGGATTTCCTACAAATCCATTCTTTTTATACTTTAGCAGAATACTTTGATTACAAAATTAATTAATTGTCTTTCATATTCTATTTATATACATTGTTTGTTTGACTCGTAATGTGCTCATTTGGTTATTTGGGTCCCGGGGATGAGCATTTTATACATGTTTTGTGTTATCTAGGGTGATACACTCAATTGTTTCTCTGGGGATTGTGTTTTATGTCTAATTGTTGTGTACTGCATTTTTGTGACCTGTATTGCATGCATTGTATTTTGTGACTTGTATTGCTGGTATTGTTTTGCTGCTATGGTTTGACTTGTTCCATATCCAAAGGCTGGGTTGCTTGATTTGGATTTCTGAATGTGAAATAAATGAATGAGTTAACAGAAAAAGCAATAGTACCATCTGATATTTGGATCACAGTATGTCTTAACCACCAGGTCATAAACCCAAAACATGCATAACTTCTTTGTTTCTTGAAGAACATTATACAATTATGTTAAAATATAATATAAATGAATAAAAAGTACAAAAATCCTCATCAGCCTTAATTTTTGGTAGCTTCCCATTGAATATGGGGATGAAAATTTAGAAAAAGTACTAGGAGTGTGTTGCATGCTGTACATACACACATTTTTAACCAACCAGCCAATCTGAGAAAACCCAGCGGGAAAGGTCATGCCTTTTAATGCACACCATCCAATTAATTCATTACTCTTAATTAGTGTCCAACAAAGATCAATCTAACATACGAGACAAATCTGTTTCTCTACCTACACTCCCAGGACTCAACAAAATGCGCCCCGACTCATCTAAACCACCAATTCATCACAATCTGAGAAGACTTACCAGATTCACAACACATGCAACTTAGTGCTTAAGCTGCAGGTAACTTACAGAACATGATGAATGCCATAAATAGTTAAATACGTATTTCGAGTGGGAAATGCCTTGTGTTAAGACAGGGCTGCATAGTTGGTATTGTGTCAGTGACAAGCCTGAAAAAACTGTCCCATTTTTGTCTTACAATAACAACACTGGTCTCATGTAGACTTACATGTCATGTCAGGTGGGGAGAATGTGTGTTTCCATTCATTCAGCCAATGGGATTAAAATCTGAATGGTTCTATACCAGTGAACTGATCTGATTGTTTATTGCATGATTTTTACAAGACTTCACTGATAAGCAGACTTCAAGGCTTTAACATTATTTTTAGGCTGCCTTGAACCATAATTCAAAACCAGTGTCTCTTAATACTTCAAAAGTAAATTAAATTTCATCTAGGATGCAATTAAGTAAAAATATCTGACAGTGAATCATACAGCTGAAACATCTTCATAGACAGTAACAACATCAAAGCCTATATTCAATAAAATCAACCTGTGTTTCTTTATTCTCACAAAGAACGTCAGTTATAAAAGGCAAACAGAAAACATGGCCTTCCTAATCCAATTGTATTACATGTGACCTTGCAGAATCTCTGATGCTTACTGCTGAATCTACTCTGAATCACGTTTATCACTTGTCAACTTGCATGGCACATATTGGAAAGCATTAAATTACAAAACAAATAAAAAAAGACAAAATAGATATAAATAATGTACTACTACCTCAGAGATATATCAATACCCACAAACAGAATTTCCACTTAAGGCAAGTCACTGGAACTTATGTAATATAGGTAAAAGCAAACGGTTCAGATGGGTTTAACACGTAAAATTCGTTAAAATTCCCATAAACAATATCTGTTCTCATCACAGGATGAGCGAACAATGGGTACATGAGGGCCGAACTTCACATTCAATGGCAGTTCTGAAAACATGGAAGGTTAACTTGAAAGTTTTACATACCATGAAGAGTGAAGCCATGCAGTACTCAAATGGTGACTATCAAGAGTAATACATCAACAAAGCTTGATGACAATATACATTTAAATTTATTCCGCTCATCTTAAACGAAAAATACGTCTACTTTACCAAAAACATTCACACAGAATGTGGAGTGACATATCTGAAAGTCTCTATTCCTTCACAAAAAAGGTGTAACACGGCGGTGGTTTCTACAGAAATACTCATTTCAGCTCACGTGTCTTCTTATAGCAATGAAATAGCTAGGACAGGTATGAAATGACTGTTCAGTCACTTTAAAGCACTGCAACCTAGCTACATCTCCCAAATAAATAAGATGCAGTTCTATTAATAGACATTCTGCTAATTTACACAAACTCGAGCATCATTTGCACTTAAATATTTATTTTATTCTACAATAATAACTACACATCACAGACCCTAATGTGTGAATAGCAAATATTCCGTTACGTGAAGAACGCAAGTACATTCATGCATGGTTTATTCACTATGCGGATGAAATCACATAGCCACAAAACAATTCCGTTGCCAGTAACAAAATATACTCCACTACCAGATCATGCTTACGCGTTACTCTATTTATATCTATTCAACATATAGGGTACGTAAAATGAGTACAATAACGCACCATTATTATTAAAAATCTTAATTCACGTAGCTATCTTATTTCGAACCTCACCTGCTAAGCTATAACATTCACACAAAAGTTTTATACAAGGATGATCCGTGGATACGGCCCTTGCAACGTTACCGTATACTCTGGTGCACGGATGGTCGATGGAGCCCATGTTCAGACAAAAATACCGAGCAGGAGATCATACTGTATGATCCGTGTACAACTGTTACAGTAGTACACACTCTTTGAATAATTCAAATGAGGTCTGTTTACAATTCGGCACACACTATGGCGCGCAGGTGTGTGGTTATGCTGATGAGAGTGTTCTAGAAACGTACACGCGTGCTCAAAAGTGATTCTTGTTTTATTAGGATTCATGCATGTGGATAGAGTATGGATCCTTTAGGAACATCACCACATACAATTGATTTCACAGATCAAATATACCGAGTTGAGTTTTCGCCATATGAGTATTCACAGAACTTAATTTGCATCGCCCTTGCAAATAAGATTGCTGTTGGCAATGTGAAATTTCAGGTACGTATGTATGTATATATATATATATGTAGGTACAATTTCTCTAGTTCATATTCTTCCAACTAATGTGCAAACGACACCTAGTACATGCATCCAGAAGACACCCTGAAAACGTATCTATTTAAGCTTTATATTTAAAGAAACAATGTTGACCTGATACATATGGAAATCAAATTATTTCAGAGCATAACTAGCAATTACAGGGCCAGAGAAGATTTTACTAACCAGAACTGGATAAATACTGAGGGATGGGTTACATTGGCTAAAAAAAATCCTACCCATTAATGGGACTGCAGTATGTTATATTTTTGTATTTTATATTTGTGTGTTTAACTTTCGTTGTGCTGCTATCATGGTTGGATATGTTATGTACGTAACAATCACAGCCTTCCTGTGTACAATTTCTTTACAGCCATGTGGAGAACTGCTGTGGGTTCCTCCCCATTCTCTGTTTAAATGCTCTTTTCCAGAGCATGTTGTTGCTCACCGACTTCCAGCTTGTATTGAAGTTAAAAATGTATGCAACTCTTCTTCATACATCCTGCATATCTTCATACAGGCCCTTAGGGCTGCAGGAGGTTGAGGCTCCCATAATTTGTAGGCAGTCAGCACATGTAGGTGGCAAGGTTGTCAGCCCTATGCACCAGTTGCCTTTACCCCCAGGAGACATCCCAGGTACTCATTTCTGCTGGAGGCTGGGTTGACCCCCAGGGCCGTAGTGCAGCTGGTAGTATTAAGTCAATGAAAAATCCCAATGACCCCATCAGGAATCAAATGTGCATCCTTCCAGCTTGTATCGCAGTGTCTCAACCAACTGTGCCACCATGTACTGTGCAAAGCAGAGGAATAATTTACCATTGCACCATACCATTCATTGGTACTGAGTTATATGTGTTTCATTTTATAATTAGGAAGAAGATGATGATTTAGAAGATGAATTAGAGTTCCAGTTGTTAAGAGAGTTCCACCATGAAACCCGTGTAAGTGCTCTAGCATGGAGCCCAGAAACATCGTTAAGTGTGTTGCCAAAATGTGTATCATTTGCTAGTGCAGGTGCAGACTACAAAGTACGGCTGTTCACCAGTGACTTGGTGTCGAGTCATACATTACAGGTAATGTACACTGAAACCTTTGTAAAGAATGTATTTTGTCCACATTGTGGTTGTCTGAGTTATTACACTATGTAATAGGAGAGTATCAATGTTCTTCCAAGGCATTGGTACTACCTACTAAACTACACAGTGTGATAACCCAGAAGACCACTATTCCTTGATTGAATATAATCTCTTTTATAATTCCTATTACAGTTTATTAGTCTCACAGTGGAAATGATTGTGTGCTGTTGTTTTCCAGCGATATCTCTATTTTCGTCACAAAATACGTGAATGGGCTGGGTGTGTATATATATATATATATATATATATATATATATATATACATACACACAGGGTGTATTGAAATTCCACTAACAGCTTTCTAGGGTGTAGGTGGGTTCAAGGTGTACTCCAGCAAATTGGTCCGAGTTAATTATAACCTAAAACCAACAATATTGCACTTATTTTATATATGTATATTGTAACCCTACATATGTTACAATATACATATATAAAATAAGTGCAATATTGTTGGTTTTAGGTTATAATTATCTCAAACTTGCACGGTATGTACAACTTTAAAGTGGTCCGAGTTGTTTGCATTGGCTCATCTCTGAGATGCAGGCAGATGAATGTACTGCTGAGAGGTGCTGTCAGAGAGGGGCAGGATATCTGCTCAGTCTGTATGTTGTATTGTAAAGAATATAGGATGGCATGTAATGATATTTTTGCTGCACTTCCATTAAAGATCATTATCCATAATTAAAATACCTCCAGTTATCACATGGTTTGTTCAAGTTATAACACTTTTGAGGTGCTGGGAGACCAACTATCCTGACTGATATTTTTCCAGGTTTTCCTTAGTTCATTCAGGTTAATGTTGAGGTAGGTCCTTAAATTACACCACCTCTTCCTTCCATATCCTTTCCAATTTAGTATTCATTATCATCCAATTATTAGATATAGTCTTAATTACTGACAGTGTCATTAAATCATCTACAAATCACCTCTTGCAGCAAGTGATCACAGCTGTGTGGATCACAACAAACAACAGAGTTAATGGGAAGCATATGGCAACAGTTAAAGTTTTACCACATTAAGTAACATATACATTAATGACATCATGAGTAGTGCTGTTTTATTACTACAGTGTTAGAATGATATGTGTAATCTTTTTTGAACACCAAAACGAGTTACTAATAATCTATAGTTATGGTTGTACCTTACAGGTCCTCTGTGGTCATACAAACTATGTTAACTATGTGACTTATGAACCAGCAGGACAGTTTCTGGCCTCAGTCAGTGATGACCACACATGCAAGATCTGGAACATCAAGGAAGATAACAGTTGTACTGCAACATTTTTCCTTACTTCTCCAGGTAGTTTGGAATACAGCAAAGTAAAGGCAAAGTTGTCCCTGTGTGGGCCACGATGGTGCATGGGGGAGTGAAGGTGTAGCTCCACTAATTTTTAACTCTGGCTCTAAGACCATGCCATCGCTCAGGTGGTTAGTCGCCGGCCTCTCACTGCAGAGGCCCAGGTTCGATCCCGGGTCAGTCCATGTGGGGTTTATGCTGTCAATTTCATTCCACTGGTGCTCTATTACTTGTAAAACTTGGTAAAAGAAACTGCTCATCTTCATCATAGGGTTGCACAAAAAGCCTTAAGGCTGTGGTGTGTCCGTAGCATCTGCTGCAGGGCCCTTCACCATGTAAAAAAAAACTCTGGATCTAGATGGTGGGTGGTCAGCTTAACCCCTGGTACCCATTGACTAGGAGGATGGGATTGGCTCCAGAGCCAGTCTGGGTGCTTTGAAGAACAGATAAATTTCATGCCCTTGCCTGGAATTGAACCACAGTTCCTTGGTGTGCAGCCTAGCCACTATACTGACTAAGCTGTCCTGGCACCATTGGATGTGAAGGTATTTTATACTATGGACTTCAAGGAGCTTGAATTGTCCCAGTGACATTATTTTAATGAGTTTGATGAAATACTGCTCTGGTATTTCAGAATGTATTATGAAATGACATACAGGGCAATCAAAAAGTAGTAATTTTCAAAGATTCATAGAAATTAAAACTGGCTTTTACTATTGATGGGACATCCACAGTTTGATACAGGATCTTTGAAGGTTTCCTTTGAGCCCCATGAGTCACATGGCATATGTCAGTGTGATATTCCATTGCTTGTCAGACCTCTGCAAGTTCTATTTTTCAGTAGTGCTGTACTTCCACTCCCCCATATGCCTTTATGTCATGTACAGGGACAACTTTAACTTTTTTCACTTTTAGACTGAAACCTTCACTGCTGCCGAAGACAGAACTTTAGAAATTTTTGAATGCTAGGCACTTCGGATCCCACATTATGCTCTAGGCCCCTTTCGTGATCACTCTATTTTAGAGGTAACAGTTCACCTCGCCTCAGAAATGGATAATCTGCCTTTGCCTATGGAGAGAGGAGAGAAGGCACTACTTGTCAAAAAACACTTGCTGCTGTTATATTATTCCTAAAACAACTCCATATTACCTACTGGAGTGAAGCTGGCATTTGATTATGAACAAAATATTTCTTGGTTTCTTGAGATTCAGTAAACCTGAATTTCTGCATTTGTTTGGTTCCCTTTTTTAGATTTTGAAAAGAGTATTGTTGTTGAAATACTGAAAAATGTATTATAGGTATGGCTGTGTGTTATCATCGTGACGAAGTTGGTAAGCTACTGGTTGCTGAAAAGAACGGACTCATTCACCTTTACAATATTCTGAGCCACCAAGCCATTCTATCCCTTGACAGTGGGTGTGTTCCACTTATGTCAGCTGATTGGTCTCCCAGCAACTGCCTGCTTGTGGCTGCAGTTGCTGGTGGAGAATTGTTGGTATGGGACATGTCTAGGCCCAGGTGATGAAAATTATGAATTCTCATATTAACTTGTGGTTTAATATAGTTAATGCAGTATGTTATACAAACTGCAGTTCACCAGAAATGAGTAATGAAAATTTATGTTTAGAGGCAGCTGAACACTGTTATTTTTTAAGTGACAGCAGCTTTTAGTTTCCTATAAATGTGACTTCAAATGAGATATAGTTCTTCACTTAATTTTAATTATGAGATCTCAGAAGTGTATTGTCATTCCATGGTATGAACAGTCATATTTCATCAAGCCTCTAGAATGTACTAGAAATTTCTATTTGTATGTCTGTTTCAGACATGGATGACAATTTCCTCAAAAGCAGCAGAAGATTTGCCTGTAACGGTAGATGTCAATCGCACTGAATGTCACTGTACAGTATGAAGCCTGTTATATATGAATGCCATCCTGATGTTCACATTGTGAACCCTGCTTTCATAGACTAGTGATTGAGTCATGGACATGTAGCAGTTATATCAAGTGCCAATACCAAACTGTAGATTAAGTTTTGATTTGTAATGTTTTCAGCATGCCGATAGTCAGGAATAAATTACTGCAGTGGACCTCAATTTAAATGCCATGCCCAAACATGTATAAATTTTATAGGAAAGCTTCTATATTAAATGAGATGTTTCTTAAAAACTAACTTTTTGATTCATGTAAAGAGCATTTATCAATTTGCTGATACAGTCCAAAAGTACATTTCTGGTTCTGAACTTCACTAAGTTTTTGATAAGAGAATCATTTCTGCCCCTCTCTGAATTAAGATTTCTGGTTTCTTGTAAAGTCATGGTATATATTATCAGTCTGTGACAGAGTTACTATTCTTCAGAAAATTGGAAAATGTGTTTGAACTTCAAACTCACATCAAATCAATGTAACTTTGCAAACAGTACTTTATGATCCGTTCTTAACATATGTTGTGTTAATGTTTGCAGGATTTGGTAAGACAATACTAGTATAGCACGATGTCAGTTTGCATCTGTATATACACGTACTTTGCCTTAACATACCCGATGTATTAGCTATATGCAGGTAATATTATAAGGTCACAATATTTTTCAGTTTGCCAATAGATGCACGACCTGTTCATGTCGAAGGTGGGCAGTTGCTGCGATTCTCTCAGCTAAGTGAACACTATATTGCCACAGTTGGTCAGTCTGATCTCCAGCTGAAGGTGACACATGTCAAGAGCAAACATCCTGCGCTGACAGCATCACTACAGGTACTGATTTAAAACAAGTTAGGAAGTGTATGCATACTGTAACAATTCTGGCACATTTGTTCCGTTTGGTTTAATTATCAAAAGAATGTAAACTTAAGGAAATACTGTATTTTGGCATAAAGTATGAGTTTCACTTTCCTCTACAACCTTTGTTTGAAACAATTTTGCCCTGATAAATATTTGGTGCCTTATGCATGAATTATGCTGCAGAAGTGCACAGAAACACATGCAAGTCTTCATGTAAAGTGTCTGTTATTGTCTGATTTTAACTAAAATTGGAATTGGTTAACAGTGTTTCCTTAAACTACCTGAAATGAAATTTCATGAACATCCATTCAGACAGCCTGACTGAATAAGTGTAATAGACATTCCACAGTTATGTTGGCATACCTAAAAATACTGGTGTCTTTTATTATGTACTCTACCTGAATATAAGACAGGAAATGTTTTACCTAATCCAGCATCTTGAAAAGGTACAGGGTGTCTTATAATTGTGCACAAAGTTGAACATGTTGTGTGTAGCTGAAGACTGTGAAGGGGGTTTGTCTTCTAGTGAGGTAAATACAGTACTGATATAATACCAGAAGTGGTCCTTGGTAAAAGTATGCTATGTGAAGCCAGGGGAAAAAATATGTTTGTTGGAAGGTAGAGTTCATAGTTATGCTTTAACATCTAAAAAACCTGAATTAGCATTTGAAGAAAATAGCTAAATGATTTACATAAATCAATACATATCTGCATAAATGTTTTCAGGCAGTGTAGTACAAGCGATAGTAATAAAGTGTGCAGAACAATGCAGGTATTAAGCTGTGCAGATGATTAATTAGAGCCAATGTACGTCATGAATAGCATAAGATAACTTTACTGTTACTTGTTCTTAATTTGTAACCCACAGAATGTAAGTAGTTTTACAGCATGTGCCTATTAAACTTGCTCTAAGTGACTCAGTCCATTAATTTACAAGGCATTGATATGCTGCTGTACTGTAATGTGAACCAGCATGTTCTGAGCATAGCATGGAATGCTTCAGAGATAGGATTGACACTAGTACTAGTACTAGGCCGGCCTTTCAGGACATGGTTTATTCCAGCTTTGTGAAAATCTGTCAGGTTTTAAAGAGTTAACTGGAACTGGGCACATACATATATGCACATGCACGTGTACACACACACACATTTGTATACATAGTGTGTAAAACAAGAGTTGAAGCATGAGATTTATGACATTCTATATACAAGGAAGATTGTGAAGTATATTCTTTTATAATAGATGTTTCACTACAACATAAGTAGGATGTAATGCAGGTATTATTTGTCCCCTGACATCCATCATATATTGGGCTTGTACTGTTCTTTCTGTACACGTTTCAAATGACAAGAGCTCTTACACAAAGTCTGCCATTGTTTGAACTGATGGTTTTACAGTGAACTCTGTAACAGTTAAATTTAATATAGCAGCATTATGCATCCTGACTTACTATGACATCACAATACATTTCTGTACATTAGTGCCATAAATTATTTGTTTTGTTGTAGCTTGTTGGTGGCTTAACGTGGCACTTCTGCTTACCATATGTATGTGTGGGGAATGATCGTAAACTTTGCTTCTGGAAAGTTGTTACCAAGTGAGAGAAGAAATGACATGGCCAATGATGAGAAATATGTTCCTGGTCATAAGAAAAGTTGAACACTTACAATCATAATACCTAAAACGAGCAGATAATTAAGCAGACTCCAGAGTTCATCAGCAGAAGATTCGGAAGGTAACAAATGTTTAGAATATTTATGAAAGATCTGATGCAATTTTTTCACTGTAGACCAATTAATATTGCTGAAATATAGTTGTGTTTGACTGGCCATTGCAAGTGTTGTTATTGTTCATCACATGTGCACAGCTGCTACCTTACCATCTCTCAGACGGCTCCCTGCAGAGTACTGTTGTTATTGACATTATGGCATGTTAGTCCATTATGTGGTCAGTAGATGGCATGACATGTCTTCTTTTAGATTCAAAGAGTCCAAAGATGTTACACTTCAAGGCCTTGTTTGCATTTTGCTTTGTACAATTCAAACGATGGGAGACCCGTACTGGTGGGAATCTTTAGTCTGCTAAATTAAATGGTATTTTACAGAAGTTGCTAGGAAGAAAGAAGTGGTATGTAGAATGGGTTACGGTACTTCAACTCACTTTTCCCAAACCACAATGTTTCAGCTCTCTCTCCTTTCTGAGGTGACAGAATAAGGTAAGTAATCCTACTCTGCTTGGCCCCCATGGCACAGAAAATTTCAAACCATCCAGGGTTTGATGAGATCAGAAATCTTACTCTACTCGACCCATTGGTAGAGTTACTCTCAAACAATGGAGGATTTGAGACTGGTTTGCCCAAGGAAGTCCTGTGGAATAGCAGCCCTTACTTTATTCCATCACCACAAGCAGAAAACAAACCCCATTTCTGAAAAGAATGGGTTTATACACAATGAAAAAGACATGAATTAAAGTACTGATTCTTGGCAGGGGAAGAAATTTTCTCCACCCTATCCAAAGCAGGTCTTGGGGGGTCCACCCAGATTTCTATCCAACAGACACTGGGGAATTCAGTTTTTGGAGGGGGGGGGCTTGAAGTTACTGGACTGTGAAACTGACCATTCATCTCTATGGAGCATTACCTCTACTCTTCCAACATGCCTTCACAGCATTACAAATGAACAATGTTTTTCCTCCTTGGGACAAAATAAAGTGTCAGACATTATGCATGTTTACATCATAATTTATACAAACTTACTGTGTCCTACTACTTTACTTTTCAACATACACGTGACAAAACCACAGAGAATTCAAATGGCTGGATGCATAATATGTGAAACAGACCATGAGTATTCAATTAATGCTACACAAATGTCTTCCTGGAAGGAATGTGTCATAGAGTCTTCCTGCTAAAGGAAGAGGCAACAAACAATATAAGATAACAGTAAAGTTGAAGATCCACGTCACCTGGGATGTTACAGTGTCAAGTGGTAAATAGTTACTTATGTTTCTGGGTCCAGCAGACCAGTCACTCTTCTTGGCCTGCTGGACCCTGAAGATGGAAGCAGTATGCATCTATGAAGCATCTGCAACTACTTAATCCCAGATGATTTATACATTTATCAACACAGCCGTAAGAACCTCAAATCTTGCAATGAATTTCCCTACTGTGCCACAGCAGAGAGCTGATGTAGTGTGAGGTTTATCTAATGAACATCTGGAAAGGAAATGACCACAAGTAATCATGGCCTAACATGAGGTACTATGACAGCATTATCCTGCTGGGAATGAGGAAAACCACAAAGAACCTCAGTCAGCAGAGCTGGTATCCACAACCTCCCAAATACGAATCACAAGCACTGCAATATTTGGTTACAGGTGACAAACAAGTAAAGTTCCACACATACTTAAATTACTGAAGACAGCACAGCATAATGCTCCTGTCACTTTATCCCTGAGAGAACAGCCCATTGTACAGATCAGGCAGGAGGCTGGGTTAGGCTCAGAGCTATTCTGGATATTGTAGCAAAAAGAACAAATACCACTGCATATAATCAAACTTAACATGGTTTTTATGGATTTTATCCTATGGAAATCTTAACTGGATATTTGAAAACTACAGTAGAACCCTGTTAAGAAGTCTTTCAAGCGACCAGAGGATTTGGGACTCCTTAAGTGGGAAGATTTATTAAGAGGGAAGCTTACTAAAAGCAATAGAATTTTGGGACTTTAAAAATCAGATTTCTTACAGGGGAACACTTCTTATCCGGGTTCTACTGTATATACACTATGCTTTACTTATTGAGAACAATAATATTTACAGCATCAATTAGTCATATAACACCACCCTTCACCAGCAAAGGATGGAAGGAACACCAACAGGGAAGATACTATATCCACAACAAATCAAAACGTAATTTAATTAGTATAATTGGATGATAAAGTATAAAATAATACAAGAAGTCTTTATGTAACAAAATAATGAAACAAGATTACAGCAATCTATAATATACTGGTAAGGAATCAATCCCACTTCATACAATTTATACATGACACCTTATATTTATAAATTTTAGATTTTACATTTTTATACCCAATGATTAGCCTGAACATCACAAAACAAAGTCAAAACATGTTGCAAAAGTAATTAACAAGTTGTTTTGTCAATAATAAAGTTATATTGATGGTATAATACAACTTACCCTCAGTTCACACTTCTCGTTAATTGGCCCATCATCTCCCATTGGTGGCTCCAGCTCATTCTCATTAACAGTCAGGGCCTACGAGAAAAATACTGTCATTACTTTCACTGCCAATATATGGAAGTCTTTTCTGGTCCAACCAAAAATGATGTCCGCACTGTGTCATGATGGGTAGGTCTGGCCAAATGGACCAGGTTCTCACCAACTAATGGCCAATAGTGTAACTACATCAAAACACTGTGTGGATAAAATACATAAATAAATTTGTCACCATATTATAAACATACACCTTAAACTGACCATGATTTTGAGACCATTTTCCAATTCAATGAATTACAGGACACACAACTATTTTACTGGCTACTAAATAAGAAAGAACTTGTGTATTTAAAAACTTGAGATATGATACAAGTCCACCAAGGCTAAATAAACCTAAGTAATACTGACTGCCTGTAATCAAAAATGGAGCATGCACAGTAAGAAAATGTTTAGCAACACCACTACTACATCTCGGCAACAGCACAACCAGTTCCCATCCTCTGTACATGTAACATTATATTAATCTTTATTTGGCCACACCTCACACTACTATAACTTTTTTCTCCATTCCAACATATTATTATACAGGATAGTCTTAATGTGCATGACTAAATGGGATGCATAAAATGATGAACATCAGAATCCATATTTTCATTTAATATACCAACTAAATGCACCTACAATATATATGACATTACAGTCACTTCATTCTGACATGTTTCGGCATGACAAGGCCATCTTCAGGGAGTACATACCAAGCTTAAGACCATCTATAGTAAAATGGACCCTATCTACGAAATTCACAAACTTCCATGAACTCTGCAGCCAATACCAGTTTTTATATGGATAAAATATGTGAATCTTCTATTGTACTATGGACATGTATGTGTAAGTCATACTGTAAAACATTTAAATACAAAATATTAAAAATATATAAAATATAATTGGAGACTATATTCTTCTACGTCATGGTAGTGTATATTTAAACACCTGCAGCAGTCCGTCATCCAATGCGGACCATGTCCCTGTATGACATGCAGTGTGGTGTGTAATATATTATTTATTACTGCAAGTGGATTTATACCCGGTGGCAGTGGTACTATACCCGATGGCAGTGGTAATACCTACTGTGTTCCAAGAACTTACAAAATACCAGTAGTAGCAGGGTAAAATAACCTCCAAGAGCATAGAAGTTTATTTTGATAATGATGATAATGGATACAAAGCAGCACTTGTACACAAGAGTTATGCAGCAATGAAGCCATCCACTTCACTTAATGAAAGATAAGACTTAAATGTGCTGGGAGTGATTTGCACAACAGCAGAAACGTGGGGGAAGTTGACTTGTCAGCCACATGGTCTCATCCCAATTTGTCGGAACCAGTCACAAAAGGTCGAAGTAACAGAACTAAAATAAGAAAAATGTTGGAATCCTGAACGCCAAGGTTTACACATTTAAAGCCTCCATAGCAAACATTTCTCCCGGTGTACCACAACAGTTTCAATGTACTAACAATATTTTTTTCTGTATTTAAATAAAAAAGCTGAAATTGGAAAGACCAGCTGACAGCAGTAATGAGTTAGATATTTTGGCAGCAATGCTGCATATTAGCAAAGTATATGGCTTATGTTTCACTTATTTTTTTAAATTTGTATCCTTTTTTACGTTGATTTTTTATTAAGGCTGCATACCATTAGAGTTACACGTACCACAGTTTGAGAAACCATGCTCTATTGTGTACAGTCCTTACTGTTTTCAGTACCTCTTGTGACATCTCTCCAGCCATGTAATGTCAGTTACCAACAATGAAATCACAGATACTCAAACTGCAGTCACAAAACACAATGAATGCAGTAAGCTTACAACATTAGGTACAACAGAAAAGAACCCTTAATTCATGGAGGTTACTCTGCATGTTATTTTAATGACAGAAATGTTACAGTTTCTGGTTTTCTTACAACATGAGAGACTCAAACTCAATAACATTTATACCACTATGGTGAGGGTCAGAGGTATAATTTTATTGATATGCAAGGAGTCTACCCATCCAAATGTCTATGTCACGTGTAAGGGCTTTACATGCATACACATCAAGCAACACATTACAGGCTTCCTGGAAACACCCCTCCCCTTCACAACCATCACATACAATAAGTCACTATCAATGTTGGCAACCCTGACAGCTTACATGTCCTTATTTGAAACTAGTACATTAGACGAATCACAGAAGTACTGTCAATACATCATGTCAATGTGAATGTTGTGTTACAAAATAACAACGTTTTGAGGTGTTATTGCAAGAGCAATGGTACCGTCTTCAACAGTCCTAATGTGAAAAGCAGCTAAGTTATTCTGAACTATCCAAGACTGCAGTTTTTCTCACTTACAATGCTTATTCAAATAATGATCAAGCCTCTCAATTCATTATGCAACTTTAATGATTATGGAACAGTACAAAAATTAAATCAATATCTGTCGAAATACAACTAAATTCTGTTTATTATATATAACTACATGTTTTGACATATCTCAAGTCATCCTCAGGTTCACAATTGGTCCCTACAACTGAGGAAGAAATATACATTATGCATGTCCATAAAAACTCAGTTAAAATTATTACAAATTATTGAAAATTTCATGTTATGTTAAAACTAATTAAAAGTTTTAGACACCAACATATGCACTGTATTCTCATAAGTAAGTCAATTACCCCTACATGTTTCAGCCTTTAACAAGCCATCCTCAAGGGGTCAAAGTTTTACATATGCTTTACATCTATTAGTTCAATTTTAAACACCTCTTACATCCACAAAGAATAAAATAAAATAAAATCTTGATACCCAATGGATTATGGTATCATTACGTCCAGCTGTCGAAATTATGTAAAATCCAGGGGATGTGTTTTACTAGTCTTTCATAAAAGGTTAAAAGTTTCTTTAAAAATCACATATCTATTGTTTATAAATTAATGGCAGTCCTGATTTGTATACATGTTATCTCAAGTAGGTTGAAGTTACCCTGTGGAAATATGAACGGATATCAGCATCATTGTAACAAACCCGGTATCATAAAAATTATGTTTAAGAAAGTATTAGCTATATATTGAGACATACCTGTATTATGTTGCTACGTGTCCTGTGTTGTGATCTGCACCGGCTGGTTGAGTTGTGACTTGTAGGTTCGTGTTGAGTGGTTTTGTCGTAGATACCTGAGGATGGCTTGTTAAAGGCCGAAACATGTAGGGGTAATTGACTTACTTACGAGAATATAGTGCATATGTTGGTGTCTAAAACTATTAAAAATTGTTAAGGTTGTAGACAGGAACAGTATGTGTGGATAGAGGTTCTACAACTGTTACAAATATTGTTTACATATTTTACTCTCTTTGTCATTCCAAAGTTGTCATGGTATCATCTCGAGTCCGAGTATCTCGATGTTGATTCATTCCAAATTTAATTATCTAAGTGAACTTCCTTCCACATTTTCGGATCTAAGGAAGTTAAGAGTATAATTAGAAAACAAGTGGATATGCAACCTAACGGTTCCTTCGAAATAACAAGCGTTTTCGTAACTCCTTCAGACCTATATTAGAAAATCATCTACATCGAGTTCACATTTTTTGCCTCCTGTCCGAGTACTGTTGTGTTGCTGTCGGGTCTGCAAGCCGATTCGGTTGTCGGCCCTTCTTTCACCATTCACAAACGAAATCGAACGATTCACGACCTCCTCCTGGTAGCCAAATGCTTCCGCATTATTCCACGAACGTATTAATATCGTCTTAATAACATAACACACAACTACGCCAATTTTACTGTTGTTGAGTCATGAAAAGCACCTAACTTTCCGCTCCTCATCACGAACTCCAACCTCGCCATGATGTGTAGTTTTGTACCTCACAGATGAAAGACGGGAGAGTAGGCACCATGGATCAGATATGATCCGTTGCTACCAGCGCATGCAACTTCATGGAGAAGATTCATGTGGGTTGGTAGCGACATCGTAAATCGTAGGGGCATCGTAAATGATGCGTATTCACTGCATCTACCTAACGATTGTCTTTCAGTATGACACCGTGCATATTTGTATATAGTTCCCGACTTTTCGGAGCTGCTTGCTCCATTATTCGAAGACTATAGGGACCCAGTTACAACACATAAAGTAGATACAGACCTTTCTGTACCAATATACGCAGTGTCATATGCCAGAAATCTCGAATTTTCATCACCGCTGTAAGTACAGTAACCACTCGCTCAACGTGATTTTTCACTATACGCGGTTGCAAATAATTAAATGTCGGGGGAATTTTTTTCTGACGGAGAAAAATTTTAATACACGTGGATCAACTCCGGCAGTTACCATCTAAACGCCACGGAAGCTAACAGCATCAGCTAGCTACGCACTGTGTAAATGTTTGTTAAAATAGTATGTCAGGGAATGAGAGCCAATCAGCGTCCGCCTTCACGTAACCGTACTTTTTCCCCATACTAAGTTCACGCAACGCGTTTTCCATTGCCTCCTTACATACTTACAATTTCTGTTCATTACCACATTTTGAGACCATCATTTGGTTGCCGAGTATGTAACACGTCAGTATTGGAGGGCCACTTAGAAAAATATATCATGGGAGCTTGTCATTGTCAGCTATGTCCATACTGCCACCAAAAAAATATTAACACCTGAACAGTAACTTCCATATGCATGACTCTTTGGCATGAGACCTCACGTGAATCACCATGTTCTAACAGCAAGTAACTAAGCAGGCCTAGTCAAACCATGCCTCTGGAATCCATTTTAATATTATCCTACCATATCTACACACTGTGGTTGAGTGTTATCTTCTCTCCCTGAAAGTGACTGCTTGGAAGACTATGACAAAAATTAGTGAAAAATGTGAAAGTCAATCTGCCAACAAAAAGGATGCCAAAAACCTGCACAGGAAAACTCTCCTTTAAAAAATTAAGGACTTTTTTAATAATAAGATATAGTACTACAGTTATTCACATTTAACTTACAGAATACATTTACAATATAAATACAAATCCCTTGTCAGACAGCCAGTGATGCTGAAGTTTAGTCATTACAATAAAACCCAGCTTCACCATTTTGATAAGCCTGTGGTCATGACTCCATAAGCTATTTACAAACACAGTGTGTTCTAATTTCACTTCTGCAACACTGGACCATTTAACAGCAATTAATTGATGTTTATTTACAAGTAACTTCTAAGTAGGAGCAATTTATTTTAAAAATTCTAAATAATGTTTGAATTAACATTCAAATTATGATTTCATTAAATCCGGGCATAACCTGGACAGGTGGCCACTCTTCTTTGTAATGGAACTATGGTACATTTCATTATTATTTTTGTTCATGAGGTACAAATATACTCTATCTACACAACGCAAAAGACAGCAATCTTTTACCTATTACACACTCCACTTTACAGCTGCCTAATCTTCAGCACTCAAAACTCTCAGGCTAACACACAATTTTACACACAAACAGAAAGGTATCTGAACTCAAGAAAATCATAATTATATATATATATAAAATGATATTTGGGAATAATGAGATGTTATGAAAATATTGTCATTTCTTAAAGTAAGCTTTACAAACACATGAGAATAGCATTCAATGCATTAAAATAGTTCTACACACTTAAATCGCAAACTGCAATTACTGTAAATCATGCCAGTTTGGTCACACAGCTAAAAGAGTACACAGTCATGATGTTATGAGCCAAGCTTGGAAAACGCTTCTTGTAGTTTGCACTAACCAGACACAACTGCTCAATATTTAGCTATAATAGTGACAAAAATTAAAGAGATAAATATGTTTTTCATAACTCCCATTAAATGCAATAACTAAAATCACAGTTACTCAATACTCACTTCTGAGATTCACCACCTCCTATAGTTGTATTTTCAAGCCTTATAACTAGTAATGTCTTTGCATTGAAATTGATTATCAGCAGCAAAATCAACATATACATCAGTTATGGAATCAGCACATGTAATGTTTAAAAAATATTTTCTTCAGGTTCTGTTTTGTTGTATACATATTTAAATAGCACCCCCCCATACTGAAGAATTTAAGCAGATACAGTTATTAAGTATGTCACAATTTCTCATGCTCACATTCTCTTGGCCTTTAATTTCAGCTTTCATGTCTAGTTGTATTGTGTTGAAACGAGTGGAACATTCTGGCATACACTGCAGTCACCATCTTTAGAATAAACAAGGCAAGAGGATAGTATAACTCAATTCTGGACCTGAGAAGCAGAAGGGTGCAAGTCCAATTTATCATATTTGAGATAATGCATCATTTCTCTTCAAATTCCAAGCTCTTTCAGATGCAGATGGTTTTAAGTCCAAATACTGTCCCAGTGTAGCTGGACCGAGAATTAAACAGCAGTAAGTCACACACTGGTCTAAAATATAACTATTATCTCAAATATGATAAAATTGGACTTACACCCTTATGCTTCTCAGGTCCAGAATTTATAGGCCTCACAATGGAAGTATATTATTATTTATTATTATTATTATTATTTATATTTATATACTGACCGGTTTCTCCTTCCAGTTAGATGGCATGACACTGGACACCCCGTCCAGTGTCATGCCATCTAACTGGAAGGAGAAACCGGTCAGTATATAAATCTCACAGTTTGGGGCTGAGCTCTGCAGCTACATTTCCCGAGCTTCAAGGGCCATAAGGGTGAGTCCTGAACTACAAAAGTACGTGGCTTCCACCACAAACATCCACTCTGCAAGTCCCTGTATCATAAGAGAAACCAATTAAATAGTTAAACATCCCCTCTGCTTCAACTGTGAGGACAGATCAGAGTCAATAGTCTGGTCTCAACTCTCTCTCTCTGTTCTCTCTTCCTAACCACAGCGAACCTTTCCATTAAACTGCACCACACAGTCCACATCCAGACATTACTTCCATCTGAAGGCCGACATATCAGACCACTTTCTCTGTCCACCACATTCACCCTGAAGATGGTGACTGCAGCATATGCTGAAACACAACAACTTCAACACAGATGAACCTTGAAGGCCAAAATTACATATTCAGTGAACCTGTGTAGAATGACATGTTAACGTCTACAGCAGCAATGCACAGAGTAGTATGCTAAAAAAACAAAAAAATACACCACATACTTCCAAAGTCCACTGCTCATGTTTCTTCCAGAATTCTGAAATGTTGGTGTTATGTATCTAGCTCTTTACTGTATCATATAGCCTTTATATATGCTTACAACACACTGCAGTTCCCAGACAGTGACAGAATGTACACAACGCAAATTCTCTCACATACATTATAGTTTCATTGGATGAGCGAGAAAATTACTTTTAACAGCGACCATTAATGGTAACATTTTGCTTTAATTGACACTATTCTGATTTATGTTCTTGATAAGGTGTGAAAGTCACTCCCAGTCTCACAAGACTTCACAGTGCCGACAGAACCATGACAAATATGATAAACATCAAGTAGTGTCATTTGTACCATTTTCCTAAATTGTATTTCTTAGATACAGAAGGCACAAGAACTAATTAAGATACGCAACACCTAACGTACATTTACTATGTTCTACAAAGTCTGTTGTATGACTATCTAGGTGAACAACACTTAACCCTTCAATGACATTGGAATTTAAATTACAGCTACTGTCAAGAATGGAGGGGTTTTAAATTTAGTCCTTTAAATGCTTTCACGACTGTACGGTGCACTGAGGCCAGCATTGAAGGTTTAAGGCTCTACAGACATAAAATTATGTTTGCCGGTAATGTCATCTTTTACAATGTGTACATCAAACAAATTTCAGCAAAAAAGGCCTGAAAATAGGTCTCAAAAATCTACATGTCAAGTAGCTAGGTACAGTATATGGAAAAGTACAAAAAATAATGCTGAACACATTCAGTGTGAAACAATTTTGGCAAGCTAACTGCTCTTGTAGAAAATTAAAGAAACAACTGCAGACAGCAATTCACATTTTCAATGTAATACTGTCAATGGTATACATAGGCATGATTCTGTCCAACATGCTTAACATGCAATAACAAGGCACTGACAGACACCTGGAAGACCATAATTTTAGACTTCTAACACACCTGTTGGTTCCTTGAATGTTCATTACATGTTACTTTCCAATCATGAAAACATGACTGTATCATTTAATTAAATTACTAATTTTCTTAGTAATTTTCCAGGTTCTAGTTGTATGAATACCATGAGAGACTCAATTTGCCATACCATACTGTTAGATGGACTTTGCAGTATATATTTCAGAAAATTACTCGAACAAAATTCTTAAAACAAATCATATTACCTTCTGATTCAATATAATGCACAGTTAATATTACACTATTACTTTACCCATTTCCAGAATTTGCATATTCAACACCAAATTCTTCCTTTATAAGTCATCTGCTATGGGAAAAACCTGTAGTATGTTTTGTCAACATTACATACCTAAGTAAAAGAGATACATATCAGATGGCTTGCTTCCAAAATGAGAGTTACATCTCATAAAATGCCTCACTCTGCAGTTGTTATAAATACAAAATGAAGAGAAAGCGGAAGCACTACATTATTTTGATCACTTGACACTATGACATGAAAGAAATTATAACTTACACAAGTTTGCGTAAGAAAACAAAACAAAATTCCATGCCACATATTTTGCCTTGCGCTTTTTTGTTTTTGGTATACAGCACTGCTGAAATGTAAAGAGAGGGTGATGATAACTGATAATGAACCTGAGAATCTTTAAACAGCTTTTCACTTTAAGCAGTGCATATGTCAACCTTAAACCCATCAATCAGTCAAAACAACAAAAACAGAGAAAACTTATTTCCAAAAAGCATTTGGAAAATGTGTATCCATTCCTCTTGATGCAAAAAGCTATACCTCCTTCTGTTAAGAACAATATCACTACTACCCTTCAGCTCCAAAACCACCACCACAACCACTTAGATGGTACAAGTCCCCAAATGGGGAGGAGAAGGGGGGGGGGGGGGAACAAGAATATGGAATATAATTTTAAAGCAGAACTCTTGACACCTGCAATTAATGGCTTTATGAAAGGCAAGTACCTAATTTACTTAAAATTTATAAAGTAGCAGTCTAACAGAAGAATGGGATAATCTTCAAAACATATTAAAATGGGCAGCAAAAGAAAGTTTAGCAACAAAGGGGAAATGGAGTAGGAACAAGGGTTGAAGAAAATGAGACAACGATAAAGAACAGAAAAACAAGGAACTCACAAAAATATTTTCCTGCACACACAACAGGTGGGGTGGAATACAAAAATAAACGGACCATAGCAAGAAACATAATGAGACAGAGGCACAAAGAAAGCTGGAAATCACTTCTTATCACAGTTACACACATGACCCAGCAGTGCCCCTAGTACTTCTGAGATGTTACAAGAAATTAAAATGGTGAAATTAATGAAAACATGAAGACTAGAAAATGTCATCAAACAGCACTTTCCAAGACCTACAAGCTCACAAGAATACAGATCTCACACTTCCAATTTCCACCAATAATCAAATTGAAGACTTCACTTTTGATGAATAACACAGTGTGCTCGAAGACTGTAAAAGCAATGTAACACCTTCAGAGGATAATATCAATATTAAATGGTTTAAACATTCAGCAATTCCTGTCAAAGATGGGTTTTTATATTTTTAAGTAAAATTCTACATGGAAAAACCCCCTTCTGAAAGTTAACAAAAGCCTTAAAAATACCATTATTTGAAACCAGAGAGAGAGATATGTCTTTGCCCTTCCAGCAGCAAAATACATACACCACACTTTTGAAAATTAAGTATGTATAAATTCTATGATAAAAACAGTAGATGAAATACAAACTGGTTTCATTAAGGAAAAAGCCCTGCGTGAATGGATTTTTCATAAAAATCAACAATTAAAAATGTAGGGAGTTCAACTTACAAACACAGATGTCAAGTAAAAAGAAAAGTATCTGAAATTCTTGAAAACGACTGAATATAAAAGCAACTGCTTACATCAATACACAACATTTACAAAATACACTGGATAGCAGTATAAGTATAACATATTCAGAATGGCAACCAACAAGTCAAGGTGTTCATCCACGTTACAGCAATATTTATAATATACATGAAACTCATTTATCACAAAATGGCAACTTATATCATGTAGCAGCATAATTATAAATAGAAGTTTAAACCTGGATAGTTTTAACAGATGACTAGTTTATACTGGTAAAACCGTAAGACGAATTATGACTCTCACTATACAAATTATGAAACAAAACTAACAACTTTTGACACTGAAAATTTTAATGTAAAGAGCAAAATAACGGACTTCCAAGAGCAACACATATCCACAGTAAAATCTGTACTTATATCAAACTTAATGAACAGCTTTAACTTCCACATATAACAGTTTTATCACACATAAACATAAAAAAATACATTATCATAAAATTTCTAATTTACAGTACAGCAATGGAAGCAATAAAACAGTGTTCAAACTCAGTCAGATTCAGGAATATACAGAACTGCCATTTACAAAGACTTTACTCAATGGAATGTTTCTGTCAATACCACCTTTTATTAATTATATCAGAAACATACAGGCATGTTAATGAGCAAGATATACAGAACTGTAATAAGCCTGGTTTTGTAGTAGTGTGAGGCTTGGTCTCTCACATTGAGGGAGGAACATAGGTTGAGTGTGTTCGAGAATAGGGTGCTGAGGAAGATATTTGGGCCTAAGAGGGACGATATGACAAGAGAGTGAAGACTACATAACAAGGAGATTTATGCTATGTACTCCTCACCAAATATCATTTGGGTGATCAAATCAAGAATGGGATGGGTGGGGCATGTGGCACGTATATGGGATAGGAGAGGTGCATACAGGGTTTTGGTGGGGAGACCTGAGCAATGGAGACCACTTGGAAGACCTAGGCATAGATAGGAGGATATCAAAATGGATCTTCAAGAAATGGGATGGGGAGGCATGGACTGGATTGCTCTGGCTCAGGATAGTGACAGGCGGCACGTGCTTGTGAATGCAGTAATGAACCTTTGGGTTCCACAAAATGCGACGAATTTCTTGGCTAGATGACAACCTGTTAGCTTCTCAGGAAGGACTCTGCTCCATGTAGTTAGTTATATACAGGCATGTTTCACCTTATTCTTCTATGCCATCATGAATTCTTTCATATGTATGAGTATACATGATGGTTAAATATTAACCAATAAATTTTACTTTACTATGCCAAAGTACTGAAAAGGATTTAAGAGTTAAATCCTTTCAATCAAATGGTATGTATTGAACATGTCAATATACATACATACGTGTGTGTGTGTGTGTGTGTAGGACCAGATGGTGGCTGACAACAAGCTGAAACAACTTGTTGCCTGTATATTTCTCATATAATTACAGATAATAAAAGGTTGTGTCAACAGCAACATTATTCCATTGAGCGTACCACGTCTCATACAAAGCTTACAAGACCGGCATGGCCCATGTTGATTTAGAGCAAAAAGCTTGACCTGTGAGCAAGCAGAGTCATGGCAGCAGGACATTGGCAGGCCACACCCAATTGGATTATAAAAGGAATGTAAATATAATGAAGGTGTTTGTATACACATGAATCATGGAATTCACAGAAAATAACAGATCTGTATACAAAAAAAAAACCTTGTTCTTTGTATGTTCCACTCAAGAACCCCATTGCAAATTCTCCATAAGCAATCAGACAGACACATCTGTTTGGTGAGAATCTACAAACACTGGCATAAGACAACAGGCCACCAGGCCAAAGATGTGGAAGGCTGACGATGGTGGTGGTGATGATGATGATGATGATGATGAGTGTGGAGAGTAGTCTCACTATTTAAAAATAAATGACTTCTTCACAGTATTCTATTTTTATTGTAGCTGTAATCACAGATTTTAAGTGCAGTGTTATTATGAGTGTTATGGAGATCATGAAACTATCATCATTACATGGATATACAACCTGCTGCTAATGAGACAAACCAGGAACACACATCGCAAACTCAGTCACAAGTCATAAAATCTACAGAAACTTTCTTATACGGATTTTTAAGTTCTGCTGCAAGCCATTTCATAAAGGATACATGTCTGAAAAACGTAGACAACAAGCCAGTCCCTGCAGTGTACATGTATTACAGAAGTAACTTGTTGCAGTCCTCTTTGTACACAAAACTGACAGATCAGTTATTTTGTTTACAGCATCACTCTGCTTTCATTTGAAGATGAATTACTGGCTTCACAGAAGCCTACAGTCATCTGCTAAACTTTATGATGAACACAGATTTCAGTATGACAACTATGGTGTCTGTCTCCACTTCAGAGGTACAGATATTACCACACTGCCCACTAGAGCTATAAGAGCAGGACATTTAAAAAACCCCCATTTAAGTTTCATATGTCATCTTTAGGCAAATCACTTCAGATTATCTCCAATAATTGTAAAATTTACCAACATGAAAATTGTAGGGGAAACCCTGGTGAAATCCTCTCAATACAGATCAGAAATGATACACTTAGTGACAGGTACATTGTTTTAAAATGGCTTACTAACTGAATCTGAACATTGTTACACATTAAACACAAAATTTGTTGTGGGAATTTTCAGTCATTTGTGATATCATGATCATGCTACACTTTATTTAAAATAATATTTGCAAACAAACAAGTTTTACTGTACCTAAAAATACCAGTCTCTTACACAGAGTTACGCACTACAGCCAACTCAATGCCAGAGTCAGAAGATAAATGAGTCACTGCCATCAAGCCCCAAGATGCCTACACAACATCAACATATACAGAGTGGTTCACCTGACACTCCAGCACTCACTTAGGCATTTGGCTATCATTGTGCAGTCACAATGAGAATGAATGGGTTATGCGTCAGCATATGCCACAGAAAATTCAGTGTTTGTTGTATGGCCTGTTTTCGATCAACAAATGATCAGTATAGACATATGGCCTTCACAGTAGTAAAATCTTATTTCTGTGCAAACTGGAACAGGAAGTCTACAGAATTAATCAATGCACAACTTTCAATTCTGTCATGCAGCAGCATGTGATTCTTTCATGCAAGAGAACTTTCTACTGACTGGTATCTCACCCTGTGGCCAGACAGTAATATGGCTGCAAATGAAGGCATGAACCACACAGTGACAAGCCAGGTAATTCCATATTACTGTATACCCTCTCCTTATGAACGAACCTCTTACATACATATGTAGGAAATAATGGACGAAATCTGTTGATCCTGAAATTCTGGTCCACAATGGGAATACGAGAAATATGTACGAGTACTGACACAGGCTTGTCTCCTTAATTATCATTTATTTACATTCACTACAAGGTTAACCATACCTGTGTATTGTGTGTATACATTAATGCTATTTATGCAGTACTGTAGTACTGTTTTGGTGACTTTAGGCTATACACACACAAACACAATTCAGAAGTACCCGACAATCGGCATTATTGGACCCACCCACTACCCCTATTAGTCCGTTCATAAGAGGGTCTACAGTACAAGAGAACCACCTCTGTTCTCATCATCCCTGATGATAACATCAGAGGTGGTTATTGAAATGTTGGTTCACTTGCCGTTCAGCCATCTGATGTGGCTGCTAGTCCAAGAAAGTTTTACTGTATGCTTGCATCATCAAAACACAGGCCAACATGTGTGTGCACGCACATGCACACACATATCTATGACACAGAAAGAACAAGTATGTTATTGTAATTCTGGATGGAAAGTAACAATCTTTATCTGTCATAATAATAGAGTAAAACAGACACAATTAGCTTTCTGGGATGTGACTCCATGTAGTGTGAAAGAGGTATCAACATTTCAGAGGCATTTGCTGCTGGATTTCATTTAACCTGATGGCATCACATCCCCAACGAGCACTGTAAGAACCTCACAGCTCAACAAGTTAGCGAACCTCACAGCTCAACAAGTTAGCAACTTCCCATGCTTTGCAACCACTCAATGAACACCAAATAACAGAATGATTTATTCCTTGCTCTACTCCCTTCTCATATGACACTAACAACTGCTTTTCAGTAACCATTTAAAGTTAGGTTCCACATTAACATATCAGGACATAAGAAGAGGAAGTAACACAAGACTGGAGAAAATTTCATAATGAGGAGCTTCATGATTTGTACTTTTAACCAAATATTATTCAGGTGATAGGCAGAGCACACACAGGTGAAAAGAGAAATGCACACAGGGTTTTGATGGGGAACCTGAAGTAAAGACATCACTTGGAAGAACTAAGTGCAGATGGAAGGATAATATTAAAATGGATTTTAAAGAACTAGGATGGAGGGTCTGCGTTGGATTAATTTGACTCAGGCTAGGGACAAGTGGTAGGATACTGTCAATATGGTTATGACCCCTTCCACTGCCATAAAATGCAGGAATTTTCTTGGCCATATGAGAAAATACTAGCTTCTCACAAAGGACACTGCCATATGGAGTGGCTCAGGGCTCAGTTTTTTAGTTCCACTTTCAGAATTTCTGTCAGATTTAGTTTCATACAACTAATACCTGGCACATAACACTGTGAATACATGATGCTTGACAGTCAAAAATCGTTGATGTAAAAATAAATGTCAAATAATGTATTTTAAACAAACACTTAAGACAGACAGCAATTACTACAAGTCATTTATTCTGGAACAATGTTAAATTGCACATTTTAGTCAAAATATCTCAGCATTTCTAGAGGCTTTTCTCAATTACCCATGTGCCTCAACAAGACCTTTATCACATATATTAAGAAGACACCATATTTAATCCTGGTGATGGGAGTCAAAAATGTCTGCTCAGCAGTCACACAAGTACATATACAGTCCAACTGCATCAAGTCGTACAACTTCACACATTACAAATGGCAAGGAACTTACTGATACAGCAAACATATTGGGACATAAAAAAAAAATTTTCACTTGATTTTAAGGTACATATAAATACACAGTGTTCTTGGCAGGCATTATACCTAAGAAATTATTCTGAAAATCTTATAATTCATGCTAAGCATTAATTTCCATGTAATCTGTAATTTTTTTAACTAGTGTGCTCATGACAGAGTTCGTTTCACAACTGTCTAAGGTCATGTATTCAAACTACCCTGCCTCACATTTTTTATTTCTGCTGACATGTGAATTTCACCATGTGAGTGATGCTTGCCTATCTGTAATCTGACTTAATTCTGCTTGTGTCTTACCCATCGAATATAAATTAGTCAACCATGAACCCAACCACAATAGAAAAACCTTGCCACACACACACATCAGCTGGTAACATGCTTGTTCTACTATCAGTTCACCAATTACAATTAAGACAAAAATGCACCAAATGTTTTATACACATGCGCATGCGCACACCTCAAAATGCTGAATGTCATATAAATATATCTGTTCTTATGCAGCCCCATTTAAATTCCAATCTTCTGCAGATCACTCAGGCATTTACTTTGGCATAAAAGGATTAACATTGGCATCTCATATTTCCTATTCATGGAAAATAAATAAATACATTAATTTCATCTCAAACAAGCAAATGCACAAGAGTTTTGGACCTGAATAACTTACATGCTTTGGGCACATTTAAAGGATGCATTGCTGCAGAATTCTTAGGGCTACAGGAAATGCAAGAGCAAGAGGACAAAAACACCACTGCGATGACGGAAACTGAAATGAGACCTCACATTTGGGAACACGAGAGGAAACCTTATGCTACAGCCAATGTAAAAAAGAACAAAATCTACCTGCACTTTCAGCACTGCATGTCAAATTTTTCTTATTTTCACCTTCCTTACTAAGGTACCAATAAAAATTTGCATTCTATTAAGTAATCTTCATTTCCCATTTAAACAACTGCATGGTCTTCGCTCCAACGTTGCATGATTTACCATTTTGTTTTGCTTTCTTCTCTCTTTGTCAGCTTCTTACGATGCTTGCATTTCTTCCATTTCCTAGCTGATCTCTCAAATTGTTCTTCAAGTCTTCATTGCCTGACTTGTTCTGATATTTGAGTGGTACAAATCAATCTATATATATATATATATATATATATATATATCACATACAGGAATGACAGAATGAAAATTACTCTCCTGTGTTTCATAACTGGAAGAGAACCGTCTTGTTGGATGTGCCTCCGTTTTCAAGGTAATCAGCAGATGGAGGTAGCAGATTCCTGTGAAAGATCAATACCTTTCCACCAAAGTACATGGCATCATATCCCACAAGACAGCAAACGTCACAGTCACCACAACAAAAACTTCCAAGTCTTACCTAATACTAAGCATCACAATACAAACCAGCAACTTAACTGCAGTATGCATGTCCTCTCTGGTACACTACCATTGTCCGGTTTATGTCTGGTTTAAGGCTTACATGTCATTGCAAAATTACAAACTGGCCCTCATAACATCATTAGACAAATCATTCATATATACCAACATACGCACGTAACAGAAATTAAAAATCATACACCAGCTTGTACCTTCCTACACGTTTCGGCGATAAAATCACCATCTTAAAGGATATCTAAGTACAAAGGAATATGCAATACCAATAGACGAATCTCTTATGTACAATATTAAAATGTCAGAAATACAAAATCTATGAAACAGTAGCCATAAAATACAACAATGTGGACACTAAAGTTATTACAATGTTGATACGTTCTTAGTTATAAAGTTTAAAGATTTTATAGTATGTGAAGTCATATGCATACATACAAACATCCAGTCTTGATGTGTTTGATCCAAAAGAATCAAGTCCTCGTGATGTGTATTGGTGTGTACTACGCAGGATCCTTGGGTGGATCAAACATGTCAAGACTGGATGTTTGCATGCATATGACTACACGTACTATAAAAACTTTAAACTTTAACTAAGAACATATGAACATTGTACTAACCGTAGTGTCCATACTGTTGTATTTTATGGCTGCTGTTTCATTGATTTTGTACATTTTAATATTGTTCATAACAGATTAATGTACTGGTACTCAGTATTCCTTTGTACTTAGAGCTCCCTGAAGATGGTGATGTGATCGCCAAAACATAGGAGGGTACAAGCTTATGTATTTAATTTCTGTTATGTGCATATGCTGGTATACATGGATGATTATGGATGCAATCCATGGAATGAATAGTATCAAATCATTAGACAAAATTTTCACAGTGCAATAAATACACACAAAAATGCTCACTGAATGTGACTTGCTAACTGCTTTCAGAGAGCCTGTCAACTAAACAACTTAAGCTATACTGCAAATGGTTTAATGGTGCTCAATTGTTATACTGTATTTAGTCTGGAATCTCACAACTTCCTATGGTAAATTCGAGGGAATATTTTAATTCTGACAAAATTATGGCATATTACTTTAGTTACATTTGGACTTCAAAGACAATATGAATCCTATGCACTGTGGCTGTACCCACAACTTACAATATTCCACTTACACACATTCCAGAAACTTCTGTCACCTTACACTTTAAACTGAGATATTCAAAATCCAGATGTACTGGTGTAATACTAGGCAAGAGTTGAAAGAATTTTTCATGCCAGATTAGCTAAGTGTGGAAGTCAGTCATCTACGCCATAATTTAATACATTAAAAGCAAAGAGCAAACAGTTTGCAAAGGGTTTTCAGGTATCTGCAAAAACCTTCTCTAATAACGAATTTTAATTTTACAAAAGTCTTGTGTAATTTTATGACATTAAGAGAAATGGGAAACATGTTGCTTTAACTGTGTCATAACAGGAACCAGCACTACAGCCAATAAACTGTATTTATGAAACCCCCTATACCTAAAGGTACTTGTCAAAGGAGTAATAATAAATCAAAGAGGGATCAACAATAGAGTTGCATTTACTGTCAAACAGTACACAGGTGTGAACTCACTGCCTTGGAATGACAATTTAGTTTTCTTCAAGCTCCAGTACCGCAGACCGTGTTCCACAGCTGTGTCTTACACATGGGTCACCCTAACTTGCCAAGAACACACAACGGCACACCACAAAATTTTGCCTCATATGAAGGGTATACAAAAAATATGCATAGCCACAAATATGCAAATTCTACATATGTTATGCCTTATGTTTCTACAAGCATGTTGGAATTGCTCTGTATTCACTATAGGGACAACTCTTATTATCTCAACATAAACTTGAGTTTAAGAACAACAGCCTGAAAAGCAAGAAATTCAAATGGCTTGTAGTGCATATTTCCATACACTTCCCTTCCCATACAGATAACACATCCAGTTAGTTACAGTTAAATGGAATATAATGACTCTCAAGAAAACTGTGCATTAGATTCCACAGAATTATGTCACTGAGGTCTGGTGAAGTAATAGTGGATTTCCATTTACCAAGAATCTTATGGAAATAACAAGAATGAGCCATGAAACTTACGTTGAATACAAGAAAATGGTCTGATTTTCCATGATCACAAACTTAATTTCTGTTACATATTAAATATGCATGTTTCACTTTTATGAGGTTAAGCAAGGTGCAGAGGTTTCAGTTTATAACTGTTAGCTGTCAGTAGAAAAGTGAGATAATTGTCAAAACAAACACTTGGAGATAAGAATATTATTTCTTCACACACTTTTATCTGTATTTTATACCGTGTCTCAAGACACAAAACCCATCCCATACATCACACTTATACTCATTCCTATGTTACTGGCAAATTTCATGGCACTTAATATTGTTTCAACTAGGATTTGCAAGTAACAAGTTTGGCCAGAGCAGAGACACGGGATCTTTCTTTTACCACATAACTGTACCATGAATTTTCCTCTTTCCCATGTCATGGCATCCATCACTGACAACTTCCTTATCCTATTGATGGCAGATCACTGCTTAGATCAAAAACTGCATACAAATGTAATGTAGAATGACGTGAAACAGAGGGTTTTCTTACATGATATTTGTAGGTAAACCATTTGTCAAACAGGAAATGCAACTACAACCTTCACCAAAATATCTTGGTTTTATGTGCCACGTAAATAAACAGTATGAAGAAGGGTTTCATGTATCTGGTGCAATACCAGATAAAAAGAAAATATAACGTAACTATGCCTTGACCAAAAAGAAAATGGACACTGGAACTTTACTGGAAGCTAGTCCCTGAAAAGCCCTTTCCACACTTTTATCTTTAATGTGGCATGTTGCATGTCTAGTCACATTGTGACAAGCTTGTTGAGAATATGACTCTACAGCACTACAGCTGTAGAACACACACACACAGGCTGTAGCATGAATACAGCTTCAAGGATCAGTCTACTGAGCAAGTTGGATCAAGCAGTAATGCTTCTCACTTGTATTTGGAGATACCTGGTTCAAATCCTAACCATGGGGCCCCAACTATCCTAACATCTATCACACTTTTTGGTAGTCCAACCAAGCACATGATGAATGAATACCTCAAAATAGCTCACAGCAACTTCCTTCCACATCCCCTCCAATTCACTTTAACTGATGAACAGGAAAACACTGTCTTATTAAACATACATCCTGTTCATCTGGAAAGAACAACACTGCCTGCAGTTGGCACTTAAATTGAACATCACTCCAGCTGCAGCAGAAACCTGGGATTTAAAAGACTGTGTTCTAAACGTTAATCACATTACCATTTCATACAACAAAGTCTGAGATACTGACACTGTCATTAAACAAATCATAAATAGATGTACAAAATAAGACTTCCATCCACTTTTTTTTTCAATTCAGATGAAGCATCACTTAATTTAAATGGTTATGGAAACAGCCACTACTGGAATACAGAAAATCCCACTGCAGTTAATGTAGCCCCTTTATGTGACTCAGAAGCTAGAGTTTGAGCATGCAGTCAATGCACACAGAATAACAAGAGCAATTTCTTGAAAAATTGAGGGCTTTCCCAATGACACTAGACTATCTACCATCCTCTTTGACAGTAATGTATGCAGGACAATGCCACAACCCACACAGCAAATAGTTCTATGATGGCATTACCTGAAATAAGAGAACAGGCTGTTTTCTCTAAGATCACCAGACTTATGTCCATTTGAGATTTTTGTTATGGGACCCAATGTAACAATAAAGTTACATGGAGAGTCCTAATTCAGTGCAAGAACTGAAAGCCAACATACAAAATGCTATTTCAAAACTTTAGGCTTGGGTCTAGAAATACTGTATGAAGATGCAAGTCCACAAGCAGGCATCACGCTGAAATTCTTCTTTATAATAATGTAGGTTACACCGAACTATGCAGTCCTGTCCAGTGCCAAATATTACAATTAAATAAAGACTGTGTGTATTTGAGATTACATAATTCTTGTTTAAAATATGATTACCTGCCATGATGACAACAGTTAAACAATATAAAGATCTTGAATGCTAGCTTATTCATTGGACATTTCACTCTTAAAGATGGGACCTCAATGCCATCTCAAAATGTCAGACACCAGTCACCCTGGGACGTGGCACATTGTCCCAGAACAGAGACCTCAAAGATAATAATTAACATTATAAAAGTGTTTAGCCAATCAAAATTAGCTCCTATGAATGTCTTTCTTTTTACGTAAAAAAAATGTACTGACCTGTCAGGAACTGTCACAATTTTTAGGCATGTTCGCAAAATTGCGAAAAGCGATTATTACCTTCATCATGTCTGTCCGTCCCTCTGCATGAAACAACTCGGCTCCCACTGGACAGATTTTCATGAAATTTGATACTTGAGGATTTTTTGAACATCTGTTGGGAAAATTAGAGGTTCACTAAAATCTGACAAGGATAATGGGTACTTTATATAAAGACGTTTGTAGATGTGAAGAATTTTTCTTCATAATGTGTGATCATTGTGTGATTAATTCACACTACTGTGAGACAAACAATCTACTTTGAACACCATTAAAATATTGTTGGGCCAGATTCACCTAAAGTCAGAAATTTTATTAAACATTTTTGTTCTGTTTAAAAATCCGTAATGGCTGGGTAAAGACTATTTCACTCCGAGTACTGCAGAAGCAGCACAATGCATGAGGAAAGTTCAGTCACATTACATTTCCACTGCCCCTCAACATCTCAAGACTATGATTTACGCTGATTTCATTTTATTTTTAGTTACTTATTTTCGGTGTTTTATTTTGTCTGTGTTTCTTTCTTCCCTTCCTTGTTTCTTACGTTCTTTTTTGACAGTTAATCAGTCAACTGTGAAGTGATGGATCTTCCCCCTCAAGTTTTAACATACTGTTTGTGGTCATAAAATAGTCTCATGGACTGCAGATGATAACAGTGTCCTTTCCAGTGGATTACCCCTATAGATGCATTTGAGGCACACATTTGTTCATTTGCCCTGTAATTTCAAAGGTATGTTAATCCTGATATAGGCAAACATTAAGATATTTATAACACACATTCTCCTCAGTCTGTAACAACAAATGGAAAGTACTTGTGTCATTTAACAGTGTTCCCATCAGCATCACCTGAGTTTCAGTTGTCATGTGACAGCCAACACATATGAAGTGACAATGTGTTTAGTACCTGTGGAAACACTGTCACATTTTCATACTCTGCACTGATCCTACATACAGTGACACAACACAAAATGAACACATCAACTTTTGATACATGAATTTCATGTTAATAAAATAGTAAAAATTAAATTAGTGACTTGAATTGACTAATTCCAGTAACTGTAATTCCAGTCACAGTATAAAAAAAACATGTTACCAGGCTAAATCTGGGCTGATGGGTTGAACAAAATGCAAAGCAAAGTGTATGGGCACATAACAGAACAAATTTCATTAGTTCAATATATTTATGTACAAATACTTTACATCAAGCAGCAACAATGTCTGCATACTTCTGAACTTCTGCACATAAACAGGCATCTTGGTGGAAACTGGCAGTGTCTTAGATTGCCACTTGGAATTCTTTATGTGACACAGACTACTTGCACTTAATTTTGATAAAACTGCGAAAGAGTACTTGTATATGCAATAAAATACAAAGGAAATTTACTTAAACCAAGCTGAAGATCTGTATTAACATGGCCTCAAAATGTAAACTTAATTAATTCAGTTCTGAACTGAAATTCTACTCCTTGCACACAACAACAGTGCCAACATTGTTCACCTCTCACCATCTTTTGTCAAAATAAACATTTTTCCTTCAGGAAAAAAATAATTATGCAGCTTGTTTGGTTTAGTTTCACTATTAAATACAATAAAAATTAAATTAATATAGGCAATGACGGATGAAAAAGTGAACAGTTGCAGCACAATAAATGGGGAAGTATTTCACAATTCAAATAAATTCAATTCAATTGTATGTCAGCAGAAGCTCGAGTAACTGGAAAATAAATACAAGAAACATTAAAAAAAGCACTCAATCTGACACAACTTGTAATATTTATGCCATAAACTTAGATCATTCTACCACATGTCCTATCCAATATGCATACAAGATATTTTTAAACACTTGCACACACTGTTCAAGACTGATTTTGTTACTTGTAAACACTAGCACTGTTAACTGAATTCAGTGTCATATTTTGGTTGTTCCTTATAGCATTATATGAAGCACTGACTTAATCACTAGTAGCTCTTCTGAAAGCTGTCCAACCTGAAATGAATTTTACAGAAATGTAGTATCTGTAATCCCAAAACCTGCTTACAGAACTTATCAATGAAAGCCACATAAAATCAAGTTATAGAGAGCTAAGTATCACTAGGTACATCAGAAATCAGAAACGTGGAATACTGCAACTTGTCATTCATGCAATGACACATTTGAAATTATGAAATTTTTGGTTTTCATAAAAACTTTACCAACATACCACAACAAACTGGACTGACACAAGCAGTTTGTGTGTACTTACCAATCATCAGTGAATTGCATGGAGTCAAACTGTATTTCCTAAGGCAAACCAATATTCTAAATCGAAAGAAGCCAGATTTTAAAAACATAATGAAATGGCACAAGAAACCTGTGTATCATACAGATTCAGTAAACCTTAATGTTTGCACTTCATAATTCAACTTTTCCTCTAGGTAAATAAGTTCCAAAGTGTAATTTAATGCCATTACAACTTATCTACTTGACATCTCACAAAACTGTACTGTAATTTCTTTATAACAATTATTGGTATTAAACTGTAAAAGACTGTTTTCCAGTTAAAATTAAATTTAGCACACTACTTACAGCAACAAAATCTATGCTATTTAAAACTGTTTTCTAATGATATAATATGTTTCTAACACACACCAAACTGCACATCACAGCACTACTACTACGTCACAACATTTCAAACAATTATTGATACTTAAAATGCCAACTCAAAACAAACAACTACCCTTTGTCCCACATGGAGACCACAAAGATAATGAAGGTGCTGGTAACTGAATTTCAATTGGCTCCATCCACTTTAAATATTAGCATGACACACAAATGTGAAAATCTGCATGAAAACAACTTTGATCACATAATACATAAGTTTACAGTATCCCACAAGAATAATGTTTAGAATGTGTTACAAAAGAAAATAAATGTATGCTGGGGAACGACGACTTACTAGTGCTTAGGAAAACAAATCATTATTCAGATTTCAGATACCATATATGGCAAATATTTTACAACAGTTTTAAACAATCCAATCTTTTCACTGACATAAGAACACATTTTATTGGAGTCTCTAAATATTATCACCCCAACATAATTGGGTATCTATACTTTTAATTTGTGAAAATCTGCATGAAAAGAACTTTGATCACCTAATACATAAGTTTACAGTATCCCACAAGAATAATGTTTAGAATGTGTTACAAAAGAAAATAAATGTATGCTGGGGAATGACAACTTACTAGTGCTTAGGAAAACAAATCATTATTCGATTTCAGATACCATATATGGCAAATATTTTACCACAGTTTTAAACAAGCCATCATTTCACTGATGTAAGAATACATTTTATTGCAGTCTATAAATATTATCACCCCAACATAATCGGGTATCTATAGTTTTAATTCTTCATTTAGACAGAATTACTTTTATGTAAACAACCATGGTGCTCAGTTCCCTAAGGGTCTAAAGCACAGGACCACTCACATTGTAGCCACCAATGCTCCTGACATCTCTCAACAATACAATGAAACACAGCTTTATCATAATATTTAGTTCTTTACAACAAATTCTGGGAAGCCTAACATATAAACCATTTTCAATTTCAGTCCCACATGAGAAAAGAACAGAGCTTTGTAATTTTCATGTTACTTCTTGCTACAGCAAAGCACAATGAATAGGGTCTTCAAAACACATATAAAACTAGCTCAGAGACCTGTAATACATGAACATGTCATATTTACAGTTAAATCTATAAAGTGATAACATTGCTGTAGATTCATTTTAAATGCCACAAGTTTAGTACCAGTTAATTTATATACTTTGTCATTAGGTTGGCTTAATTCACTGTTTATAGTTTGGTTCAAGATGGGTGTTGTATAATGCAATTGATAACACATGAAAACAACAAAGAAAAAGACAGTTAATGAACATAACATTGTAAGGAGGATGAAATAGGGTATCCATGACAAAACGTTAAGTAGCACATTATGACTGCCATCTACCAAATGAAATTGGTGCTAATGTGAATGTATACTGAAGGCTGAAAACTAGGTAATGAAATAAAGTGTACAGTAATATTCTTATACACAGAGAATTTCATTCTGAATTAAAGTGAAACTGTCTTAAGATGTTTCCAGAAAAACTTAACAAATCAGACTTATTACGTGCGAAAACATCTGGGAAGGGTACGCCTCAAACTATTATTTTGTAATTCTGGACTGAAACTGACATTCACTTTACTACAATATTGTTGCATATAAACTCTGTGTTAATGGTTCATTTTCAACATCAAAACACATATTTTCTTTGGTGATTCTGTCACGCTCTTGGATACCAGACACATATCTTACACGCGCAACTTGGAAAATAAAGAGCACACTTTTGCCAGAACCATTCCATATGCAGTGATTCTACCTTGCCATATATTGCTGTTTTCATCTGCTCCCAGCTGAGATGTTCACTTAAAGACTATCTGAGTTATGTGTCTCATACTTCAAGCTACAGAACATTTGAATTAGCATCCAACTTCTTTATTGTGGTCAGCTTTTCTGGAATTGACAGTGGTTTATGTTTTATGCCAGTTTCTGACGTGTAGCAGCTGTGCTGATCATACGTTCAATAACTGAACATTCTAAAGGACAAAATCTGTACACACACACACACACACAATGTGAAATTAGCACAAAGTGTATACAAATTTTGCACACAGAATACTTTAAATTATTGACGTCACAGTCACAACAGGCGCCATTAAACCCACACTATTCTGCTCAGGTAGGTTGCCCACATGGCATGAGGTTGTCTCTCTAAAATTTTACATTTTGTTCAGATGCATTAACAATGTGTTGGACCTGAAGTTTCTTACTAGGTGATAACACTAACATAAAAATGGCAACACTAACAGACTTCACCAACACGGTCCACTCAGTGACCAATATGGCAAACCACATGTATCACAAGCAAGCCATAGATGTAACACTGCATGAAACTCATGTGCAAATAAACTTACAGGTTAACCTTTAGGGACTGAGAGCATAACTTTGTCACTGTACATTTGAAAAAAATTGAACAAATGTAAACTTGCAGGAAAATGTTTAGGAATTTGAAGAGAAAACATATTAAGTGGGTGAAAAATTCACTGTATGATGAACTTTCCATGCTTCTTAGGCAGGAAATTCTTTTAAGTGGTAGACATATTACAGGGGTAATATATACATTGATCACAGGGCAATATTTTGGTACTAAATTATTCTAACATCTCAGGCAGAGAAACATCTTACGTGGGGTGTTCTTAAATGGGTTTCACTGTTGTTTCTTTCTGTACAGTAATTATAATGCACTGTTTTGTTAAGATGATAATACAGACATTTCACTAAGCCATTCATGCCCAATCTGATATAAACATGAAGGTGGTACAATAACAATTGGCGCTGAATGCCTCAAGTATGGGAGCAGGCATAATGAGTCACTGCTGGTGTACCACTCACTACAGAATACAGGGCCAGCTACCCAAACAGAAAGTATAAATGAGGTATCAGTAGTGTTTGCCAAATGCAGAGGGTATATGTAAATTTCATAACATTACTTCAGTCAGGCAATGCAAGTATCAGTCCACTTTCAGTACAAAATATAATATGCACTTAACATACACTTGACTCTGTTAAATATGTAGATGAGAAAATCCTTTCACTTGATGTCCACATCCATGAAATGAAAAGCAATGTGGGAGAAAGAAAGAGCAACAGCGAGGTAGAAAAGTACTAACAAATGTTTCTGCAATTTGGATATTAACCATGAAAAATGTTTCAGTGCATGAAAACTGTTCCTCCAAAAATTAAAATCTGAATGCAGTTTACTCACACAAATTAAATGTTTGACTTTTGGTGCTTAACAATTTAAAGTATAATCTTCTCAGGCTGAAAGTGAAGTCAGGTAAATCAGGTAAACCACCTCACACCTGAGATTTTATTGAATTTATTGGCTGTGAAGATTCAAGACTTATAACTTTTGACGATTCAATAAATATTATTTGATCAATTTGCAATGGAATTATAGTGTTGTCAATCACATACCGAGGCATCACAACTTGATGCACCACAGATACTTCAAAATCTGCATTTCATAAGTGATTTTCTCCTTGAAAATGTTGTTGCATTTTAGATTCTTAAGGAACTAAGCAGTTAAATTCTATTCTTTGTATAAACCACAGCAAAAAATATTCATACCTCTTTAAAACAACATTTACAGTTCTGTATGTATACACCTACTGAGAAAAGTTAACTATTACTGCTTTTCTCCAGCATAAGTAAGTTCATCTGTGCTGCAAGATTCAAAGCAACCAGTAACTTTTCCATCTTAATGGGCAAGAAGGCAGTCACAATAAATGCCATTCTTTACATAATTTACCATACATTAAAAATGCTATTGATTATTCATGAGCTTAAAGCACATTCAGTTTTCAAGTTCATGTAAGAAATTCATTTCAAGTATGAATAACTTTCAGAAGAATTACTCTCTTCACAAACCACTCAACCATCCCATGGTTAATTGTATATGTATTAAAATTTGCTTGAAGTTCACGGCACCTTTACAAACCATAATGCTGCGACCACCCATACCCAGTATGTCCATGCCAGGCTGTTGCAGCTGGCATGGAACCGGGCCAGAACATGTCCTAGCTGGTCCGTTGGCGCTTGGAAGGGTTCTCCTCACCACCAGCATTCATCCGACTGAACATATACTTCATCTGTGGCATGAACTGCATCACATCTCGAACTTGCACCAATGGAAGTACGTCGTTAATGCTCTGACATTTGCCTGACTCTCGCAGGATATTCATCTGTTGCCTGCATACCACCAAAACTGACATAAGCTTCTTTATTACATGACCAGAATCACAGAATTTGTTATTCACAAAATTATGAGCTCTTCTTCTTAACAAAACTGCCACTGCACAGAAACATGATCTACGTTGAAGTGTGACTTTTTCAACACACAACAAATCCACTCCACTTGCACTTTGGCACTGAACTGTAACTACTATGATGAAAAGCTAATGGTAAAGCTAAAACTTTTTAAAAGACAGTCTCATGAATGTTTAGTAAAAGTGATTACTTACATTACTTCTTTACAGCAATGTATGTAACCTGCTAATTTTCAGCTTCTTTTACAGACGGCAGTAATATTTCTTCTGCGAAGCTAATGGATTTTGATATTAAAAATCATAAATTATAAACTGTGACTTATTAAGACTAAAAAATAGTAACAATTTGTTTGATTTTCATAAAACTGGGTATACAAGTTCTTCCCAAAAGGTGTCAGATATGCACAAGTTTCATGAAAATCAGCAGTGACATTCATACTTTACTTAACAGTGTAAAGCCATATCTAATCATAATTTACACATTTCTTATACAATATGGGTGAAATTTGGTACAGAAAATCTCCATAAGATGCTGTTCACCCATTATGAGTTTTGTGAAAATTAGTACAGAACAAGCCATACTTTGCATAAGACATAACTTAAATTATGCCATATTTTCTATATATTTGTCCGATTTATATATAATTTAGTACAGAACACCTCCATGCAATGCCAATGATCAAGTGTGAGTTTCATAAAAATAGATGCAGTAAAAGGCACACCCTACATAGGGGCACAAATGAAATGTTGCTAGCTTTTCTACATTTTCATCTGATTTGAATAAATTTGATAGAGGAGATATCCACAAAACTTCATGAAATGACTGAGAGTTCTGTGGAAATCAATGAAGTGAAAGTCATACTTCACTTAGGGGCATAAGTGAATTTATCAGTACTACTGACATTTATTGTCCCATTTGGGTCAAATTCAGTATATGAGATCTGAATATAATGCTGTTAAGCACTGGTGAATTCCATGAAAATTGCTTTTCCTACAGTTTTAAAATAAATTACATTTAAGTGAGTACCATGAAAATGTATACTTAGAAAGCACAGAATGTCTTGGTAAAGTCTGTCTACATCGGGGAGTACACCATTGGCAATTTTGTTGGGTTCAGTTTTAACACAGGCCTCCAACAGCACTGTCAGAACACCTGTTCAGTTTTGTAATCCAACTAATCGTTTTGATTAATCAGTTAAACTAATTCTGCTACTGCTATGAAAAATGTAACTTAATATTAAGTACGAAAATTAACACACAAATTTAGCTGAAGAATAGTGTAAAGAGTAAACTTGTTCCTGTCCACACCACGCAGGTGTATAGAGAAAGTAGAGCTATACCCCTACTTAGTCTTAACCTTAGCACTAGATGAAGGTGAGAGGTCAACATCACACCCTGGCCATTTCACCCCCTGGGGGGAAAAAAAAACCATGGTACCCACTGAATAGGACGCTGGGTGGGCCCCCCAAGCTAGTCTGGATGATTTGGAGAATAGAAAAATCTACTGCCCCAGCCAGGATTCAAACCCCAAAACTTCCTGCTTGTAGCCCAGTCACAATACCGACTACGCTATCCCGGCTCCTTTAAGAATAATGTATTACAATGGAAGTCAGAAAATTTGTCTTCATTCTTCTTTACACGAAAGCAGCATTTCTGTATCACAATTTACACTAAATGTATCAATGAGATGTGTAACACTGCTGATATTATAAACAGAACTTCTATCAACAAGACTACAGACAATTCAAAATCCTCTTTCTCCTTATACTGGTTGTAAAGCTGGGCTATATCACACAAGTTCAAACATAACTTGCTACTGTTGCCCTTATACTGGCTGTGAAACTGGGCTGTATCACACAAGTTCATACATAACTTGCTGCTGTTGCCCTTATACTGGCTGTGAAACTGGGCTATATCACACAAGTTCATACATAACTTGCTGCTGTTGCCCTTATACTGACTGTGAAACTGGGCTATATCACACAAGTTCATACATAACTTGCTGCTGTTGCCCTTATACTGACTGTGAAACTGGGCTATATCACACAAGTTCATACATAACTTGCTGCTGTTGCCCTTATACTGACTGTGAAACTGGGCTATATCACACAAGTTCATACATAACTTGCTGCTGTTGCCCTTATACTGGCTGTGAAACTGGGCTATAACACACAAGTTCATACATAACTTGCTGCTGTTGCCCTTATACTGGCTGTGAAACTGGGCTATATCACACAAGTTCATACATAATGTGCTGCTGTTGCCCTTATACTGGCTGTGAAACTGGGCTATATCACACAAGTTCATACATAATGTGCTGCTGTTTCAACTTCAAAATTTACTATTATTTTCCAATTTCTTGCACAAGCTGGTCAAAGGAAGGAAGGTATTTTCCGGCCATATAAATCTACTGTAACAGCCTTCAAGCATGTAGGGTGTTCTAAGCTCTTGATGGATCATGGCTTCATGCCCATTCCTGAAGCAACTGCTTGCATTTTATACATATCTCTCTTGCTCTAAAAATACATAAAATAAAATAAAATGCTCATAACAGTTTAGTAGTTTTGAGGAAAGAAACTTTTATATATTGCTATCATACACTATGTCATTTTGTTACAAGGGTGCAAAACTTTGAAAGCTATGAGATTTTAAAGATCTCATGGCAGGGTGTCTTCCAGGATGTTTCACTTCTTTCCCTCAATTCCTACCTATGCTCCAACAGCATTCAGCCCCTCTCAAGCATTTACCTTCAGCTTTCCTTTCTCCCATTTCCTTTCATCCCCTCAGATCACAACACCTTTTCTATAGCCCCAATTTTAAAATGTTCTTCTCAACCCTATTCCTCAATTCCTATCCATTCTCCACCACCATTTGGCCCCCTATCAGGCATTTCCTTATGCTCTTAATTTCTCCACATCCTTTTATCCCCCAGATACTGACTCTTCTTCTGTCGCCCACACAAATCTTTCTCTTACCTCTTTTCATGATTCCTACTCATGCCATAATAAACATCATGGCCACATACCCTCTTTAGGGCTATAGTCTCCTATTAGTTCCCTCACACAGCCAATTCTATCCTGTATTTTATATGTCTTGCACCAATTTTCCAACAAAGCTGTCTGTTCTACCTTGATGATGGAAGCAGCAAAGCAGCAGGTTCCTCTAACACGCTGGGAAGTTTCTACGAGACTATATGGTGTCAAATCCCAGAAGACATAATCATCTTCATGGAAAATTCACACAATGCCAATGTCAGAACAAAGCAAACCACACAAAATCTACCAACGCATTCTAAACTACATACTTTCCTTGTCACAACTCAACCATAACTAGCTGCCATATGATAAAAAACTACAGAACCATAAATGCTTATATGTGGGGCTACTGGTCTCCTGGTATTTTGGGCTCATGTTTAAAGAAGCATTACTGCTAGGACCTATTGACCCTTGGAGATGACAGCAGTAAGTTCCTTTGAAATGTCAGAATCCAATTACCGTGATGGAGTGTCATATCTCCAAAGCACAGAATCCTCAGCTACACCACTGTGAAGACTTCTAGACTAGCACTATAGCTAGTTACTTGATGAGGTGTCTTGGGTAATGAGGTACATAAAGCTGGAAGCTGAGTGAAAATACCAACTGTATACAGACGTGAATCAGAATACTTTTAATGAACAAAGTATCCTCTTCCCAGTCCTGTGAAACTTACCGAGTTAAACATCAGCATCTGCAGAACAATGTTCTCAGTTATAAATGCCTAGTCACTGGACAGAAACTGAATGGATGGGGACATAGTTCAAGCCTTACTCTACTGCAATGTAAAGCTTGCTTTAAAATGCAAGGAGTTCTACAATAAACAGAAGTAAACTAAAAAGCTCCCAAAAAGCATATTCTAGTGAAAAATATGCAAGGATGGTCCACTAAAAGGCATGAGGAAAATTGTTAGTGACTTCAAAACTGGAAGTGAGCAGGACCACAACCTGATATTTGATGCAATTATTGTAATTTTCCATTTACATTAATCACAAGAAGTGCAACAGAGGTGTACACATAAAGATATACCATGGATTGGCAAGAAACACAGCAAGAGAATATCCCAGTTCTAACACGCAAATATGGTAACCTCAACCACAGAACTTCTTGGCACTCCAAGGGTTAAACTTGCTTCCAAGCCACTGATCATACTGGCTTTAGTTCTCAAATCTACTGATTTGCAACAGTGAGGTTGCCAACTTCTCCACACTAATTCATCACCTACACTACCATATATACAGAACTAGTCCCAACTTATGTCACAGCATGATCTTCAGGTTTGCCGCACGTACAGTTTTACACACACTGTTTATGGCCCTTTCCGCGGCACCTCTTCAGACATATGGCAAACACTTGCTGTGACACCACTCAACTCCAGACTTATCATATGACATCAAGGAGCTTCCATTTTCTTCTGCTGCTTCCTTAAAGTCAGTGCCAATTTCCCATGACAATGCCGCTTCAAACGAAGGTGCAAAGGAACAGTCTGTTGTTTTCAAAACAAACGGCTGCTTTATGTCACTGCCCTCGCAAGACACTCCTCCAGCTTCACATATACCCAGTAAGTGACACTTCCCACTATTTTGCCTTTCCTTATGACACAAAAAAAAAATCCACTGCAATGAAAGCACTTTCCACCTTGTTTTGAGTCATTCATGACTCACACACTATTTATAAAATTACAAAGAGCTGAATACAACAACATTGTAATTGAAGAGGGATATTCACAGACTGCAAAGTACAAATCCTACAGAGTGTTTTCACATTCCAACAGTGCAAGGAAACACATGTGGTTAATGAAAGCTATATGTATGATTAAAAATAAGAACAAATTCAATGAAATGCACAGTCATTTAACAAATTAAAAATCTATGTATTTGTGACATCCCCATAAAATCTGTAACTTGACTGCTGATCTAGCAGAGTATGGATCTTCAATACCGGGAAAAACTGTGCAGCCTATCCCATGAAATAAAAATAATTATCAAATAACAGATAGCCAACTACCAAACGACAGAGTGTGAGATTTTCTTGCATACATGCTACACAAAAACAAGACTGATTTGTTCTTCACTTTCCTGCTGAAAACAATGTATCTCAATAATACTATAACCTAAAACACAAGAATATACAAAAGAAAAATACATAAACAAATATCTTTGAATTGAGGATCAAATAATAAATGAAAACTGTTTAATATTTCTTGACTTATCATACATAAAATGACAAATAAAGATGAATACAACTGGAAACTGAGAACAACCACTGATATGGGAACAAAAGCACAATAACATAAGTAATATACATACCTATTTCCTCGGTAAAGGTCAAGGCCTAATACATCCTGCAGAACTTGCCTGCAGCTGCTCAGATGTACAGAGGGGAAGAAATGTGTCACGAGGTCTGGCAATGTCATTAGCAGCTCAGAGTAGATGAACGGTTTTGAGTTGATACATGGAACCATTTTGCCTTCTACTAGTGCCTTCTGGACCTAAATTAAAAGTAATAAGCACAAACTAATTTGCCTTCTGGTAGTCTTCACCAAGGAAAATAAAATGAATTGGCTTAATAAATTTATTCAGAAATTCTTTATGAATTTGTACTTTACAATGGTATTTACATGAATTAATAGTAAATGCTAACTAGTACAGCATGAGAGTAATAATATGAAATAGCATGCACATACAACTCTGGTTTTGAGGAAGAAGAAATTATGAACCAAAAATCTATGAATCATGTTGTAGTTCACACAATTCAATTCTCACTATATGTTCAGTCACTTTACAACTCTGTCTATAAATACATACATGTATGTGTTCTGGTATGGCCAAACCATCATCAAGCATGTCAGCACAGTCAGCCTTTTCAATGTGGCATTAAATAACTGTTCATATTAAAATCTGTGTGTTTACATATAAAATTATTGAACATGTTTAGAGAATTAAAAATTTAAAAATTAAAATGTCTGTAAATGTAACCACCAGTACATTATACTTACGAATATCACCAACAAATTAGTTCCAAGACTATGATACTTAGATATGGTTTTAATACAATCATTTAATGCCACAATCAGAAGGTAGTAACCATGGTTCCATGCCTGATGACAGTACATGAAATACGCAGCTTTACATATGTAGAAATCAACAGACATACAGTGAAAATTGAATTACACAAACTTGTCATTCAAAACAAAACTTCTCCAGTCTCATTGTATTGATCTCATTTATCAATTTAGATCATGAAACAGTACATCTGAGAAGTCATAAGCTTGTACAGTATAGTAAGAAATTTGTAGCACAAATAAAGCAGAATAACCAAAAAACAAATTATTGACACTGTCATAAGTAAAAGATGAGGTTATAATGAAATGTGCATTTTGGTTTTATGCGACTCTCAGACAGCTGAAAGTTTTATGGCTGTACTGTTCTATGTTTCCCAACATAATAAACAAGAGAGGCAATGTATGTATAACACAATATTGAGGCTCGTTCACATACCCATTGTTGCCATAGAAAAACAGTACATTCCGAGTGTGTGTCTGTAGCCTTATTTAACCAACATGCAAAGCACGTGCACCATATTATATTGTCATCTGTGGCCCGTTTGGGTCTACCATATTTTTCCACATTAACTCATAAACAGCATGATTTTCAGAAAAAAAAAGTTATCAAACATAAAATATGTATTTTGATTTTCTATACAACTTTTGTCTGAAATATTTCTCATTCTAAGAAGAATTCAGTGAGATACTAATATAAACGTACATAGCTCTTCACGTAAAGTACCTGTTATTCTTGTCAGATTTTAATGAAACTTGAATTTTCACAGATTTTCAAAAAATGCTCAAATATCAAATTTCAAGAAAATCCATCCAGTGTGAGCCGAGTTGTTCCAAGAGGATATGTGAACAGACGGACAGACAGACAGAAATGACAAAGCTAATAGCCACTTTTTGCAATTTTGCGAACACACCTAAAAATCAGTCCACATTCTCTCTGCTGTTCACATTCTACACACTAATGTAAATCCAGCAGACACGCGTTAACTTCCAACATTTATAAATTTTCAAAAGTTTACCTTTGCACCTTCTAAAAGCTGTTCTGTTATTCTAGTCTACTGGCAATGCAAGTTCTCATTTTCTGATATGTTCAAAAAGCAAACACGTCAGAACTACACTTCACTTCACTTAGTCGAATCTCTTCTACCAGTAGGTATAGAGGGGTCAGAATTACATTAATATAATTTTAAACATTTTTAAGTTACAAACAATGAGTGATGTAATACAGTTCACAGGGTTCTGTAGACACACTGCAATACTTCTTCAACATTCCCCACTTGTACAAAATTAACTTTACGTACAGTGGCTCCGTATCTTAATGTAGCCTACTGGGTTATAACACTAGACTACATGGTGCATAAAACAGAAGAAACATTACACGCTGCTGTCAAAACCTCAAATCTTATAAATGTCTGACTCTTTTATCTGTTGACTGCAGTAGAGATTAATAATATCAACATGTGAAACTAAGCAACTGTCCAAAAGGACTGCCAATCAACACTGCACAACATCTCAGAAGGCCAAAGATCTCATGTCAAAATAAAGTTAACAGGTGCTTCATTAACCACTAGCACCACAGAGAAATGTGGGAGAGTTGACGCACAACTAGATGGACCTGAATGGTCATCTGCATCACTCCAACCACTATACCACCGTAAAGACACCCTGGTATCCAGTGAACATGGAACTGGGTGGGCCCTACAACCAGTCTGGAGGTGTGGTGAAGAGTTATATCCCTGCCACTGTCAAGAATCAAAACCCTCGTCATCCAGCCCAGTCACTACACTGACTGAGCTATCCCAGCTCCATTCACAGGAGAAATGAACCATTGAAAATTACACTAGTCTGCAAATATGAAGGCACAAACAGTTGTTTTCATTCTAGTAAGTGCCTTTCAACATCTATGCTTTGTGAAGACCAATCAACTGACAATAAAAGTTACAAGCAGACCAATGTCCTAGAGCTATGACACTGATACACTGACCACCCACCTGATATGGTATATGTGAGCCTGAAGTAGCTGTCTCTCCAATCTGTATGAGTTTCCGACCACACGGAGAAGAAGCATCACTGTTGTGAGTTGGAGTATTACTGCTGTTCCTTCCATTACCTATATTAGGCCTGTGAGGTGACTGTGGTGGAGAAGAGAGATCTATGACATCGGCACCTGAACTGTAGATCCCACTGGGAGACGTGTAGCGGGACGTTCCGTTGACTGGTATGAGAGGAGGGGGAACTTGCTGGAATTACTGTTGTTACTATTGGTGCTGCTGTTATTGTTAGGAGGTGTATGCCTCTGTTGTGCCTGAGGTGAACCAACCACAGGTGGTGTGTAATGTGGAGAATGTTGCGAGTGGAGGAGGGAACCTGTATGAGGAGGAGGGGGAAGCATCTGGTGGTGGGAAGGATCAGGAAGACCCATCAGGTGCAAGGAACTCTGAGACACATTTTGCATACTGCTCAGTCCAGGCGAAGAGTTGTATGTACACGATGACCTGGAATGAAGAAATCAGCTCAGTATGAGTGCACTAGAAGCATTCATGTCCTAGCCCTCAGCCTCACTAAATGTCTCTATGTTACTTGTCTTGCCGCATACCTTGTCTTAGGGAGCTCAGTGGGGTAGTGAAGCTACAATATAACAATCAATATAAACATGAATGACAGGAAGCTGCTATGATCCATTTCAAGATGCAAAGCACCCATTCTCAAGCAACTAATAAAACTGTGAACAGTGGGGTAAAACTTCAATTTTCTAGTACAAATTTGTTGAATGGTTCATGGGTTATTGACTGAAGTCACATAAACTACAAAGTTTACTAAATGATAAATCATATGAAAATATGATAAAGCGCAGCTGAAAGGAATGGGGGGGAAAACAATAATCACAGCTAGCCTCCATGATAGGCAGTAGGACCCCACTCAAGATTCAACCAGGGTATATCCCAAATGCCAGTCAGCTGCATTAATGTCAATCACCTCCCTTGAAAGGTATGTATGGATATGAAATCTCGGCCAGATGCCCAATGCACAGTATTAACTTTTAGTGCACAACCTTTCAATTGCCAGACTTCTGCTGCAGCCAAAGCACTATTCAATTTGAATGCCCAGTGCAGGACAGTGGTTTCCCTTCTGGGCAAAAAGGGTGTGAATTGAGTGGGACAGTGTTGTCCCATTTGTTAACACACTGCTGAAATTTTCAGGTGCTTACTCATGCAGTGCAATGATGGGCCCTGGCCCTTCTAACAGAGAAAAATGTAAATAAAATAAACCTTTCAAAATGTAAATACCAGCAAAATAATTAAGCTGGTGGCACTACACACACTAATATTTTAAATAGAATGGGCAAAGGCTTCAAAGAACTTAGAAATTAACTTCAATGCTCTAAGTAACCAAATAAAATTCACTCTTTTGGATACCCACTCTTCAAATGTGTGTTCACATACACACATATTTACAGTGTTTACACATATTCATCTAGACTCAGAACAACTTAAATGCAGCAAAACTAAATTGATCACACTGGCCAGATTATGGAATGCAAAATATGAAACAAATGCTTATGCAAGGGTCATTATTTTATCTGACAATTATTGGTTGCCGCTTCCTGTCATCTCACTTCTCATATTAACATAGTCCACTTAGCTGACCACTCATGTATGTGGCGGGAAGTGACGACGATAGCTGTCAAATAAAATAAGGATCCTATCTAAACATGAAGTCGTAAGCACAGAAGTAAAGCTGTCTTCCTTCAGTTCATATCCTTACATCAGTCCACCTTTCTCCCCAGCATACATGTTCCATGTTTGGAAATACATGTTTCAAGCACATGCTGGGACAGAACCTCTGATCATTTCTCCCACACCCTTGACCCTTTCTAGGGCCACCACTGGACAAATCACCACCAAACTACGTCACCACACATCACAGCACAGAACCACAACCAAACTAGCCTCTTTCATCAAATGTTACACAGTTTATGAAACAGTGCTCTCATGTCAGTGGGGTTTAATACTGTTCAGGTAAAGCATGAAGAGTTAGGACTGTGAAACAAAGAAATTACTGAAGACAAAAATTTCTTTCAAAATTTTGAATTAAACTTCGACTAACAGATAAAATAAATGACCCTAAGACTGGTATGCAGACCGTAAAATGTAAAATTGGAAGGGGTGTGGTGGGTATAGGTAATGACAGCTCAAACTGTTGATAATATTGTCCCAAAGCCAGCTTCTCACTTATCACTCCATCATCATTCAAAAGTAAGGAAACCTGCCCACTTGAAGCTCTTCACCCTAGAACAGGCCATGAAGGGCCAGAGCAGGAGTAGAGGTACAGCTCTACTCTTTCTTTAACCTCAATACTAGATGGAGGTGGGTGGTCAATGCCATGCCCCGACCGCTTTACCCTCAGTAAAGAGACCTGGTACCCACTGTACAGGAGGCCAGGTGGGCCTCATGGCCAGCCTGGATGGGTGTGGAAAATCTCGCCCCCACTGGGATTCGATCCCCAGACCATCCAGCCCATAGCGCACTTGAAGCTCTTAGGTAACAATATCAATTCCAACAGTATTAAAAGGACTCAGATTTAGGTAATTATTCTTTTATCCAAAGTGAGTTATAAGTTCATATAATTCAATTTCTGGTATTCTGTTACAGGCACTGATGTCAGCAAGTGGGCACCTTCAAGAACATCATAAATTATGCATACTAATAAAACAGTTTATTAAACTGTACGTTTAACAGAAGCCTTGCCTATGAGACAGACCAGCCTGTTTGGGTTACATTTCAAAATCTGCTTATCCCTACTAAGTATTAAGATTTTTGATCAGATTACAATACTGATAAAATAAAATGTAAACATTGAACACATTCCATCAAGTTGGGCCCTGCAAAAATGGATGTTATGTTGCAACAGGATATTCATAAGATGAAAATATATTACGTTTTGCAAAGTATGCAATACACAAATCAGAAACTGAAAAGAGAGAAACAGCAAATAGTCGCAACACAGATATCAGTACCAACTTTACTACGCGGTTCAACACAACCACAGTTAACTCGAAATTGGAACCATTACAAAGACGTGTGCTGTACCAAGTTTTGAACAATAAATTACATATAAACAAAAGTGAATTAAGGTTTGGCATGTGTTTTTTGCATTACTTTGCTGGTTATTAATATTGCATAAAATGTTCTGTAGGTTTAACACTACATCAACTCCCTGTGTTACAAAGCTCTGAACAATTCCTGCCTAATGACCCAAGAATCAAAGAGGGGATACTTAAAATTTCCTAAGAATATACAGAATGATTATAAATGAAATGAGAAATTCTAAACATTTATAACCAAACAATGATGTGCCTTGGCACACTAACACAGCATACCATCACAGCATCACTTCTTATTCATTCTTTTAAATTATCCGAGTTTCTGACATTGAAGGAATAAATAACTGAAGGATTTCAAAGTACTCAAGAGTGAACATTAATTTAAAATAAATTCATTACCAGTTTTGTTATACAGTGCAGTCACACTTTATGTGAGGGATGTGTTCCCGAAGACCTCATACAATTCAAAACACACACAATTCAAGCCATTTCCCCTACAGGAATACATGTAAAGTAATGGGGATGCATTCTCAAATCACATAAATCTACAACCACTGTAACACATTTTCTGCTTTTAAACACACTTTCAATGCACAATATAAATAAACAATAAAGTTAATTCTCACACACATTGTTTCAAATTTTGTGCATAAAGTGAGATGACTAATATTTTTATCACATTATTTCAAATTCACATAAAATGCAACCACATCATATTTAGCAGGTCAGCTCTCCTACACAAACATATTTAGAATAGATAATTCAGTATTGCACACATTCAGCATATCTACTTTTAATCCCTCTGCATTTTCTTTGTTAGAGACTTTCACATTACAGATGCTTGACAGTGTACCGATGACTGCCAATATTTTGGGTGCAACCCATCTAGAAGTATGTCAAACTTGACCTTCAGATGTGAATGAGCACCAAATGTGTCCGTACGTAACTGTCATCCCCTCGCTCACACACTTGAGCCATCAATGTGCTTCTGCACAAGAAGTACAATCAGCATGCCTGGTGGACTGTACATGAAGCTTTATTCATGTTTATGGTGAATTTAGCTTGACCAGTAATAATGAATGGATGTGTGTACACCTTTCAAGCCTACCAGTCACAAATTTGAACACATCTTCACAGCACAGAGAAGCCAGATGCCACTTAAAAATACAAAACTTATATCCAAAACCATAGTCAATGACGTCCTGAAGATGGACCCTTCAGCGGCATTTGAATATCAGCAATCTGCTAGTTACACTAGTATCTACAGCACAAGCCTGAAAATACAACTCGAGCTTGGTCTTTTTATGTTTCATAATGAAATATCACGTATTTGTCACTTGGCATGTGAATGGTAAGTGGGAGACAGGGGATGCGATTCCAGACATAGGGGCCAATCATTTTTCACTTATACATTGCTTCATATTGACCCTTATAATTTAACACCTTTCTACGGAGTATTCACATAGTCAATATTTTACACAAATGTATTTCAAACTTTCTCATAACCCCTGCAAACTATTTTCCCATTTAAACTATGTCACCACAACCGTAATTAAAATGTAACACAACTTTCTTTTTAAAAATGAAAAATAATAATGATTACATATAAGTAGTGTCCTTTTATTGTTAAAGGATGCTGCCATAAATGTTGTATTTCACAAGTGATAGCTACCAGCATGAACAGCATGTCATGGAATATTATGTTGTCCTATACAATCAAAAATGTACGCTTAAAACAAATGAGCAAAATACACCATAAATGTTAAAAATTATATGACAAAATAACAAAAGAGTTAACTCATTTATCGGACCACCCCGCTCTTTACCGTGTATTATAAGCACATCTTTCCAGTAATTCACTTACCACTCATCCTTTCCATATGTAGGACAACTAAAAGAGACAGTGCATACATAAAATAGGATGTCAAGAAGCACGCACATCACACACTCAGGACAAATTCTACAACTACAAAGATGACTGATGCTACAGAGTGTCTCTGTAATCTTACATGAAACATAAAAAGAAGGAAAAATAATTCAGTTCACCACCACCCCACGCTAAGATCAATATTGGTGGTGGCCAAAGAGCGGCACTCAAATGGAGTCAGACTATATTGTCAACAGATAAGAATATATTAAACAGTCCCAACCTGATAACAATGGATATGAGTATGAATACTGTAAAAACCAGTCACGTCAGGACAGCCTTTATAAAAGGAAATGAAATGTGTACCACACTAGAACATGTCATGATTTTCAGAATATTTTACATTCACCTGATATTTAACAGTCCTGTCATCTGTGACATAAAACACTCAATAGCATAATGAATTAAGGCTGTAGATCTTCACAATTTACAATTATTATAAAAAATATATATTATAAAATTACTTGTAGTATTCTGAGTTGTGCAGAAAGCTCCACAATTAGAAATATAAAACATAACTGCAGTGTAGGCATATAGAGACAGTCTATCACTTGACAAACAAAATATAGAGTGGAGAAACCACATAAATCAGAAAGTGGTACAAACTGGGAAGGGCATATATCATACCAATGACATGTTGTAAATGTCTCTGTCTGTGGGATACTGGATAAACCTACTGTATCAATCTGTGGTACACAGCTTGGAATGGCTTGGGCAAGTTGTAAGAATGGATGGTGAAAGGACAGTAAAGAAGTTACTGGAAGGCAAACCAGGAGGAGGGAGAAAAAAAGAAGACCTACATTAAGGTAGATGGATGATCTCAAATTGGACTTGAGGATATGGGTGTAAAAAGATGGAGAACACGAGCTTTGGACAGAACAAAATAAGCATTTGTCATGAGCGAAGCCAAGGCCAAACCTAATGGGCTGTAGTGCTAAAGAATGAGGAGGTCAATCTATGTGAACACACAATATATTCAGTTCATTTTAACAACCTGAATTCACCTAAATACAAAAATACATTGGTCACAGCAATAAAACATAAGAAGACATTTTGACTATGTAATTATGAAAATACTTGCCCTATTGAAGGAGGTGCCCCCGTAACTCTGACTAGTGGAGGGGCTGTGCTACAGCCATGTGACTCTGCTGTGATGGTGCCAAGGGCACAGGCAAGGAGACCTGGATCGAAATGCAAGCAAACACTAAAACATTTGCAACATACATAAATCAACTCAACAGACACAGAGACAACACACCAGAGTAAAAACCCGTTTATCCAGCACCTCCGCGACCAAAGGGTTGCCAGATACTACAATTTTCCAGATATTAGAATGTTACAACTAATGTGTATCTGCAAGTACCTACCAACCTCTTGCACATACCTAACCATTTAATGTAACCAGAGTGGCTCTGGCACCAACCCTACTATTCAATGGGTAATGGGGGTTCTTTGCCCAGGGGTCGAGCAGCTAGGGACTGAAGCTGAATAGCGTAAAAGAAACTGTTTCTATTCAGGCATGTTCAGAGCTCTTGAGCCAGCACATATACCCTGAAATTACATCTGAAACCCAAGCCTGAAATGTTTTGGCAAAAAATATTACAACCAAATGCAACCAGAGTCAAAATTACAAAACAATTACCTAAAATGTACAGTATGACATGCCTGCAGCAACACAAGAGGGCATGGTAATGCCTGATATAGTAATCTACATTCAAAACTTGCATCATACAGCATCATACACACCTGCTGTATCACTACTGCTAAAGGTGTTTCATCTACATTTAATACACATGATGTGCCTAGCACTTGCCATGAACAGATTAGCTGAGCAAATCAGGAATAAACTTCCTAAACTGACCAACCTTATTTCAGACATAAAGGAACTATCCTGCAAAGCACCATCCAATATTGGAACATAACAGGTTTATCGTTAGTGCAAATTTATAACATAAAAATGCATACTCTTGACATACACGTCTACATTAAGTAATAACAACAGCAGTGGTTAGTGCCTGAACATCCGAATATGAAATATTGTGTTTATTATTCATATAATTAATTCAATATTATGTTAAATACTCTCCTCCATTGTCTGATGATGTGTCAGTATACTGACACATGACCACGTGAAGAAAAGGGAAAACTCAAGCCACATCCTGTGTACTGAACATAACTCTCACAGTGGAGACAGTCCAAGATAATACCAGTATAATAAGTGAAATATTATCACTAGTCTTTAGGGTATCAAAATATTTAATCTCATAACTTTGGTCTGAAACTACTTTTCTACTTGTTGAATATTTAAACGGCTAAATAAAAAATCTAACCTTGCACAATGGACAATGTCCAACATAATAATGGTATAATGAATTAACTACTGTCACAAGTATTTTAAGAATCATGAGGTAAGCCTCTCACAACATAGGTCTAAAACTAATTCTTTACTTGATGAGTATTTCAGGATGTAATTACAAAACCTCTTGTTAGGTCATGATACCTGGCAGTCCTGATTAGCCAAAGGAATACCTGAAAACAATTTAGTTCCTGATTTTACCAAGTAGTTTTAAGTGTAATTCTTCATGTACATACATGTTATTAAAGGCAATGCTGGTAACACCTCCCTGGCATACAGGATGTCCTCATAGCATAAAAAAGATAGGCAATGTATGCATAATGTAACAATGTGGTGCATTCACATAATGTTTATACCTCCTCAGCTTTTCATTCAAAGAGAATGCTTTTATGGCAATTTCATGTCACTGACAAAAATAAAACATATTTAGGTCTTCACATGAACTGTCTGATACATTTCCCCAATTTTAACCAAATTCTGATTTTCTTGACAGACCAAATTTTGATTTTCGTGACAGACCAAATTTTGATTTTCGTTGACAGATTTTTATAGAAGTCCCCAATATCAAATTTCACAGAAATCTGTCCCAATGGGAGCCGCGCTGATAAATGCGGACAGACAGACGGACACGACAAAGGTAATATGCGCTTTTTGCAACTACGTGAACGCACCTAATAAATTATATACATACAGACGATGACAAAATTGTGCCACACAAATATGCATGACATAGAAGCCAGGCATTCTTTACGTAACTGATAGTTACAGTTTTTCCTTTCATTCCTGCAAAATGTATCAAAACTGGCTCACTGTTTACCAACCTGCGGATAATACTGAGGAGCAGGCCTTGGCCGAACGGGGTTGTAAGATCTTGGAACACTGTTGCTTGTGGGGTTAAGCTGAAAATATAACAGAAACATTTCTAAGCTTCAAAGAACTTCAAACACCAGTATCTAAGAATACCATAAAATTATCATTAACAAAAGGCACATAACTGTAAAACAGTTTACTTTCCTAAGAGAAAGACTGACAGATATACTGCATTGAAAATAAAAATCAGCAGTAAACAAGACAGTTATAACCATCAGGGTAAGAAAAAATGGTTTATATTTATGATAATATATTAGTTCCATCATCTTTTCCTCATAATTACGGGACTTCACTTCTTGCCAGCATCAGGATACATCTACTTCTCAAAAGTCTGTAACAATGGTTAATTCATTAAACCAATATTATATAGGTGTGACTCATTACACTAACATTACACAAGGCTGATTCATTTCATATTATTAAACATGTACGGTAAAGTCCAGTGACTAATAGGTATTTTACATATGCCTATACAACATTTTGGAAGCTGGCTCCACACTTATCTTCAGGTGACTGCTGTCATTATGACAGATTTATGTTTACTTTTAATATTCGCTGAACATGTTTGAACAGATCTGCGCTCTTCTGGGTTATTACGCAGCGTCGAATGGCAAACCTTTACCAACGTTTCGGGACAATGTATCGGTCCCATCTTCAAGGGCCAAGAAGTCCAAGAAGACGTCCCGAAACATGGGTAAATGTTTACCATTCGATGCTGCATAATAACCCAGAAGAGCACAGATCTCATCAACATCACAGCAGAAGCCTGAAATCATGGAAGTTTGAACGGAACACAGGATGTCAAGTAATGTGATGTTACCCAATTAATCTCTCACTACTTAACTTCAGCTCATTCAAGCTGCATAGCAGCAACTGACCTGCTCCTGTGGACCCGTTAGAAAGAGCTACTCTCAATTACTGCTTCAAAACTATGATTCTACACAATATTCCGTTCATATAAATACTACAAACAGTAACTGGTATGGTTACAGTTCCTTTTCATATATTTACATCAATAACTCCCTTCTATGATACTGAATTACTTTATCTGGTCAGCTGTTTTCTGTTTAATTTGATTAATTCTACTGTATGAACACAGCATATGTTCAATTACTGCATGTTTTAATACTGAAGTACATCTATTCTATCTATCAACAGTGTATATTATTTTATTACATGATCACAGTTAGATGTTACATTATACAGAACAGGGAAGCACAACTGCCATGTGCCTGGTCACATGCACAACTAAATTTTGTCCAGTGGCACCTAATATTTTTGGCATAATTACTGCAGTTTTCTTTCTTACAAAAATGTGTATCAGTTCACACAGGTCAGAACAAAATCATGGGTCCCCAGTATGCAACTGGCCACATCACCCTTCTGGCACCTTGAATTTGGAGGTGGCTCCTAGATCCTGCACATTATACTAGTTACACTACACTGTAGCACTGCTGATGACGAAACAATCCGTTGATTTCTCTCTTGATTTTCACAGGGCCCATCTTTATAAGGATGACTTATGGTTGGCATGTTATGTGGAACTAGTGCCAGTAACAATGTCTATTTCTGATTTTTCTGTTGTTTGAGCTGCTGGTGTTCAGCTACTGGACACTGATGACAGGTTGACATGTATTAACATCTTATGATAATCCTTTTGGGATAAAACATCTAATAAGCTGAATTATACATGGACAGCTTTCATCCAACTCCATGCATCATTCCACACTCAAAACATTTCACTTGATCGCAGGCACAGCAGTCACCACTAATCCAATGTGCCACAAACTGGGGTCCATACATCTTAGCTTAATGCAATGCAGTTAACATTAAGTTCTGTACCCACCATATTTAAATAAATTGTTTGTCTAATATGTAAACAGAGTGGACACATACCAAAAGTCAACAACTTGAGAATATTTTGAAATGAAAGACCAAATTTTTTTTAAGTTTCCTGCAGAACTTTGAAAACAAAACATGTTCCTTTAAACCAGTCTGAAATTACAATCAAGTACTTTTAACACATTCACTGCCAAAGTCGACTTTAGTCGATCTGAAATTTACTCTGCTCTTTAGCCTTAAATAGGCCACGCACACAATAATTTCTGTCCGGAAACACATTTTACATCTTTATTAATCCCTAGCTGACAACTAGAAAAAATACATGCATTTTATATATAATTTTATATATAATTATATCTTATAATTTATAACACAACGCACTACTTGTTTAACATTCAAAAAATCGCTGGCAATTTAGCACCGTCGGGGATTTAAATGCCCGGCAGTGAATGTATTAAAAGGTGTACTGATGCCTGAGAACAGATAATGGGATTAAGTTTTGATGTAAAGGCAGAGGGAAATTTGTACCCGTGCATGGAGGAGTGGAAGTATAGCCCCACGCATACTTAACCTTGCAACTAGAAGGAGGCAAGTGGTCAGCTTCATACCCCAGCTCCTTTACCTCTGGGGACAGCTCCCTGCATACCACTTAATAGGAGCTAACGCTTCGATATACCCCACTAAAATCAGTTAATCCTTTTACACGTGGTGGTGGTGGTAGTGCTGGTGGTGGTGGTGGTGGTGGTGGTGGTGGTGGTGGTGGTGGCGGCAGCAGTGACTTTATAACAGTTAAGTTACTGCATTACAACAGCTTTGTTGCACAAAGTGCATGAAGAAGACTGCAGCCACCACTTAGAACTGAATGACAATACAATGTCACATGATATTTCAAAACACATCAAAACCACACCATCATAAATATTCAGCAACTGTCAATAACTGTCAACTAGTCAATAACTGTGGATGAATCAATAGATATTACAGGGTTAGTGCAAGGTTTTAAGTTCCTGAGGCTCTCCCTGATCTTCACCAAATGCAAGACCAGACAAAAGGGTCAGATGTGATTAAGGTATAAATATTCTCTTAAGAAACACAATTTACAACCATGGGCAGAGTCGCTGACATTACAATTTTCTCTAAAAACAGCACGACATCTCTACTTTAAAAGCACATGCTGCAGATAGATATTAAGGCAGAATTAGTAATTATCACCACATAAAATCATCAACATAGCCTCACTGGTAAATATTTGATGGTACTACAAACAACACGATATAACTATGTGAATCTGATTGGTAAAGACAATGGATTTAACAAAATTACAAATGATGGAAGTGGTGTTAGTCCTGTTACATGTCATGGACTGAACTATCACCAGTTAAACTGACAGTGAACGCAGTGACACTGTTAGCTAAACAAATGAAACTGAGGAAACGGAACGACAGAGCGGAATGAAAAGAAGTATCACAGTTTGCCTCCTGCTCAGCTTAACATTCAAAGAAAACAGAAAATATGAAATCAGACATGTTACATAAACAAGTCAACAAGCATACATACAGATCATAATCATAAACCTTGAGAGGCAGAACCAACGAATGCCCTTGCAAATCACCAATCATGTTGAAGCGAGCAGTTAAAATATGCAGCAACTCATATCCGTAAAACCCAAAGGGAAGTGTCACACAGTTCTCACAGAACTTGGCATTGCTCATGAACCAACCAGTAAGAAGCAAATTCATCATTTAACTCAGATACAGCACAAGCTCTTACTGAGGATGTCTAGTAGCAAGGCCCTGGCCTAAAAGGTTTTGTGGTTGTTACAGACTGCGTGATGTGCAAAACTCACAAAATGCAGAAGAAATATGACACTGCAAGAAGCTCACACTTTATACAGTGAATAATTTCTGACTGAAGTTAAGCTACTTTGCAAGGGAATAAACAGGGACATTCCAGCAGCAAGCACAGCATTTTCTGACTGTACATGATGCAATCAACATGCAATCAGGAGAACAAAGACAACATACAGTCAAAACATAAGAACTATACAAATGCATGTACGATTTTGCGGCAAAATACTTTTGCAATGACAACATGTTGAAAGAGTATATAGAGTGCTGTGGAATACAGTGAACCAACATGCTGTTATGCAAAAAGTTGAGGGAAGTGTAGGAAACAGCCTTACAGCTCTTTCTAAATTACTGTCTCAAATCTGAAACCATCATCCAGCAAATGGAGGGAGGAAAAAAAAAACAGCTAAGCCTGAAAATACTGAAGATTCAGGTCTTCTGGAATGTAATGCTATGTTGCCGAGTGAGCGATTCACACTTCAATGGAAGGTTGAAATCCACTAATTCAATAACAAAGCATCAGATCCCAGATGACCTGAATCCTCAACTACACCAGTGTGAGAACCTCAAACCCCGTAAGAATATCATTATGCAAACCATACTTTGCTGAAAGTTATACAATCCAGCTACAGAATGAAGTTAAAATGTACATACTAGTCCAAATCTCAAATCAGTGTAAGACAGACAGACAGAGAGAGAGAGAGAGAGAGAGAGAGAGAGAGAGAGAGAGAGAGAGAGAGAGAGAGAGATATGGATATTCTTGTGCAGTTACTAGTAATAAAGCTGATCATAATAAATATTCTTCGCACACATTTCTTGACAAGCGCTCTCTCTCTCTCTCGCTCTCTCAACCCACAAGTAGCGAATGTCACATTTATAAAAAAGTGATGCAGCTGCCAGTCAATTCAAACATGGTTTCCTGTTCACCCTACAACAGGCCACAAAGGCCTACAGGGGGAGTAGAGGTATAGCTCTACTCTTTCTTTAACCTTGGCACTAGATTGGGGTGGGTGGTAAACACTACACCCCAGCTGCTTTACCCCCAGGAATAATACCAATTGTGTACAAATGTTGATGATGTGAAGTGCTACAAAATGACATTCCTAAAGCAGCAATAATCAGAAAATCATTGCATTTCCCTCAATAGACAGTAAATATTGTGTGGCAAAAGAACAAACTGCAGGGATATTAAAAGTATCTACTACTGCATCAGGGAATAAATATCACTTCCATAATCCTATCATAAATACAGAATAAACTTGTGCATAGCATACTTTTATATATTATGAAGGCAAGTCCAATTAAAACCTTAAGAATTTTTTACCAGCTACTTTAGTGCAGATGGGTTCAGCATGGCTTTGTCATTTTTCAACAGTTCCCAGTGTATTCAATGCATGTCCTCTAGTGCCCCAGCAATGCCTGGATTCTTCAAGAAATATGCGTAATTCTTTCGGGTGCATGCATAGCCACTCACACAGAACCCCTTGCACTTCTTCATTGTATCAGGAAGTCTTTTCACCACGAGCCTCCTCGAGTGGCCCAAAGATATGATAGGTACAAGAAGCAGAGGTCACGTGGGTATGGAGCATAAAGCAAGACACTTGAAATGAATGGCCTAAATCATCTCAGCAGTCACATGGACAGTATGCAGCTTGTAACATAACACCAGTATGGCACAATCCACATTTTGATCTCACAGTTGGTCTCAGACGATTCCTAAGGGGGTCACCACGAGTCACTGCTAACTGCGGTCAACTCAGCCATGTAATGCTCCACAAGCGGCCTTAGTGATCCCAAGATGTTCTCAGCATGACTTTTCCCACAGATGCCTGCATGGAGTATTCTTTGGGTTTTTGCAAGGTGGAATGGTGCTAGTCCTTGCTCGCCCATTTCCGGCTGGACTGGACCCCGCTTTCATCTCCCATCAATATGTGCTTCAGAAAGCCATCACCTTCTGCTCTGTATAGTCACAAAAGTCCCTAGAAGGTGCCCACACATCTTTTCTTCAAATCAGGAGCCACTTGCTTAGGCACCCACCTTGTGGACATATTGTGGAACTGCAGCACATCATGGATATGACAGCTGAATCATGACTGCTGAACATGCCAGCCAGTGCATTTACCTTAATTTGACAGTTTTCCCTTATGGCATGTCCAGCCTCCACACCTGCCTGCAGCATTGTAACTCTGCAGGCTTGGCCCTGTCCAGTGGTGTCAACTGACACCACACACCCCATTTTTAGACTTCCTACTCCACTTGCACACCTGCTGCATAGGTTACCCTCGTAAACCAAGAAACATATCACAGAACATTCCTTTGTGCACGCTTCCAACAGAGATGCCACCTTCGCACACTCTGGTGTCTTCAGTAAGCCCACACTGCCAGATCTACCATAAAAAACACACGCTTCTAATCAGTGCTGATGACTTTCTGTGCCTACAGCTGAACACAGTACGGTCTCAGTTTTTCACACTTTCAAGTTTTCATCTAAGTGACCCTCATAATTGTTTTAACTAGCTGCACTAATTAAAATATTAAATATGCATACAGGATGTTCTCAAACCCCAGGTTGCAAGAGCTTTGTGGTGGATCATAAATGCCAAAAATAATCCCAAATGTTTTGATACTATGCTATAAATCTGCAGCAATTTGGTGAGATGCTGAACAGTATCAAAAGGTCATCACCTAGGTCATGGACACAAAAGTCTGAGACTTGATGATATATATCATACTTATCCTCATTTGCCTCTGCATATAATATAATTTTTATACTTATTAACTGCATGCAGATAGGCTGAATCATTCCTGAAACATGCACGAGAACAAACTGCTCATCCAGATTATGTCATTCTGTTACAAGCTACTATTTTACATGCAACTTCAGTAATATTCTTAAAAGAGGTTCTGGGAGTTGTCAAAATGATGTGATTTTTGTCATGGCAATGCAAAGTAGGAAGTTTTGTTCACATTTTTTAACCCCCTGGCACCAGAATTAAATGGAAATATACTGACTAAACAAACATCCTTGTCGCTCTGGTGGACACAACATACCTGCTACAGAGGTGTGTCTATCCCACAGGGTTGTAGAACAATGCCTAATCATCACCATCTTAGCATCAACTTTATAGATGACCTCTAGCCTTCAGCAGCACACTGCCCATCTACTACAGTCAATTTAAAGTTAAAGAAATTGTAAAACTGTCATTCCATTACTCATGACCTTCCTAACGAACAGACCATCCCCAAGTCTCCAATCCTGAGCCAAATGAATCCAGTCCATACCTTCAACACCAGTTCTGTACATCAAATTTTAATATCACCCTCACATCTCTGCCTTTGTCTTTAAAGTTGCCTTTTTCCTTCAGATTTTCTCCTAAAATCCCCAAATAAAAATATTACAATTGTACATAAATTCCAAATTAATAGATCTTAACTATGAGTAAGGCTAGACCTTGCCTAGTGTGGCTAGCTTGAGAGTTATTAAATGTCATACAAATCACATGGAGCGGGTTACAGTGGAAGGCTGAAATAAAACTGTGGCTATAGGAAAATGGATAACAAAAACATGTAAGACAGTCACCTGTACATACCGAGAACAAAACACTTTTTAAAAAACTAATGTGAAAAATTATTTGTATGATGGTATGACAACTTTTGCATCCTTCATTTAATCACTCTGTACAGCCACACTTCCCAAAAAGACAAGATCTATAGGCCTACACATTGTCAATTTATAAAACAAACATGATTGATGTCAGTCCACTTACATTCTAATGCACCTCAGTCAAAACAGGTTAACTTACATTATGCATTGAGATGGGTGGCTGCGACATCCGAATAACCTGTCCTGGTTGTGGAACCATTCCTGGCTGAAACGCTGGCTGTCCACCAACAAGACCTGCCCAACCATTACACACTGCCTGAACGGCTGCTGCACTCAAATTAACTGGAGGTGCCACAGTGGCAGTGGGAAGGGTAGTTGTCCGTTGCTGTGTGGTAGGTTGGGAAAGAGTAGTCACTATTTTATTACTAGATGCCACCTGGTGGTGAACTGTGGTATTTGCAATGACAGAATGCTGCTGCTGTTGCTGCTGCGTTGGTGGCAAACCAGGCTGCTTAGTCCACATTCCTGCACTTGTCACAGCTGTACTACCTTTATTGCTTGCAAGCAGAAGCTGTGAATCTACTACTTTACTTGGCCAATAATCTTCAAATACTGTCCCTGGTGGAAAGTAACTCTTAATATCACTCAGACTTATAACTGAACACGTCTCACTGGCAAACAACTCATTACGAATTCCTTGCACTTTACAACAAAATTTTAGATATGCCAGGTCCCAGCCCTCCAGCTTCTCTGCTTTAAGTTTCAAGTTATCCGTCTCACCTTCAAAATAGAAAAGTGGAACATACTTGAATCCATCTCGCACAGTGTATGGAACCACAGATTCACCATTAATACGGATAAAACCACATTTGTCCTTGGGATTGCTTGAGCTGAGGAGTAGTTTATTGTAACAGACATCCAGAAAGTTATAAAACTCTCCTGCATCCTGCAAGCGTACAACCAAGTCCTTGGACGTAAATGGGTCACGACCAAATTGATTTTCACAATGTCTTATATTTACCTCATTCAAAAGTCTTGCTTCAGGGTCCGTAATGTAATAACTACGGATACAGGTGCAGCTATAAATGTCTGAATGTAGATAACTCAGGTACTTATTAAGAAGTTTCATTTCTACCATCCGCACTGCACAGTACTTCTCACCATAGCGGAAGATAAAAGGAATATGACATTTGCCAAGCGTTACCCAACCAAACCTGCCTCTCACACTATCTTCGTCACATGGTGGCTTTTTGTCCGATTCACCCCCAGTCCCAGATTTCTTATCCTTCTCACTACTTGGTTTTGTCTGACCATTTGATCCACGCTGAAGGTACTGCATCATCCCTGGTTGTCCTGGTTGCACAATGTGTTGTTGCACTTGGCCACCCTGTCCAACAGAACGGGATGCACTGGAAGCCATCTTCGCCTTATTTGCTTCCACCATTTTTGCTGCCAATTCTCGGATTTCTGCCTCATCTGGCCTCTCTTGTTTAACTGTCACGTTCCCAAGAGCTAGACAAAATAAGCAATTTATCAGTCCCATAATTTATATACATATATAGCTGTAACAAATGTCCTTTACAAAAATGTGGTCATGAAAACAGTCTAAAACATCACACCCCAAGTTGCAACCTAACCTACATTCTATTCACTTCTATCATCCAGTTACAGACACTTCTTTGTAGAAAGAAACATCAGCAAAATTACAACAAAAAATGAATAAAGCACTTCAAATTGCACTCAGATCCTGCTTCGTAAACTCCATAAAATACTCCAAATCACACTTTACAATGTATCATAGACCTCTTAAGACAGGATATTTTTCAATTTGACAGATGTTGCCATTTTTATGACAGTCATGTAATAATGGGGTCAAAGTTTTTACGCCCTCGTTTTCGCAATATGTTTAAACTTATTAACATACCCCAAAAAGCAAACTCTGCATAAACGTATATAACCTTCAAACAATGACACTCGTCTCTGAAAAGCAAAATTTTTCGCGGCAACAGGCCTACACGGCCAAGCAATCGTATTGTGTACACTACCTCCGTATATCAAGTTCATTGATTTTGTCGTACGTACTTCATATACATATCTATACTATAACGTACTTTTTCTGTTTACAACTTTCGAAATATTTCTTATTTAAGTAATCCTACCTGGTAATGTTGCAGGCTTCGCACTAGTTGGTAAGGCGGCAACCGAGGGTAACGCCATTATACGTACTTTCACGTTGCTTCAGCCATGTAACAATTGAAAACAGGAGAGCGACTGTGCATTTACAAACAGTAATAGTATAACACAGTTGCTTCTACTTTATTACGATACATTTTGTTTAATTCTTACACGATAACACAACACTGAATAAAGATATCGTACGTATAGTATTCCCCACTTTTTTACATTCATGTACAGAACGCCACACATTTCTTCCCTTCGATTTGAAAGCCAAAGGGAAATGCCCCACCTAGCCTCGCATACAGGGCATCCATTTTCTCAATACCCGTTTTTCTCCACCTGTGAGTCATTCTCGTCAAATGGCGGTCATAGCACGACACTAACCAATCACAGCGTGCCATGTGGCTACAACAAAAAGACTACGCAATAGTTGTGATGACGTCACAAGAGATTTTGTGTACCTCGCAGTGAGGCTAGAACATACATTTCCAAGGTCTTCTCTAAATGCATGCATATATATATTCATTTCGAGAACATATTGCCAAATATGACTCCAGAAGTGGTTACTAGCTCCAGTTTACTTGTCGTTTCATTGTGACTCAAAAACGAGTATATTTTTAAAATTTCCGTGTCCTTAAAATTCTCGTGTTTAATATGGTAACAATTAGGGATAAAAATCAATACACTAACATAACCTCCTGTCTTATTGATTTCCTTTCTTTTTATGTAACCACAAATGTAAACATGGTTGTAACTTGATTTTATGTAGCTAACCTTAAAATATTTGTTGCACATGGCATGTAAGGGCTCTTCCAAAGAAACCACCTTACGACTAATAAGAAGGGCCAGAATGCCAAGATGGCTAACCATTGTTGTTGAAATTGATATTAGGAGAAACGTCTTGATTGGAGCGATCGTCTTGGAATGGTATTAATACATTTATTAACAAGCCACTTTCAGGTCTATGATCAATTACCATAAACATGTTCGGAAACAAAACCAGTATACTCTCCCTTCGCCGTTAATGAAAGATTTGCTTCCGGTTCAATTATAACTTCATCCTACTGCCACGGTAGACACTCCTCCCCGACTTTAGAACAAGTATGACGGAAATCTGTCTTAGCCCATGTTTCTACAGGCTCCAACGTTACTGTATGCCCAATTACATTACACTTGTTACCCTTGCAAAATGTGATACAGGAGAATGGGTTTGGTTACGAAACAGAAGAACCCCACGCAGCCAACAAATAGAAATATATTGTTGAATGCTGTCTTTTACATGGACAAGCTATACATTCGGGGCTCATGCGCACGAGTAGTATTCCGGACGACCCAACCGTATCTTGTAGCGTCAACAGCCACGAAGGATTTAGTACAAAAACTGCACACTTCCAGGCAGTTTGGGAAGGTTGCCAAGATGCTGAAGAATCGACCGTATGTGCTTTTCAATAAGGGTGAAAGTTAATGTAAGAGGAACGATATTTTAGACCTTACAGAAGTTCTTCAACGTTTGTATATACACAAGGTTCTATACGAAACATGGATCATAAAGAGGGCGTTTAAAAGTACTATGCTCAAGAAACGATTCCCGCCCTTCTATTCCAGCCACACAGAATTTGAATTAAATTAACATTAAGACCGTAATTGACGCAACGGGCATCTGAAGTTCCAATTACACTAAAGAACCTGGTTGTGATCGAATGTTATCGAGTATATTTGCCTGGAAATGTGACCTTGGAATTCTTTCGCACGAAGGAAATGTTACACGTTCCGAAGATCTGATGCAATAGAAACAGTCGGAAGTAGGGACAAAGCATAATTGCATTTATGTGCCACGAACAGTACACAGCACCATACCTTTAATTCACCGAAAAGAACACAACTTTATAAACAGACTCTTGGTGCGTGCGTATATAGGCACTACAACAGATCGCCTAGATACGTAACAATACAGAATTTCCATATGTCTATATTACACCTCATTCCCTCAGCCACCAAAACCTTAACAACAAATCCAGACACACAAAATGACCTACGTATATATAAATTGAATGGCATATTACAGCATAGATAGGAAAAGTAACAAAGAACAATCATATTTAATAATTATAGAGTAACCTGTCTCCTCGGAGCCTAATCAGAATTAAAACTGGTCTGGGATGTGCACGTTAGGTGAACTTAACAATTTCACCCATACTCCGTACGAGAATAAATATTCGTATTAGAGTTTAGTGCATATTAGGTATATATCTCGTGATATGTATTTGCCGAAAATACAGACATACAACGGGGTTTGCTTCACTTCGCGCAGTATTGGAATCTGTTCATTAATAAAGTTTCATTCATTTCATCCGCGGCATTTGTCTACGATGGATCCTAAAAATGAGTGGGCTTACTTCCGCTAACAGCATCTCGTCTGCGCAAGTGGCCTTGACAGAGCCGCGGCGTGGTATCGAGCAGATGGTGCAGAGGAAGCAAGCCTTCTTCGGTATCTCCCGTTTCCTCTGCCAGATCGCCATCTATTGCGAATGATAAGTGTACCTAGCTATTAACCGATCAATCATTCATTCATTCATACGGAACGAGTGTTCCAGTCAAGTCGGGAGTATATGTTAAAGATGCAGTCAATATGCAGTTCTTTATAAAAATGCAGCAGTTGAGCGATTAACACTTCTATATCGTATTCGGGAAGGCCTGGGTTCGAATCTCGACCTGGGGATTGGCTACTCGTGTCTGAGATATTTCAGTTGGCTCGATCAGCCTCTCCAGGCAACTGCTAAAACACCACCAAAAAAATACGCCACAACTGCTACTTTCAACACCCTATTTTACCACTCATAATTATCATATTAGTCGACGCTATGTAACTTCTTTACGTGAAATAGCGTCGTTCAGTAACGCGTTCATGAATCACCGTTAACAGCATAAGTGTCTTGTATTCGAGATTTTTATGCAAACCAGAAGTGGGTTTTCCTTATCAGCCATACGAGAAGGCTCTAAGATATCCGTAGTCAAAGTTAGATTATCAAGAAAACTGCTTTCTTCTGGGAAATGAAAATGTGAGGTTCGTTTAGTTCAGCACGAAAGTTTCGAAGGAACGATCTTGAAGATGTAGGCAGCACGTTTCTCCACAATTTTGGTACCTATATATCTGACTACACGGCGTCACATTACAGAAAACATCAATATTTATAGTCACCGCCATGATGACCCAAAATGTCATTTCATTTACGAAGATTTTTAAAGGATGAGAAACGCTGAACCTGCTTCAGACTGTCTACGAATATTCTACTTGTGCGTGTGTGTGTGTTTGTTTGTTACATACCGCGAAGCCAATCATGAAACAAGTTGCGAAATGTGTTCACATGCTAACTGCAGAAAGGATCATCGAATCTCTCAGCAGGATCCTAACACGGATTCTAACCTGCAGTCCGTAGCCTAGGAAAAAGAAAGACTGCCAGCTTCTATGCTCCGAGAATAGCACCAGAAGCACCGAACGTTAAAAGCGCCCGGTCAGTGTGGCCCATTTACTGTGAAACACTAAGACAATGTCGGGAATAGGCTTCATAATTTTACATAAAAATCAAGGACTTTCACATTTCACATCTTAAACCGCCACACTAGCTATATTTGCGCTGTGCAGAATACACAGTTAAATTCAACGTACTGTAGTGTAACGTAGCGACAAGGCGTATAGGTTGATGACTACTACACTATACGTCGAGTCCTGTCGCCCATTCCGAGTCTGCCAGCCAGCTTCGGGTCGCTTCGACTCGGCCGGCAGCTCGCTGGAGGCTCCGGACACGACGCAAGCGAGGATAGTACAGCTAAGCACTAACTTATTGCAGCAAAAGTAAGAATGACCATTCTGCTTCAGCCCAAACAAGACGCGTGTAACTCGCTCAACTAGGGCCGTGCCATGGCTCGGGCGGTTAGCAGCCGGCCTCCCACCGCGGAGGCCCGTGTTCGTGCATATGGGATTTGTGGTGGACAAAGTGGCACTGGGACAGGTTTTTCGCCGAGTACTTCGGTTTTCCCCTGTCAGTTTCATTCCACCGGAGCTCTATTATTTGAAAAAATGAAAAAAAAAACTAATCATCTTTCTCTTCATCTTCATCACAAGGGCTGCACAATAAGCCTTGTGACTGCGGTGCCCTTCCAAAAAAAAAAATCGCACAACTACGTGCAATTTCTTGCAAGGCAAACGTAAAGTTCTACACATTCTAAAGCAACACGCAATGATAACACATGGCGGGGAGTGAGTGACTCGGCATTGGGTCAAGAACTTTTCACTTCAATCGGTTCAGTGTCGTAGCAAGTTCTCCACATTGACTTCACAGGAGGTTCGAATGGCTACAAAGCGCACGCCATGACGAAGAAGAAAATACCTACCAGTACTTGCAAATATATTTTACATACTCAGCCTTCATAATGGAAGAACCCTTATGTACTGATACCCTCATATATTGTTACATGGTCTTAGAAGATAACTATAATGTGTGGTTGACAAACTTTACGTTTCTGTCCTTATGGACCACCACGTAGTTGTTGAACAAGCTTGTTCTAAAGGAAAAGACATCACAGCCCTTACTGGAAATTATTTAAACAGACAATTGTTTTATGAAACTGCCATAAAAAACGCCACAGAAAATCGTTATAAGTACATAACATGACTTCTTAGCAGCTAGCACAGGGATGGTCATATTTTGTAAATGAATGACCGGATTAGAGGTTGAGTCTTTTGGTGGGTATAATAATTCAAATACATCTGAAAGGCTCTGATTTGGTCCTAGCCCAGTCCGTGTGGGATTTTTGGTGGACAAAATGGCACTCGGACAGGTTATGCTCCGAGTATGTCTGCCAGTATCACTCCACCAATGCCCCATACTCATAGTTCATTCATCTGTCACCAAAGCTATATAATCTTATCAACTGACAACATCGTTCAATAAAACAGCACAAAAAGCAGAGGATGATCATTTACCTAAATTTGGATAAAGAGTGCCGGTACTCACGAGGTTAGTACGGTACTTTGTGCTGATTGTGGTTGTTGAATGGTTCCCCCAACATTTCGAGTATATTTGGAAGTTGTAATGCGCTCAAAACTGCACTCAGGTGATTACAAACCGCACCCTAATTTCGGATTTGCCCCTCACAGTTAGACAGAAGGGCTTTTCACATTTATGTACGTGGATGCAGATATTCGAGCATCTTCCCTCCAAGTCTTTCGAATTACCGCGTTGCTACATACAGGGCATACACAAAAGAATGGTGCTGTTTTAATAGTGTTCACTATTAAAACCGCACCATTCTTTTGTGTACGCCCTGTAAAACCACTCACGTAATTCGACAAACTTAATGGAACTGAACATCTCTTTTGATTCTGTGTCACTTTGCAAGTCGATTAGGTACGTACGTATGTCGATTACCTGGTGACTTTTCGACAACAAAGGAGAAAGGAGAAGTCAAAAGGTGAATGACACCTTCTGCTTTCTGAAAGTCTGGAATGTGTAAAAGAACCCGTCACGCGGCGTATGAAGAATATTACACTTCTTATAGTCTGCACTAGAGGTCTGGTAAAGGAGGAAGTACTGGAGAACCGGCACTGCTTGAGATATTTTAAGGCGCCGAAACAAATATTATACTGAACAATTCTCAAACGGCTGCGGGTGTCGGGTGTGACCTGAAGGCAGTAATGTACCTACTCCTGAGCAGCCAAACGACAGATTAATGTCATGGATGACGGTATCATTGGTACAAATATTTAATAATTTTTCTACTTGCAAACCTTTTAAACGCTGACTGAAATTATTTGCTTGTAATCCCCGCATGACGAGAAATAAGAGTAAGTTGTACACATGCTACTGCCAGTGTCTCGTATTTAGAGAGCCCCAAATCATTGTCTGGTATAGTACAAGCTGGTTCCACTAGTAAAGATTCTGACATCCGATGGTCACACTTTCGAGCAGCCGGGACATTGATTGTTCTGAGGTTTGTGGGTTTCATCAGTCACTTCATGCGAATTACGGGGGCGAAGCAGACCACGACTGTTTCTTCCCTGTTTCTGTCAAGTTCATGAAACACGATTATCTATTCACAGCAATCGACGCCAAGTAACCTACAATTCACTCATCATGGCCTAGTCTCCAAGTCAAGGGGCTGGGAGTTATGCCGCGGTGTCCATAATACAATGATACCTCGGCTAACGAAGATAATTCGTTCCGGAATCACATTCGTTAGCCGAAATCTTCGTTAGCCGAAACGTGATTTCCCGTAGGTTTCTATAGAACATAAACAACCCAGTCGGGTTGGTTGGTCTCCCCTATGTGATGTGGTCAGCTCATTTCTTTGTCACACACATACAGCCGGAAAAGATAAGCTCCTGGAATGGCCCGACCGTTCATGTTTGCTGCTTTATGTTAGCGCGAGCATCCACTAAAACATTCGTTAGCCGAATCCATATTCGTTAGCCGAGTCCGAAAAACAGCGAAAAAAATCTTCGTTACCCGAAAAATTCGTTAGCAGGGTCACTCGTTAGACGAGGTATTACTGTATATCAGTGGTCTGTGTAATGGATGGAGGGGCGGGGCGGGAGGGGGGTGGGTTTTATTATTCTATCGGCAATAGAAAGAAACTCAATTATGAAATAGCTCAGATATTCACAAAGTGCGCACCATACTCTTTGACACAGCGCCCCGCACCCACAAACTTCCCTCTACACATCTAACTCATAGAAGACACTCCGATAAATGGTGCCGTCGTCATTAAAACAGCTTTTGCGCGCTGACCTATAAGAGCAATTATTTCGTGCCATTCTGATAAAAGTCTCACTGGCAATCTTTACATCTGATAATTCGATTCTGTAAACTCGTACTTTTACGTTCTTGGTTTATCTTTAACCATTCAAACCCAACGGTAACTATGTGTATACCACTCCGCCAGGGGCCTAGCTCCACTCATTAACCTCGGGGCTAGGTGAGTGGTCAATATCATGCCCCAGCCGAATTAACCCCGGAAAGGAACCCCGGTACCCATTGAATAGGAGGCTGGGTGGGCCCCAGAGCCGGTCTGGACATTTTGGAGAACAGAAAAATCCCTTGCCCCTGCCGGAATTCGAACCGCGGACCGTCCATCCCGTAGCCTAGTCGTTATACCGACTACGCTATTCCGGTTCACATTGATTTGGTTATACTTTGTTTAATATATTTATGCTACGCAACCTAAGCTGTTGATGGAGGGTTATTAAACACGCTGAATGAAAAGGTATTCGTAATACGGTCCGCCAACAAAGGTCCTGCCGTACGTCATTAAAACAGTAATGACAGTCATTCAAGACGCTACTTAATGGGTACAGACGGTAAAGGCGGTCAGAGTGTGATGCTGACCACACGTCTCATTCCAGTGTTGAAGATCAATAAAGCGAGTGTTGTATCCAGCGTCCCCCACGTCCCTCACAGCGAGGTGAGGTGTTACGGCGAACTGGTATGCTCAGGCGGTTTGCTGCTGGCCTGTCACCGCGGAGGCCCGGGTCCAATCCCACGACAGTCCGTGTGGGATTTGTGGTGGACAAAGTGGTACTAGGACAGGTATTTTTCCGAGATCTTCGGTTTTCCCCTGTCAGTATCATTCCACCGATGCTGCATATTTATTCATTCATCTCCGACTGACTCTATATAATCTCAGCATTGGACAGCGTGGTTAAATAAAGCATTTCCCATAAGCGCTTCCTTGCTTGTATCTGTATTGTTACTCTAGCACCGTACACAACGGCAAAGGGTATTAATACAAGAAGTACGAGGATTTCTGGGTTGGACTTTTATGTAATATCTGATATTCCCTAAAATATTTCATATGCTTTCAGAAATTATCAGTATTCACGATGTATTACTTACATCATCCAGTCATCTATTTTTTTTTCAATGGCTCGACAGCCCCTTGGGGGCCTAGGCCGCCTCATTTTTCGAGGCTTCACGATCACACACTTTAGACACACGACACTCGGTAGGACTCCTCTGGACGAGGGATCAGCCCGACGCAGAGACCTGACAACACACAACATTCACAAGAGACAGACATCCATGCCCTAGGCGGGATTCGAACCCACAATCCCAGTAAGCGAGCGACCACAGAACCACGCCTTAGACCGCGCGGCCACAGGGATCGGCCCAGTCATCTATTACCGTGCATAATTTTCATTTCACTGTTTTCAGTAGACATGACAATATTTGGCTAGGCAGCTAAGCCATCATAATTCCATGGCACAAAAATATACAGGGTGATCTTTAAATACTTATTGCAAACAATATGGCGGAGTTCTCTGTAGAAGATCACTACGAAAAGTTGAAGAAAGATTTTCTGTGGAGAACATCATTTCAGCGATATTCTCCTTCTAGAAATATTTAATGTAAATCTGTAAATGAGCAGAACACCAATTAGACTATTACCGTTGTAACACAATAACACGAAATGCAATGCTAGAGACGACGTTAAAATTGATTTTCACCCACCCCCTTCCCTGCATACACGCTATTTTCCACCTGGACCGGGAATGGTGAACATGCTGAAGTATCCCTGGAGCGTTTCGATCCAGGCTTTCTAGTCGCATGAGTACAGTTTTCCCAGTGGCTACTACAGCAATATGTGTTATACTCCAGTGTTCAGCATACAAGGTAGCAGGTGAACCGCGAGTTTTTATGGAAATGGTCCGGGTCTGGAGCCTACTGAGCCTCTTATTCGGTAGGTGCTGGTGTTCTTTCCCGGGGGTAAAGCGACCGGGCCGGGCCACTTACTTCCATCTAATGCCGAGGTTAAGAATGGAGATAACACTGTGCTCACTCTGTATAACTTCAGTGTCGGTCTTAGCAAACGCGGGGCCCGATTGCGATCCTTGTGGCTGGCCCCTAAAAGTTATTGTGCAGAGCAAAAAAAAAACGTCTAACGTTTTGGTATACTAACGTAAGTTAGGATGAAAAATCAAAATGGTCCATTTTTATCACTTTTTATTTGCCTTTACTCAGGCAATCAGTCAAACATATTATTTATTTAATTTCCTACACGAGTTCGAGGCCACCCTAAGTGCGGGGCCCGATTGCGTCAAATCTGTCCAATCGGCCTAAGGCCAGCCCTGGAAGTCTTCATGGCGTGGACAGGGACAACTTTACCTGCTTTACATCTTAACACATTCATATTGAAATGACTGTAAGTTAAATTAAACCATGAAGTCTTAAATATTCATTATTTCTTCCCATCTGTTCCATCTATACTTTTGTAGTAACTATGCACCACTACCCTCCAATGTCTAGCAATACACGTACATTGAGTTAGAAGTTTATGACAAGACGTTTCTGTGTGAAGTATATATGCACCCCTTCCCCCCCCCCCCCCTGCCGTGGCCAAGTGGCCGATTGGAATCCATGCGAACCCTTTATGACAGTAGGCAAGTGGCGATCTTTGCTTTGTGCGTTATTTCTCTGCCCTTACAGCAAAATTCTAAAGACGAAAAATTGTCAAATATCAGTACCAATTGTTTTATCACCTGTGAAAAATTTTCGTTTTCGCCTTCAGCTACGCGTCTTCGTTGTTACCGATACACAAACAATTCTGTTAGAATGTGAATCTATGAACAATCCTTTGTGTTTGAAGTCCTGTAGGCCGCTGCTCTTATTAATATCAAGCACTTATACCGACAACAATATTGCTGCTAGTATAGCTACCATCGTCGTGAGTTTAATTTAGCAATCCCCTGTATAATATTTTATTTTTTCATGCAGCTGTGCTCTTTGCTGGTTTGAATATTGTTAACAGTGGTGGATAAGTTCTTCTTTCGTTGTCTCTTATACATTAATTTGCATCATTACAAATATATTGCAGGAGATCTTTCACTAAGCATTGCTCGTTTTGAGAATGAAAGTAATGAGCCACGAAAACAGAAGCCAAATATACTGTTTCAATAACAGAGTGACAAATTGTTTTTTTTTTGTTTATTCTGGTGCGGTGCTGCAATATATACGGTCCCTTAGTGTCCTGTGTGTGGAGACATTGTTAGTAACAATGCGATGCTTCCTAATAAGCTCAATAAACATTTTACAACAAAATACCTTTCTCTGGTTTATAAGGACGTAAAATCCTTTCGCAGTTTGATGAGCCAAAAAAGGTAAAGGTAAGGTTCACCCTAAAAAGGCCTTGAAGGCCCAAAGGGGGAGTAGAGGTATAGCTTTACTCTTTCTTTAACCTCTGCAGTAGATGGGGGTGGGTGGTAAACGCCACACCCCCGGTCGCGACAAAATAAAGAGCAGGCAACGTTTACGATTTCATCAGTACAAACTTTGGGAAAAAATCCAGGAAGCAACTGAAGTTACTAAAGAAAAGCCACAAAAATAGGTGAAGCATTGATTTCCTGCATACAATTCTCTTTGTAAGCAGGAAGACATTTATTTAAGATCGCTGTCAACTGCTACGATTAGGTCTACATAGTGTCGGTGGTAGATGAATTTAATACATAGGCGTATGGAGCATTCGTGGAAGGACACTGACAGGGGAAAACAGAAGTACTCGGTGAAAAATCTGTCCCAGTGCCACTCTGTCTAGATGGTGGAAACCGTTCTGAGTTCAGAAGCTACTAACGAAGTCTGTAAAGTTTCTCTGCTAGCTGACACAATCACTCGCCTAATTAGTGACACAGAGTTGATTTGGTGGGGGGGATTATTCTCAGCAAGAACTTTTCCTTTCAGATGTACGTGTCGACTAACATTAGTGATCACGCTCAACTTATCGATAAAATTGTGCATGTCGATGGAAGTACTCGTAGAAGCACCTTCTTTTTCTGCAGAGGGAGGAACCGGCGGTGATATCAATGGAAGGGCAGTATCATTGTCCGCAGTGACGCTGGCGGCTTGATGAGGACGATAGGCAGACGCAGCATACAAAAGTATGGGAGGTGAGTCCAGAAGTAAGATTTGACCCCCTGTTTGTTTACTGCGAAGACATTGTTGCCGAGACTTTGCCTGCTACTCTCCAGAACGTGTTGGGTAAAGTTGTAACAAGAGTGGCAATGTACGTACGTATAACGTAACACTGAGGCTTGGTCGCGTAACTGTTGTTGCCGTGGAAAAGCAATAAGTATTACATATTCTGAGTGTGTGTTTGTAGCCTTTGTTATCCAGCATGTAAAGCGCATGCGCCATATTATATTGTCGTATGTGACGTGTCTGGCTGTACCCTATTTTTCTACATTATCTCATAAACGGCACGAGTTTAGGGGAAAAAATTATTGAACATAAAATGTGTGTTTTGATTTTCTCTACAACTTTTGTCTAAAACGCTTCTCACTGTCAGAAAAATTGAGCGAAATATTATCATAAATTTACATAGGTCTTCATGTAAAGTGCCCGTTACCCTAGTCAGATTTTTACGAAACTTAAATTTTCTCGACAGATTTTCGAAACATACTCAAATATCAAATTTCTTAAAAATGCATCCCCTGGGAGCCGAGTTGTTCGATGCGGACGGAAGGACAGCGCCCCCAATAACTGATAAATTTATAAAATCGAGGCCCCTAATTTCATAAGTTTTTTTTTTTTCGGTTTTGACCCCGGGAACTGCAGTCTGAGCACACCTCTCCCCTGCTTCACACGTACGTAGGCCTGCTATGATTGTTACTAGAGAAGGTATTAATTCGTGTTTTTGAACTTCATGAGGAGGTGAAATCATATTCAACACTTCAGGAGCACAGGTATGCACAAGTACAAGCTAATGATGATTGGGAAGCTGTATTGGCATAACTGTAGACATTTTAGATTATTTAAATGAACTGAACATAAAAATTTAGGCCAAGAAAGAAAATATCCTGAGTGGCCTGGGCAAGATTGAAGGATTCCGCGGTAAAGTTGAAGTTGCGCCCACAACTCATCGCTAACGTATCTTCGTTTGATGCGGACAAGACGTGACTGTGTCACTGAAAAACATTGCAGCAAAACTTTCTGGCTGTTTTGAAAATAGTGTGGAAGATCTGGACTGGGTCTGTGATGCATTAGATGTTGTTGGAACATCACTTCTTCTCAGTCCCCAAGAAAAACTGATTTGAAGCACTTAAATTGAAAATGTGTCGCCCTCGGTGGACTAGTGGTTAGCGTGCTCGCCACTGGACCCAAGGTTCGCGGGTTCGATCCCGACCGAGGGCGATTCGGAGCACCACTTCCTTCGGAGGGGAAGTAAAGCCGTCGGTCCCATGTCTTAGATTTACGGCATGTAAAAGAACCTTCGGGCATGAATAGAACCAGTAATGTCCGTAAGCAAAATTCAAGTGGCCATTTATCACCCAAGTATCCTGACTGCCTGCCAGATGGCTCTGGCAGTCTCATCAGGATTGAGCAAAAACTTGTGCGGTCAGTGATCCGGTCACTCACTACAGAATGCACACTTACCGACTAGGAAAACCTTCGGGATGAAATCCCAAAAAGAAGGAGGCTTTGGCCCACCTCGGGCTGTAACGCCATGGAAGAAGAAGAAATTGAAATTGTGATTTCCAAGATGATGTCAGGATCCTGCTACCATTTTCTACCACGTGTTTGTGCGAAATGAGGTTTTCAGTGCAGACGGAAATGAGCCTAATAACGTCAAAACTTGAACGACTAAGAATGGAGGATGAGGAACTGAAGTTCGCATTGGCTACAGCGTCCCTCGCTGTAGCCTCCTTTGCTGAAAGAAGCAAGCACAAATATTACACCATACTTTGTTGTCCTTAGTCTCTGCTCCACACTTACGTCTTCATGGCTTGCACAGGAGCAAATTTGTCTTTACTTTACCCTATATGGTACAGGCCACGAGTCATATGTACGTGACTGACGACAACCAGGAGAAATGTATTATTTATAGTTGGTAAGACTTACTGTGCCGATCCCAATGGCCGCGCGGTCTAAGGGGTTTGTCTACGGCCGCTCGCATGCTGGGATTGTGGGTTCGAATCCCGCCTAGGGCATGGATGTCTGTCTCTTGTGAGTGTTGTGTGTTGTCAGGTAGAGGTCTCTGCGACGAGCTGGTCCCTCGTCCAGAGGAGTCCTACCGAGTGTGGTGTGTCTAAAAAGTGTGATCGTGATGCCTCGAAAAATGAGGCGGCCTAGGCCCCCAAGGGGCGGTCGAGCCATTGGAAAAAAAAAGACTTACTGTGTAAATCTATCGAGAAAAATGAAAATTAAAGTAATTTTTCTATTAGCTTTTCTCCTTGTTTTATCAGATTAAGACATTACCAGAATTATAATTTTGTTATATTATTGTCTCCAGAATACCTAAGAAACAAAACAGGTTTTCTGACAAACTTCACCATTATTTCCACCCGAAATTTAAAGCGACAAGGAATCATATTATAAAACGTCAGAAATCCTCAAAACTTTTTCACCATTTTTGGGCCCATGTACATAGCGACTGAAGACTTAATGTCTTAAATTCAGTTGCTTATTTCTGAGAAGTTTGCATTTTCTACAATTTCCCTCGCTTTAACCTCCTTTACTGAAAGAAGCAAGCACAAATATTACACTGAGACGACAACAGGAAGTGACATGGGACGTGTGGCTTATTAATGTACCTATGAACTTTCCTAAGGAAACAGAAGATCAGTTGGACAGATCGTGTGAAAAATAGAGAAGTGTTAGAATCAAGGAAGAAAGGAATACCCTACATATAATAAAACAAAGGAAAGCTAACTGGATTGGTCACATCTTGTGTAGGAACTACCTGCTAAAACACGTTATTGAAGGAAAGATAGAAGTGACGTGAAGAAGAGGAAGAAGACGTAAGCAGCTGCTAGATGACCTTAAGGAAACGAGAATATACTGGATATTGAAAGAGGAAGAACTAAATCGCCCTCTGTTGAGAACTCGCTTTGGAAGAGGCTATTGACTTGTAAGACAGACTACATGATGATGATGATGATGATGATGATGATGATAATGAACTTCCCTGCGGGATGAATATAAGATATGCTTTCTTGAATTTATAGTTGAAGTTCCTTATTAAATCGATATTAGAGGCTGCTCCTTGACCAAGGCTAGTAAGATTCGCAGCAGTCACTCTAAAGACTACTATTTCCTAGGGTGTGACGCCGTGTAGTCTAGTAGAATTTTGCCGACGTTTTAGAGAAACCTGCCGCCGTCATCACCAAGTTATATAAATACAGTGACAACCGAGGTAGCAGGTTCCACTGAAATGTCGGTTCATATTTACCAGACTACACTACGTCATATGCCAGGAGACAGCTTCACTTTCTAATCGTTATTCCAGATGTGGGCCTCAAAATCAAATAGCACGCGTGCTAAATGGATAATTTTGAATTTTCAAGTAATCAAAAGTGTATTTTTATTAAAATTAAACGTGCCATTAAGAACACTTCACAGTTTTAACAACTTTAAAATATGCTATAACGATTGAATTTAAAACTTCATTGTATTGTTACCTTGCTGGTCTAAATTGTACGTTACGATTCAGGGATAGCCAAGCATCTTGCGCCTTCATGCCCGTGACGAAATATATTTAATGAAAAAAATTATTTTACACTGAATCAGAGTATTTTATATAACTGGAGTAACATCAGTGAGGAAGCAGTATAAAATGAAGTGGTGGGCTGCGAGTTTGAGACCCTTGGTCTGGGATGTGCTCATATTTATTGACTTAGCCTCATATGTGCAGGAATGGAAAATAACTACTTCTTCTCGATAGTTTTCTCCATACCAGCTGAAACTCCCTTTTCTGCTTTCGTGTTAAAGAGTACGCATTCAAAAATGAATTCGTATACCTTAACTGATCATTCTCCCGAAGCAGGAGGCCTGAACCTTAGAAATGAACACGATAACGTGCTCTGTTAAGTGCAGATGCTGTTAGCTTCTCTGCACAAGTAACAACCTAGCTGTTTCGCTGTCTCCAGCTGTCTAGCCAACGCTCGCAAAGTTATAGCCACCATTTAAACGATGAAACGTGAATGTGCAAAATTACACTAGACCTAACCTAACTTACGCTCACAAAATCAATACTTCCGAACTAACCAAGATTGGTTCCCTGCTCTCACGTATAACTAACATAAAAAAATCGTTGCTTTCTGGCGATTCCTGATCTTTATGCTCTGAACTACCCAACAGGCAATCAATACTTCTCAGCCAGAGAGCGTGGTTCGGTTCTCTAAGCTGTTAAAGTCATATGTACAAAATCAATCTTTATAAAGCACGTTAGTTCAGATACGTGCCACTCTAGCATGAAACAGTCTCAAAATAAATAAGAATAACGTGTTTTAAGTTTTAAATTTTAGGTGAAGACGTGCACTGACCGGGATCCCGGAGACAGTAGTTTCGTCTGAAAAGTTACTACTCAACTACCAGATTGCTAACTAACTAAGAAGATTAGCATTTCTCTTTAAAAGCTAATTATTGTACAGTTGGTCAATAAATTTTTCGCGATTAATGGGATCCTAAGTTTCATAAACGCCGATCCCAGTGGCCGTGCGGTCTAAGGCGTGGGTCTGCGGCCGCTCGCATACTAGGATCGTGGGTTCGAATCTCACCGGGGGCATGGATGTCTGTCTCTTGTGAGTGTTGTGTGTTGTCAGGTAGAGGTCTCTGCGACGGGCTGGTCCCTCGTCCAGAGGAGTCCTACCGACTGTGGTGTGTCTAATGTGTGTGATCGTGAAACCTCGACGAAACGAGGAGGCCCAGGCCCATATAGGGCTGTCGAGCCATAGAGAAAAAAAAAAAAAAGAGAGAGAGAGTTTTATAAACGTATTCACAAGAATCCGCTGCTTGTCTCTGTTCTAAGCCAAAAAAATCCCGTTCATAATGTTCCATATTGTTTCATCAACATCCACTTGAATATGATCTCCAATCTGACCCTAAGTCTTAGAAGTGATTCTTCTATTAGGAGCTCTCTTTTCTTCAATGTATACTGCATACTGTACCCATCACATAATCAATAATGCGACCATAACAATGTTTGACGAGGGGTCAATATTATGTAGATTCTTCTTACGCAATTATCTGTTTCTTTTTTTTTTTACTTACTCCCTTTTAAGTCCAAATATTTTCTTGAACAACCCTAAGTCTGTATTCTTCCCTCGGCCGTGCCATGGCTCAGGCGGTTAGTCGCCGGCCTCTCACCGCGGAGACCCGGGTTCAGTCCATGTGGGACTTGTGGTGGACAAAGTGGCACTGGGACAGGTTTTCTCCGAGTACTTCGGTTTTCCCGTGTCAGTTTCATTCCACCGGTGCTCCATTACTTGGAAAAACGAAAAAATTAAACATCTTCATCATAGGGTTGCACAATTAGCCTCAAGGCTGCGGTGCGTCCGTATCATCTGCTGCGGGGCACTTCACCACAAAAAAAGTTATAATTAAATCATTCCATTTCAAAAGTATTCGCTTGTTTCATGTGACACCCGGAAGTCACCATTGTGTTACTACGGCTATGCACTAAAACGAATTCTTTGAAGTCGCAATAACTGTGAGAGGCACAACCGAAATAATGTCGCATAGCTGTAAACATACACCTTCAACAATGTTAAAACTGCGACATCTGCAATTTAATTATGTTCACATTGTTGCGGTTAAAGAAAGACATGGGGAGGAAAAATCGGTTCCGAATTAAAATACCTGCCATGATCAAAACTAATTTCGATTCTTTCAAAATTCAACAATCAAGTTCTAAGTGACGTAAGGAGGAGTTGCGCCAAAACGACGTTATCAGTCGTTCCGGGAAATGTTTGTAGTGGATCGGTTTTGTGGTGGGCATTTAGGCGTTTCAACTAATTTATTTTTGTATTCGCAGATATTTGCTAACATTTTAAAGCACGATCGATACATACGCTTCTTGGTAGGGAGAAAAAAGCCAAGAAATCTCTTTACTTATGCCCGCAAATTGCATGAGTGCAGGTGCGGTGTGCAGTCATAAGCACAGAAGTACTCAATGACAGGTAAGTTAGTAATCTTGTATATGCTTACTGTGTAATTTCCTTCCTGATTCAGGATATTATATAAAACAAATATGCTTCCCCACTAATATATTCCGTAGCAAATAAAAGGTCTGTTACGACTGGAAAACTTAAACATTCTTTATCCTCGTTTTTCAGTCACGAAATCTGGTCACCCTAAATACGATGCGAAACATTTTCAGCACTGTTTATTATCTTTTATACCACAAAGACGGAATGCAATTGCAAAATAAAAGTGAGGTAGATGTTGGAATAAATCACGCTATGCTGACGTAGAAATAATCAAACATATTGCTTCAGAATTTGAAAAGGAGTTGTATCAAAACTTATTGTTGAAAGAAAAATGTCTGTATTAATGGACAAATCAACAATCCTTGGCAAATAATGTGCTTTAACTGAACACACAAAACCTCCCTAGACGAGAAAGAAGAAATAATTTTTTCGATTTAATTGATCTTGAAAACCAGCAGGTAACATTAGGAACGTTTTGACATGTTAAGATAATGCCAGGAAACAGATTGCCACGGAGAATCCTAGAATGGGAACCAGAGGGAAAAAGAAGGAAGGAAAGACCCAAAGAAAGATGGATGTAATAAGACGGAGTATGACTAACCATGGACTGACAGAAGAGGATAATAGAAAGAGGGACATGTGGAAAAAATTAGTTTTGGATTTAGGAAAGCCATTGTACAGTGGGCAATCCTTGGATGAATAAAAAATAAAGAAAAAATACGTAGGCTATATCTATCGGACTGATCTTTTGAAATGTCTTTATGCATACGGCATGGCTCAAAGTTAGATTAGGAAAAACATGATTTGCTTCGCATGCATGAATGGTGCTAGTGTCATGGTGAGGAGAAACTCTGGAGTTGGTAAGAGATGTCAGGATTAATTGTGACGACCAAATCTTATTATTGGGCACTGTCTGCCTCTTCTATTGGAGTTGGCTGTTTGTGTCTGACCTGCTAATGTAAATCCCATTAATAATTTCAAAAGATTAATCGACACAATATATACCTTCTTCAGTCATAACAAATAAAGTATATACAAATGATTTATAAATTGTGGCTTTAGCTTCGAGAGTACAATTAACACAACTTTAGGCTACCATTTTGTTTAAAGTAGTTTTCTATGTGTATAAAGGTAAAGCAATCCCATTACAGGCCTTGACAGGCCCTTAGGGTTCCAGGAGGTCGAGGCTCCCAGGTTTTTAGACAATCGGCACATGAAGGTGGTAGGGTTGTCAGCCCTGCGCACCGGCCGCCTTTACCCCCCAGGAAAGATTCCTGGTACTCATTTCTGTTAGAGGCTGAGACCCCAGGGCCATAGTGCGACCGAAACGATTATGTCAGTGAAAAATTCCAGTGACACCATCGGGAATCGAACCCGCGACGTTCCGGTTTGTAGCGCAGTGCCTCAACCAACTGCGCCACCGCGTGCCCTTTCTATGTGTATATGCAACATTAAATGGATATTTTACATTCATTACACATTTTAAAGAAACAACTGCCGAATACTGTAGAACAGCCAATGAACAAGACCATGTAATGGACTTTACCGGCGTAAGCAGTCCATCGAATTCCTGAAGAGAGAGATAGAGCGAGTGAGGTCTTTTATTTAACGACGCTGTCAGTTGCTAAGATAATGAAGCGTCTGTGAGAGATGAATTTATGTGTATGGAGGGCGTGTGAAAAGATACTAACACGGACAAAACAAAGTACAAGGAGAAACACCTGTCATAGGGCCACTCTGTCAATTACAAATCCCACATGGACTGTACTGGGATGGAAACCGGGCCTCCGTGGTGTAATCGAATTTGTGAGTGATCTAGCAGTGGGCCGGGATGGCGTAGTCGGTATAGCGACTCGCTACGAGCTGGACGGTCCGGGGATCGAATCCCGGTGGGGGGGGGGGGGGGGGGGGGAGAGATTTTCAGCACCCGTCCAGACCTCCTGTACAATGGGTACCGGGTCATTCCCGGGGGTAAAGAGGTCGGGGCGTGGCGTTGATCACCCACTCCTATCTAGCGCCGAGGTTAAAGAAAGAGTAGAGCTACACCTCTACTCCCCCTCTCGGCCTTCATGGCCTGTTCTAGGGTGAAATTTACCTTACCTTTTACCTAGCAGTAATACAAGAAATACTGGAAGAGATGAACCTGTCTCTACAACCACAAGAGCAGTTTTCCACGATAGCACGTGAGGCAAAACTGATTAAAAGAACAATTCGGGTTACTGGAACACTGAAGGAAAAATCAGGAGAAAAGGAAAGACAATCTGTCAGAGTATCAGATATCATAAATCACGACGCAACTGCCTTAACAAGCAGTACAAGAAAAATAATTATCGATAGGCTGCAGTTTATTAGAAGCCTTATACTTAATCCACAGTCCCGTGGCTTCGATGTCGTTGCATCGCATCGAAAATCGACAGAGGGAAAATAAAAAGTAATTATAAGTCAATTTTGACTGCAGAGTGAAATTTTAAGTCCTGAAACACGGCCTGAAGGTGAAGAAACTAATGTGAGATATAGTGAAGAGAACATTAACACACGTATTCAAGATTCCCAATGGAATAGTTTCGACAGTTTTTAGTAAATGAATTCCGCAAGAAATTTTCCTCTTCGCCAAATCGTCCAGACGGCCTCTGGGGCTTACCCAGCCTCCCATTGAATGGGTGCTGCGTTTATTTCCTGGAGATAAAGCGGCCGGGGCGTCATATTGACCACTCACCTCCATGTATTGCCAAGGTTAAGAGTGCATAGAGCTGTACCTTTACTTCCCCTATATGCCTTCATGGCGTGTATATGGACTATTTTACCTCTTCCAAGAATACCTTTATGGGGGGGGGGGGGGGGGGGGGGGGGGCGGACTCCTGTCGCCGTGGCTCTTTTATCACGTTCAGTGAACATCCCAGATCATGCAGCATGGCTGAGAGTGAACGAGGGTACAGTGCTATAAGCATTATTAAGCTAAGAACGAAACTTTTAATCAGCAGTATTACTGTTGTGAAGTTTATCAGACTCGACAAGTCACCACTTTGCATACGGAATGCAGCACCGTAAGTCAGGTCATGGTTTGTGCACCATCGCTCAGCTGAAGACCCCCAAACACGACACGTGGCGCAGGATAAAGACGAGGAGCGGAGAGAAGTATGGAATATCTTCTTTTGATAAAGTAGAGGTTCACAATTGTAAAATCGGTTGTGTTCATTACACATTCAGCGCGTGCTTTCGTTAAAATTCTCAATGAAGCGAGGCGAATGGCGTACAGAGCACAAAGTAAACGCTCGTAACTGCTTAATTTCTCAGCCCATTGAACTACAACGAAATAATGTATAGAAATTTCAGATGTGGGATTTAGATCACCTATCCATTTTACTGTTAATTCGCTTATCAACATTAATAAAATAATAATGTTAATGTTACATTGACGAGCACGCGGTGGCGCAGTTTGTTGAGGCACTGCGCTACAAGCCGGAAGGTCGCGGGTTCGATTCCCGATGGTGTCACTGGAATTTTTCATTTCGGTCGCACTACGGCCCTGGGGTCGACTCAGCCTCTAACAGCAATTAGTACCAGGAGTATTTCCTGGGGGGTAAAGGCGGCCGGTGCGTGGGGCTGACAACCTTACCACCTTCGTGTGCCGATTGTCTAGAAATCTGAGAGCCTCAACCTCCTGGAACCCTAAGGGCCTGTCCAGGCCTGTAATGGGATTGTTTTACCTTTTTTAATGTTACATTAATAATTTAGTTAGCAACAAAAATAAAAGCGAAGGTTCTGCTTGGCCGTGCCATGGCTCAGGCGTTCTATGTGGGATTTGTGGTGGACAAAGTGGCACTGGGACAGGTTTTTCTCCGAGTACTTCGGTTTTCCCCTGTCAGTTTCATTCCACCGGTGTTCCATTAAAATGCAAAAGCAGAAAAAAACCTCATCATCCTCATCATCTTCATCACAGGGTTGCACAATAAGCCTTCAAGACTGCGGTGCGTTCGTAGCATCTGCTGCGGGGCCCTTCAATAAAAAAAAGTTCCGCTTATTTCATTTTTGTGACATTTACGTATATATTTTTAAACATTTTAGTACTGTGATACAGTATATTATCAAACACACTTCTAGTACCTTCCTCTTCAAACCGTGCATACGGATCCCTAAAGCCGGGATTAGACGGCGCGTGGCTCGGCTCGTTTTACGTCATAACTGACGTAATTGACAATGAATCGTATTCAAACGCGCCGTGTATCCGGCCTGGCGCGGCGCGGCTTGTGATTGGGGGAGCGAGGCTCGTTGGATCGCCGCAGAAGCGGTTTTTTCACGATCCTCAAAGGGACTCGGCGCTGGCAGCTGTTGCGGCTACACGGGGCTTGCAGTTTCGTCCAAGTCTGTATATACGTAGGTCTGGTCTTTGTTTTCTGCTGTCGGGGTGCGCGAAGAGTGAAATTTTCTGTCCCACAATTGGTATTGGCTAGAATGGAGTGGTCAAACGAGGATACTTTTAAGTTCATAGAACAACACGACTTATTCCACAAGCCGAGCCGAACCTACCCGAGCAAGGCCGCTGGTCCGCCATTTGCCGAGCTGTGCCGCGTCGTGTAGCCAGATTGTCTTTTCTGTTCCGATCTGTTGGCCGAGCAAGTGACGTCACGTCACTCGACGAGCCGCGCGCCGTCTTAATCCCGGCTTAATAATAAGGGGTTAAGATGCCATTGTAACGTATTGCTATTAGATGTTTTGTGTTGGAGCCTTTGCACTATTTTTAGGGCTACAACCCTGAATTTTACATAACTGCCACTCCATTTAAGTTACTAGCTTACTTCATTGCTCCCTTGAACGTTAACAACTACCAAGCAGAGAACTGGCTGATAAGCCTCATATGCTGTCTAAAGTTGGGGAATCCCCGACAAGTGCAGTTGTTATACAAACCAAACAGCAAAAATTTTCCGTGAACCGTGACTGTTACTGGAACGCCGCCGAGGAAGTTGCAACACTCATCCGTCTTGGTTGGGGGAAAATGAAAAAGAGTTCGCGTGAAAGAGATGGACGGCTCGCACGGCAATACACCAGCTGCCATCCATGCGCACACAGCCGCGAACTGGTCCGGTCTGCGTGGGAGCAGTTTGGGCATTTTACGAAAATCGCCATCCCGGTGCAAGCGAATTTGCCAAACTTGGCACCTACCTAGTAGTAGCGACATCCTTGACGCGACACAGTATGCTGTTTCACTACAGCGGCCATGGTGCAGTCAATCAATCGCAGGCTACTTCTTAGGCGTGATAGCAAAACCGCGAAAAGCGACTATCAGCTTCGTCATGGCCGCCCGCCCGCCCACCCACATGCATCGACTCGATTCCCACTGGACAGATTTTCGTGAAATTCGATATTGGAGCGTTCTATTCAAATCTGTCGAGAAAATTCAAGTTTGGTTAACACAAGTTTAATTCTGTTTGTACCACAGTTTATGACAACATCATTTGGCCCTCAGTTTTCGCCATCTTCAGGTCAATGACTTATTCATTCATTCATTCAATCATTACGTGGTCTGTCTTACGACAGGTCCATAGCCTCTTTCAAAGCGAATTCTCCACAGAGTGCAATCTAGTGCTTCCTCTTTCAGTTTACAGTATATTTTCGTTTCCTTAAGGTCATCCAGTAGCTGCTTACGTATTCGTCCTCGTCTTCTCGTCACTTCTACCCTCCCATCTTTCCTTCAATCACGTGTTTTAGAAGGCAGTTCCTACGCAAGATGTGACCAATCCAATTAGCCTTACTTATTTTTATTGTATGTTTATTATTATTCCTCTCCTCCTTGACTCTCTGTAATACTTCTTCATTTCTCACATAATCGGTCAAACTGATCTGCTCCATCCTTCTCCAGCACCACATTTAAAAGCTCTCCACGTATTTCTGATCTACTTTCCGAAGTGTCGAATTTTCACCACCATACAAAGCTGTGTTCCAAATGTAGCACTTTACTAGTTTCTTCCTTGAATTTAAGTCCAATTTGCTGGTGAAAAGAGTCTTCTTCTTGTTGAATGCTGCGTTTGCCATGGCAATCCTGGATTTAATTTTACGTACACATCTTCATCATTTGTTCTCATGCTACCCAAATAATTAAAACATTCTACATTCTCCAATTGTTTTTGATCTCTCATAATCTGTAATGGGGATGGTTTCTTTGAGATGCTCATTACTTTAGTTTTTTCCACATTCATTTCCATTCCATAGCATTTTCCGATTTCAATTAGTTTATTAAGCATGCCCCGTAGTACCGTTCCTTAATAATACCACATAGAGGCATTAAAATGATAACACCAAATTTATATTTACATTTCATGTTGCCCGCTGGGTTGAGAGCTCATTTCCTTTATATCCTGACATTCTACCCATATAACTGTCTTTTTTTAACTTTATTTAAGCCACACGAATTGTTATAGGGTGTAATATTATTTATGTATTGGCCGTGTAGAATTAAATTATATTAATAACTATACTAAGCCCTTTAAAAGTAAATACAAAAGTAAATTTTTAATATAAACGCTGTAAACCGAGTAAGATCTCAGTTCCTCAGCGTATTTCACGTTATGATTGAAATTTCCTTCCTCTGCTTAATATCTTATTATGGCCAAAACATGTCACAAACTGTGCAGTATACACAGAATTGAAATTGTGTTAACAGCTAGAAGAAATCTAATTTCTGTAGAATCAAACGTATAGTAAATTTTATAAGGTATAGTAGTTGAATTTGTTCCTGATCCTGATGCAGCTGGCGCAATCTCGGAGTAACGAATTGGAGCACTGTTTAACGTCCCAACTACGTCAGTAGATGGCAGCGCATTAGGCATGTGACGTCACAAGTTTCAACCGACCATCTGTAACTGTGATCCACGCAAATCCTATTCCGCAAAAAAAATTACATCCGTTAAGGGCTTCGCTCTTCTGGGTAGCTAACCAGCGTAAATGGGCAGTAACATCCCAGTATTGCGAAGGCTTCAATGACACCGAGGCGGCAGCCTGAACACTCGCATGGTAGTTCTAGCATTTGGACTGACCTACCGCTGTAAGTACACATTAGCGGCATCTCCCTGCAAGTATAGGAATTTCATACCTCCTTCAATTAATATATCTGCATTATCGACCGAACATACGAAGTACTGCACTCGTCCTGCGCGTTTTGGTACATCGCAATAGTAGACATGCTCTTCGGGTCAAATTGCTAAAAACCTTTTTCCGTGCATGCTCCATACGCAGTGTTTACATATTGGATGCAGCATTTTAAACTTTTAGCACCCTGACTGTGTTATAATTTTCATACAATTTTAATAGTAATACTAGATTGTTATTTAATAGTAGCGACATTAATGCATATACTTTACCATTAGTCACACAACAACTCTGTATATGTCTTTGAATATTGTAGCTCCCTGAGGACTGCTACAGGTTGTAGCCGAAACATGTAGGAGTACACAATATTTATTCCAACAACTGCACAACAATAAAAATACAATAGTTTATAAATATATGACACTCCTACATGTTTTGGCCTACCATATCCATCTTCAGGGAGGTGGTTATCATAAGAAAGTGTGGTTATGGCTAATTAGAGATGTGCAGGCATAAAGCTAAAATACATGTGTTATAAACTATTGTCTTTTTGTTGTTATGCAGTTGTTGGAACAAATATTGTAAACTAGTTTACTGCAAGGAACATGGATAATATTAAATATGTAGGAGTACTTTTGTAAATCAAATATTGGAGCAATTAGTTGGTATTAATCTTGCTTATATGTGACAATTTCACGGAAGATGTACAATATTAAGTATGAACTGTTTTAATTCATGACTAAATTTTTTTAATCAGTAAAGGAACATACATTGACATACACACATTTACATGGGTGACCAAATATTAAACAGAAAGGAACATGTGATGGAAATTGTGGCAATTAAATAAAAAAGAGCTTTAAACTTGGTAAAGAGTACTTATTTGAGCAAAATTATTATAAACAGACAGTTGAAACCTATTATAAGGGACACAATTTTTAATACAAATTTCTGACTTCATGAAGACACCCCACATAATGCAACTGCACAGGCTAAACCTCTGCTGATAAACTTGTCATGAAAAAATCTGTAGCCAGGACGGTGCAGATGCTTTACCAGGGAATTATACCTTGTGACTATAGTTCTAACCTTTCAATATACAAAGGTGAATCAAAAAGTAAAGTGAATCTTCCCGTAGAGGTGCTGCAATCAATGCATTGCAAAACCTAGCAGTCGTCTCAATGACTACATACTAGGCATTATCGCAACAAGTCAGTGTCAGGTCTAGTTAGTGTTGTGTTTGCTCACAAATCTTCTTTAAAGATGGAGGCACCACTTTTGAATTGCACCACTGTAGAACAGCAAAGTGGGATCTGTTTTTTGTGGTCAGAAGGCTGAAGTCCATGATTCACCACAAGTGTAGAGGTTTGCTGTCCAAGCAGGTTCTTTTGTTCCACAATAATGCGCATCCACATTCTGTGGCAGCTACCACTGAAGCAAACAGGCAACTGAAATTTGAACTTCTCCCACACCCCCGATATAGTCCAGACCCAGCTCCAATGGATTATCACATGTTTGGATCTTGCATGAACGAAAATTTGCCAGTGATGATGTAGTTAAGGAAGCGGTGCATACGTGGCTTCAATCACAACTGAAAACTTTCTCTGCAGATGGGACTGGAAGGTTTGCAAACTGCTACACAATATGTGTTGAAAAAAGGGGCAATTATGTTGAGAAATAACACAATTTGCATTTGTCACAGATTCTTGTTCACTTACTCTGCCTTCTATATTAAAAGGTCAGTACAACAACCTACTCAAGACCAATAGAGAGCAATGGTATTGGAAGCTTCTTCTGACTTCAATAAATTTGGTGTTTTTTGTGATATGTGTGTGTGTGTGATAGATCATAAGTGCTTGTGCCATTATCAGATAATACAGTGTTTTATCACAACTTCCAACCCAGGAATGACAATTCAAAATATGCACGTTTACAATCTGGACTAGATTTCACACTCCTTTCGAAAGTTACTGGACGCAACAAGATTCTGCAAGTACAGAAAAAATACATTCATTAGTATACTGGTGTTTGAATTCCTGTACCTTATAAATATTATAAATGTCTGGTCAAATATTTACAGTCCCTTTTTCACAGATGTCCTACATAACACTATTACAATGGTATATGCACAGTACAGCTAACCGAGTTGGAATATCAAGATATTAAAATATCAATTTACTTTGAGCCAGCCCACATCAACTAAATGCAGTTCTGTCCACAGTCATATAGAGAGTGCTGCTATGCTTTCCAGTTATGTTATACTTATAAATGTTGACCATAGGAAGGTTACTGTTACACAGAAATCACAAAGTCAAGCCTTTCACACTTCAGCATCCAGGCAGGTGTGACAGAATGCATTTGAATAAGCCAGGATTAAACTACAGAAATACCACAACAGACTACAGTCTTCTGGACTGTTACGCAGTGTCAACCGACAAATAGTTACCAATGTTTTGAAGGATTTTAATGCCTTCAACTTCGGGTCAAGCAGTCCAAGAACATTCCAGAAGACTTGAATCTTCAGCAACACTGCTGTGACAACTTTGTGTTTTAAGACAAACAGAGACTTTTCAAGTAATTACAATAACCAATAAATAAACATAAAATGAATAAAAATCATACATAACACAAAAAACATGCAGGCACACTATAAACATACCAACCTCATACCATCCTCTTCACTACACGTGTTCAGTACACAACACCGCCCATTAAGAAACACAGCGACACACACAACATGGACTAGAACCTTTTGGATCATACATGAAGTATTCAGCTGTATTGGATGGATTTATCTGTTTGTTCGGACATCCGACTCCTTTGGTCTTGTCACACTATTGCTCATGTGCAGATTTTTGAGGTCTCTTGTATGTGTGTATTGCATCCACACTTGTGTATCATGTTGTGCTTGTCTGGGGCCCTCAATGGTCTCCAGTCTATTTATGTGTTCTATATTATTTTCTTGTATATTTATGACTTATAATGTACTTTTCTGACATGTTCTATATCCAGTGGTTTTGTAACCCTTTGGATTTGTAGAATGAAAATGAAATACAACAGAATACAATACTTGGCATTTAATTACATAAAACCTTGGACTCTGGCATATATCTTCATCTTACGTCAATTCTGTAGTCAACAAACTTTATAATTCTAATATTTCAACATTTTATTAATGTAATACCAAGAATGCTGTGTTGGTATTTGCAAATCTTTGTACTTTGGATTCCCTGCAGATGGCGCCCTGGCACTGAACATGTAGGAATTTTATATGTATGTATGATTTTTAGTCATTTTTATGTGCATTTGTTGGTTATTGTAATTATTTGTAAGAATAATGCATGGAGTATATAATGTCAAAGACTTTTCCGTCTTGTCTATTTTTGCAGAGGCATACTTACCTTTGCTTTCTGGAATGTTGGCCTCTTTCAAATCAACAACACACTGCAGTGCCTTTGTACTTTCAGCTTGCTGCATCCACAGCTGGATCTGGTTGTGCAAAAGGTCACGTCTGTGGCCCTTTGGTTCATTACTCAGCAAAGGTATCAAGATGCCAAGACATGACTGAAACTTATCTAGGGCACTCTGATAATGACCCTCTGCCATGTACTGTTCTGCCGAAGAGCCAATTTCTAGTGCCGCTGCGATTGCAGGAGTCTTACTACATAAATAACCTATAGTAGACATAAAGAATTCAGTATAACTAGGAAAGCACATGGAGCTCTGCTGCATTATGTCACTATGCAGTCTGGTAAACAAGTACCAATGCCTCAGAGGAATATACTGTCTCCATAACCAGAATACAAGGGAGCCAAATGGGGGAAGGGGCTGATTATATGGAAGAAGGGAGGAAAGAAGTGGTCATACATAGATGACAGCAATGACCAATCAGAACCATGATGGGGAAAAGAGGGTATGAACCACACAGGCCAATGGGAAACACACCCCATAGTATGGGCATTTACTATAGGACAGGAGGATAGGCACATGACTGCACTTTTGTAGGGCACAAAAGAGGAACAAAGAGACCTTCTTCAGGGCCATGGAAAAAACAGAAGAAACAACACATTTCTGGGCCATAGCTAGAGGAAAGCCACGTTCAAGCCTGTCCTTCACAACAGTCTTGTTGCATTATTTAAGATGTCATACGTCTCAGACCAGCTCAGAAAAAACCGTGTTTCCTGTTCACCTGTTCACGCTGTCAGGCTGCAGTTCATTTGCTACTATTTCCTTGAAGACCTGATCCAACTGCATGAATTTTTCTTGTATCACAGCCATTTATTTCCTTCTCCAACTTGGCTTACTTCCACTCTGAAGATGGAAGCAATATGTTCCTCTGGAAAGTCTGCTGTCTACATACTAGACTACAAGTAACCATAATCAAGAAGACTGTAATAAGAATCTTCACTACTGTGAAAACATCAAACCACGTAACTGTTTACATAACTGAATATGAATTAAAACATTAGATAGTGAGCAACCAAACTAACAGACACTACTACAGAATTCAAATGGTACACCTGAAAAAATATTTTAAAAATTATTTAAAACAAGCTTAATGATAAAATCCGTGGGTGTTCCATAGCTAATTATACAGGTAGTGACCAAGACACCCAAAACTTCAAAACTGTCTGGAGGTGTCTGTTCAAGGAAAACTTGTAACTGGTGTGTATGTAGAGGAACTCTCAATGTAGCAGATGTGGTTTTCATGATATATAACATGTGAAATACTTAAAAACATGTAATTTTGATCCATACTTACAATTTGTGAATTATATCAAAATTTAGGCTCTAAATGAAAAGTTCATGTTATAATTATAAATTCTGATTGAATTTGGTATTGGGACATGTTACTAAAATATGAAGCATGTACAACTGAAACTGTTCGCAGCAATGCTGTGGGAGTGTCTATGGTGCAGCTACATGTTTGACTTGGTAAACACACTGGCAGACAACTGCGTAGGACAGGACTGTCCACTGAGTGATTACATGGTAGGGATGACATTACAGTGCAGCTTAAAGACAGTGTCACAGGTGGTGAATGTGTCCAAACAGGACCAGAAATACACTGAGGGACCCCTGCTACTGAACTTCATATCACATAATGACACAATCAAAGCAAACTCTTACTGTCAAATGCTTCAAAATCCGCAGACCTAGATCAAGAATAAAAAAAAAAAAAAACATCCCGGTAAATTCACTGAGAGCATCATCCTGCAGCACATCAATGACCATCCCCATGTCGCCCATAGAATGCAGGACCAACTGAATGCCATGCAATGGAGAGTGTTCAAATATCCTGCATACAGCTGACTTATGGCCATGTGACTTTCACATCTGTGGAACATCAAAGAAAGCCCTCAAAAGCCATGATGTTCACAATGAACAATGACATGCAGGAAGCTGTGGTGCAGTGGTTTGGGCAGCAGCTCCGGGAATTCTTTGCAGATGGGATATGTTGGCCTGTGCATCATTGGGTCTCCTGTCTAAATGCCTGTGGTGACTTTTTCTGATTGTTGCAATACCTTCACCTCTGAGTATCGTCGAAAGGGTTTCAGTTGTACGTGCCTCATACGTACCCAAAATGACATTTGCAAATTCTATTCACCCATTAGGACTTGACTCAAATTACTTTATTAATAATGTTTAATTTTGTAATCAACATACTGGGAAATGTTCTGGACAAAATCTACAGAAATCAGGGAGAACAATATTAATACAATGAAATATGTTTGAGAAAACATCCCTTCTGAAATGTTTAGATGACACATCCCATTATGTTAGATCCTAAAATATCACAATGTTTGTGTAACAGAACATTCTACATACGTAATTCATCACGGTCTAATTTCCTCACTTTCTGGTAATTTTGTACTTGGCTTCCATTTCTGGCACCTTCTGTAGCATATACTATCTTCTTGAGGTCCTCTGCACGCTTAATGTACTCATTTACTTTACTGCACATTGAAGCCTTCTTTTTGACATCCACTTCAGCTGAAGGAAAACAAACAAACAACCTACATTTATGTAACACAAAACTTCACATTCTCAGGAGATCAGTTGCTAGTCTCTCATCATGGAGACCCAGGTTCAATCTATGGCCAGTCCACATGGTATTTGTGGTGGAAAGTGTGGCACAGAAACAAGTTTTTCTCCAAGATCTTCAGTTCTATCCTGTCAGTATCACTCCACTAATGCTCCATGTTTGTATTATATTTCATTCATCCAGCACAGACGATATATAATCTTAGCAATTCATAACATTCTTCAACAAAACACTCCACTCTCATATCACTAGACTTAATTTGAATGACAGTAACAAACCAACAATACATTCATGGGGAATTTTAAAAAGTTTAAACTTGGAGAATGCTTGCCACCATTCACTTCAGCATCTCTTGTCTGTCTCCCAACTACTCAGAGGAAGATTTACAAACGTATTACTTTACCTGTTGTTTTTTATGGGTGTAAAATTTGTCCCCTCAACATTAAGCGAGTTCCAGAACAGACAGAGGAAATACTTGAAGGATGAAGAAAACAGCATAATGAGGCCTGCATACCCTGTACTCTTCTCCAAATATTAATGATGTAATCAAATTTTGGTTGAAATGAGTAGGGCATGTAGCTTGAACAGAAGTAATGAGAAATACACAGCAACTGTAGTCAGAAAGCCTGATGGGAACAGACCACTTGAAGAGACCTAGGGTACTGACAGGATTCACATGGCAAAGGTTATGAGGTAATGGAAAGGATTCATATGGCACACGATATGGACAGAACTGATCTGATATAAGCTAAGCTACTGAACCACTATTGAATAAACTAAGAATGAATGAATAAACAATGTCCAATAGGTGCTACTGTAGAGAAATTAAACGACACTACAAACTTTTAAAGAACCATAAAATGGGTTCTTTAATGTTACATACATGCACATTCTGTCTACTTTTTTCACCCTCCAAAGCAAACAAGTCTGTGTAAACTAAGCACAAGGGACATACAAAATGTTTTATGAAACATCTGTGGATGGAAGCAAGAAGACAGACAGATGACATAAAATAAAATGGACTTATAGATAGACATGGGCGTAAAAAGGTGGACAAAACACAAACTGTAACATACCATTAATTAATGGAATGAAGTATCGTAATGAATCACAATAGAGACTGAAGGCTTCCACAGAATTTTTCTCTGTATCATGTTTGACAGCACTACATACTAAATCAACAGCTTTCTGATATGACTCAGGTGTTGGCACGTGCTCCAAATCTAGAAAACTGTGCTGGAAGAATGCTTCATAATCTATTCTTTTGTCTGGATCATGCTGCAACAGGGACATCAGAAGGTCTCTGCAGTCTGATGATATTTGTGACCCTGGAGGAACCTGTTAACAGAAGCCAGTTTCTAATAATTAAATCTGCGGTCTTCTGGGGTATTACGCGGCATCGTGTGGTAATTGTTTACCAATGTTTCGGGACAACGTATCGGTCCCATCCTTGTGGGTCAAGAGTCCGAGTAGGAAAGAAAGCCAGCCTAGTTAGTTCTAAGGGGATTAGCACTTCACTTATGCACATCTCACACCTGTGAAGTGCCAGACTTGAATCATGGCCACAGACTGGCCAGCCTGATGTTTTATGGTTTAAAACAGTCCCTCATACCTGTTGGCTAGTGCTTGAGAAGTAAGTGGTATATGTCCTATAAACACTGGCAAGAACCATGGGGTGTACATGCTTCCTTTTTAAAATGTAGACATTTAAGTATCTCTATGCATCATTCAAAAACATAACCAATATAAGCATCAGATCTCCACAAAAGCCTGAAATCAATTTAAATTCTCAAAAACTTCCTAACACAGTACATAGATTTAGGTACATATGATTCAGGTATGGTTAAGAAACAAAAGTACCTGAATTGGCAGTTGTGATTTTATCTTCTCAGCCAACTCTTTGAAGTTACTTGATGAATACGGAGCTCTTCCAAAAAGGCATTCATACATGATCACTCCAACAGACCAGAGATCAACTCGGGCATCATACTTCTTCTTCAACAATATCTCAGGGGCCATATAAAGTGGAGACCCTCTCATGGAGCTGTTCTGGTCGTCTGCAGACAAGTACTGGGCAAACCCAAAATCTATAATGTGCATGAAATATAACCTTTGTCTTACAAATACCATATTCATAAATGATTGTACAAAAATTCCATTTTAAACTGGAACTTCAGTTTGACATATTACCGTCTAAATTATAAATTTAATGCTGTACATTATCCTCACTGTCTTGTATTAAACTCTGATCATCTGTAAACAGTCCTTGTCTTATTCTAATTTGTGGGTCAACTGTGTCTTTCCATGCTCTTGGGAGGTCATCCAGATAAACGTTAACAGTCCAGGAGAGAGATCTGGTTTAAAGCCATCATCAGGCCAGTGTTACAAAAATATAAATTAAGAAATTTATGCAAATAGACATTCTTCAATTTTCTTTAGTGGTAATAAGATCTCATACCTCACACTGAAATTTACACAAATTTGCACTTATATTTATATGCATCTTTATGTTTTAAGTTTGTATACCTATAGCATGTGGTTATAAAATGTATACAGCTTACATGTCTGCATGTTGTTCTCCACTGATGTCTCATACATTCTCTGTCAAATTCAATGGTGTTTTTACTTACAGGAGTCTGACATGTAATTTTTTCATCTTTCTTCATAAAATCTCCTAATGCTTTCTTTTTGTGAAGCATATATCTTAAAAATTTCAATTTCATGGGTTTCCTTTCCAACATTACTTCCTTTCCAAGTGGTTATTACACATATTTTATCAAATAGTACATAATGATCACAACGTATATAATTAACCCTACTGTACTGTTGCGTCTTTTACTGAGAAGTTCAATTTATTATTTACTATTATATAATGCATGAGAGATCTTGTACCTCTAGGGCTCAAAGTAAATTTATTACAGTGTTTCTTTCTGAAGAAAGCATTTATTTTAAAATAATTATAAGCTGTGAAAAGACCTTACGTTTTGCACATTTTATTTATCATATTTTCTCCAAAAGTTCCAATGACTTTAGTAATATGTTGGTTGCCTATTCTAGCAGCTAAGTCCCCTGCATATTATAAGATGATCACCTTTATTTTATTTATTTAGCTCCTTTTTTGTTTCTTCATAAGAAGCTTTGTGCTTATTCCATGTTTCCTCCTTCAGGTTCGCTGGTGCCTGTAAATGTTATATTACTTCCACCTGTCTTTAAAACATAATAGAATACACATCCAGCTTAAAATTTTGTTTACATTTCTTGTCTTACACATTACTAGCTCTTTCTCTTTGCTCAATCCCACCATCAAAGAAGATGAAATCATTTATTTCTTTAGTACCTCAGTGGTTTCTTCCTTTCACAGTTTACACTGGTATTAGTAATTTTGTCTATTCGTAATATGTATAAAATGCCTTATTAATTAAAACAATATGATCAATTACATTGGAGGTTGACTTTTCAGATGTGTAAAGTATGTCTTCCTTCTTGTAAAAAATGTATGTGCTCCAAATGGAGAAAATTACTGCAATTATAGTATGATACATCTACCTAACATTGTATGCTTACATTATATGAAATCTCTTTGTAACATCATATACCTACTGACAAATATGTTTTCAAACATGTAATTTTAAAACATGATTTCACATCTTTGTATTTTATTGACATGTCCTATGCCAATGTTTTTACATAAAGGATGAATAAAATGAATGAAATGTATGTTACACTGTAATTCAGAAGGAAAGAAGTAAGAGTACAGTCAGCAAATTGAAATAAATTTTTCAAAAATAAATGTATCTGGTGCTTTTGGCCCAATTTATTTATATTGGGTCCAGGTGTACCCCACATGATCAGATATTGGTTGGAGCAACTAATCAAGGCTTAATAACTAGACTGCATACTTACCAGCCAGTTTAAGCCTTAGACTTGGTTTGGAGGTAAGCAGCAAGTTCTGTGGTTTAAGATCCATATGACACACATTATGTGATCTCAGAAACTTCAGAGCTAAGGCAAGCTGTTGCAGGAACTTTTTGCATGTTGCTTCGGGTAACGTTCGCCGTTTCCGTATGAAACATGACAAATCCCCATGTTCACAGTACTCCATTATTATAAAAAATATATCTGGAAAATTTGGAAAAGGAAATGTCCAGAACCTCATCCTTTTCTCTTTTCAATAATTCACTGACAAAATTAAATGTATCACATATACAACTGTGAATAAGGAACCAAAGATCTCTCCACAAAACGAATCTGACACAAATCTGAAAAATTCACTACAGCTACGATGCCCTATTTAGAGTCCGTGACTCCATATATATTTCAATTTATTGTTTTACTAAAAAGGTACAAACACGACACGCAATGTATGTATAACATAATATTGAGGCACATTCGCACAACTACTGTTGCCACAGAAAAGCAGTATTACATATTTTGAGTGTGTCTGTAGCCTCAGTCAACCAGCATGCAAAGTGCATGCACCATATTACACTGTCATCTGTGGCTTATCTGGCTCTACCACATTTTTCCACACTATCTCATACATGACACAATTTTTGGCAAAAAGTTATTGAACATAAAATGTGTGTTTTGATTTCCTTTATAACTTTTGTCTGAAACATTTCTCATTTTAAGAAGAATTTAGCGAGATATTATCATAAATGTACATAGGTCTTCGTGTAAAGTACCTGTTATTCTTGCCAGATTTTAATCAAACCTGAACTTTCTTCTCTACAGAGTTTAAAAAAATACTCAAGTGTCAATTTTCATAGAAACCTGTCCTGTGGGAGCCGAGTTGTTCCATGCAGACGGATAGACAGACATGATGAAGCTAATAGTCGCTTTTCACAATTTTGCAAACATGCCCAAAAATTAACGACATAAATGAATTACTACACCTACAATATAAATGTATTACAATGGGTACACAAAAACATGCTGGTTATATGCATGCTTCAGCTTCTTTCTGATAATACATTATGATGGACATCACTTCATTTTAATGCACAGGATCTGCTTGCTTCAGTATCAGCTTAACACCTCTTACATGGCCGATTACATCACCTCTTAGATCAAGTGAAAGAGAAAACTGTACAATATATCATCACACAGAGTTGCTCTCTGTAGGACAACATACACTGCAGTCATAACACTGCTGACATACTCTTTCCAACAGCCCCTATGTGATCTATAGTGAATGCTCCATTCTTTCTGGCATTCAAATACAGCAGTCACTTGCCAGCTGCAGGGGAATGCATTACTGGAAAACACTGTCATTGCTACAGCCATGATGGGTTCCCAGAACCAACATTTGTGGAAAAATGGTGGTTATCAGAGACAGAGCTGCTGTAAACATTTAATCTTCACAACATAATATTATGTTCAGGAATAAATTAAGCCACAAAATACAAAATCCTGCGTGCAATACGAACCTGTCATTCCACTGAAAATCTTTCATCTCCACAATATATTCATGTTTTAACATTTTAAGTAGTGTGATTTCTGTTATAATATTATCAACTGCTGCTCCTGACAGCTGTTTTTTTTCAACACACTTCACAGCAACTACCTCTCTTGGACCATTCTGTTAGAAGAGAACACATGATTTAACATATGGTAATAATACTAGCATAATAATACTTCTGTTACAGAACTCTACTAAATGTCTGATTGCAGATTTCAGAGGTTCAACAATAACTAACTGCAGGGAGCAAAGTCCTTCTTGAGACACTAATAGGTCCTCAGCTAGTCAAGAAGTTCCTCACATTCTATGTAACTTGGAGGCTCATTACCACATTCACAAGAACCTGCCATCTGTCCATATTCTGAGCCAGATCAATCCACTCCATATCCCCCATCCCACTTCTCAAAGATCCATTTTAATATTACGCTCCCATCTATGCCTAGGTCTTCCAAGTGGTCTCTTTCCCTCATGTTTCCCCACCAAAACCCTGTATGCTTTCCATGCTGTTTTCTAAGTTACAAAAATATGTCTTCAAATTGAATAAAATGTTCTCGGGCTAGGAGCCAGATCAGAGTGCTTAATGGTGAGTAAACCAATGTTTCGAGAAACATCTCTGTCGTTGTCATCAGGTAAACCAAAGTTTCGAGGACCATCTCTGTCCTCATCATCAGTTCCCTGATGATGAGGACAGAGATGGTCCTCAAAACGTTACTTTACTCACCATTAAGCACCCTGATGTGGCTGCTAGCCCAAGAACATTTTATTCACATTAGTCATCATGAAAGCTTTAAATTATATATGTTTTCAAATAATGGTAATAATACTTACTAATTACAGTAAGGGTAACTTGTCTAACAGTAAAAAATTATGTTTACTCTACAAAATAAAACTTTCTGAATTATGGTTGGTGCAAAACCTAGAAACCCATATGAAAATCTGTTTAAGAGATCAGGGATTTTACCTCTTCCACGTGAATATATATTTTCATTAATAAACTTCATGTAAATAACCACAAAAAATGTCAAAGAAATTCAGCTGTGTATGGTAATAACACAAGAAATAAGTATTATCTTTCAGGCCAACTGACAACCTTCCATGTTTTCAGAAAAGTACATTCTATGCTGGCATGAAATTTTTCAACAGTTTACCATTTAGACTACCAACTTGTATGGATGAAGAGGATCAATTAAAGTAGCAGTGAGATGATACTTAAATACACATTCCTTTTACCCTGTTGATGAATAGCATATGAATAGAAAAAAGGGTGTTCAAACAAGGTTCTCAAATGTACAGTCTAATCAGTACCAAGTCTAAATGGTTCTTAGGCTTATGACACAGCAGTAAAATACCTTTTATTCATTAACTGAAAAACCATAATCCTTATGGAGAAAGCATATTGGTCATGACAGTGTGCTTAATTTTTTTCCCCAAAACTCTGTGTGAAACATCTTACAGTCCAAAAAATATTTTGCAAGTTTGGAAGAAGTTACATTTGAAACGCATGCAGAAATGCATCTTAGTCTTCATGTATAGTGCCTGTTAATTACTGTTCGATTTTAACTAAGGCTGGAATATCTTTATGAATTTTAGTAAAACCCTTCAGCCCAATATAAAATTTCACACAAATCCATCAGGTACGTCTTGAACTGTTACATGTGGACCAATGGGCTGACAGGCACTGTGAAGCTAATAGGTGTATTTCTGCAATTTTTGCTGTGAATGCAGCATAAACTTACTTGGTCTACGTTAGTGAAACTCTAAGTCACACATTGTTACAGAACCTTCCCAGACATTAGCACAGGAAAAATAACTGTCATTCACAATTGGATGTCCCAATTAAAAATACTTCCAACACAGGCTTGTATGGTCAATTGTATAAAACGAGGATACGACAGGGAAAAAGTTAAATATACCAAATTATAGGCCTACTTATATTTTAAGTGGATTTCCAAAAATATATTCAAAAGTTATGAAAGAGTAATGCACCATTTCAACTCTAATGACATTTTTGTTAATGAAGAGTCTGGTTTTAGAAAGGATCCATTAACCAACACAGATACAAAGGAACTCTTATGAAAGACACTGGGCTCTCACAAGGTGATAATTAAGATCACCATCTTATGGGTTATGACACCATGTAGTATGGTAGATATGTATGAATGTTTCAGACTCCATATTCTGCACCAGTCCCGTTCAAAATGTTGGCACATATTTACCAAACTACGGGAGTCATATCATAGTGATGAAACATTACAGACACTCAAAAATAAGTGATGCACCCCAAATTTTCTGTGATCTCACTTAAGTTTCTGTGTTAATTATATCACATTAATGGCCAAACTAACTTATTATGGAATATACTCTCCACATACTAGTAAAAATGTATATTCTAAAGTTCAAGAGCTCCTCAAGGCTCTGTACTTTTTTCACTCCTTTCTGTTTTACACTGATGTCATACCATACAATACTAACACATCTACACCTTTACTATGTGCACATGATACTAGTACAGTACAGAACCACACAATCTTGAATTATCAAACATTTCATTATTGAACAATGTTTCATACAAAATACACTTAATTTACATTTTGATAAAATGAATTTCATACACCATGTAGCTATTATGATACCAGTTAACTAATGCGCATATACACTCTACTGATCAACATGGGTCAAGAATGTACGGACAAATAATTTGGTCACCAGAAAAGGGTACATTAGCATTTTCTGGCACACTTCTATTGGCTGTCGCTTATGATGAGCATGCAAGATTCAATTCATCCTATTGCTGTACTATTTGTCTGAACCACCACAAGCTACATATAATAGCGCCCCCCCTCCCCACAAAAGGAGGTACTGTTTATGTTCAACTCTTAACTTCTGTGGATGTGGTATATCATTTCTTACACCATAGGTACTCAGCCGACTCCAAAGGCCAAGGGGTAAATTACTCCCAGCAAAAATTTTCGGTTGCCACTCCGTATGTTTCGATCGCTTATATAAGCTTGAACAAGTACACAACGCAGTTTATTGTTCCACAAATTCACAATCGCTTAAACCCAGCAAAGGAATTTTGCCAAAACTAAGTGCAAAATTTCAAGAAGTCTTCAGGTGTAGTCTGGCAGGTGGTTATTAACCTACTTGCCTCCATCTGTACGGCAACCCTTCTACAAAAACGAAGCCTTCATTTCACGTATGAAATAAAACGTTACAATACGCCACTGTAAGTGCTAAAAACGTGTAGTTTGTATGCGTACCTTTTTAAAGCCCTTATACACGGTTGCATAACTACCAGAACCTAACCTCTCGACTAGAGTATAATCTTTAACTTGTACTGCCATCTGATTCGAACCTCACCGGTCTATTCAATTTTCATATTTTATTTTTACCGTAATTCAACCAACTGCGATTGTAAGTTGCAATAATACAATTATTTCTCAATACTGCACCATTATTATTGTTTCAATAGCATTTTTACTTCATTTCCCTTTTTCGGATTCCTCGTACTCAACTGTTTTTAACAGTTGAAACGGGGTACCGCAAATACAAGAGAATGACAAACAGCAAATGATTGGGACATAAAGGGAAAATAATTTAATTGATGGCTTCTAATGAATGAATGAATGAATGAATGTGTAATCAAATTCGCGTACTCTGGGCACTTAGCATCATTACATAAATTGTAAACGTCCCACACGTTTTAAATGAAAAATGTCACTGTCAATATTATACCCATGAGCCCCTGCTCCAGGAGCTGACGTCATGTGCTAAACATCGTCGGAGGCACAGGGGACAGGTGTGCTCGTTATATTGCTCACCATTTCAAAGTCAGTGGCGTAATATATTTGCAACATACATTTCAACCGTTCTCCCGGGGTGGCGGAGGGAGGTTTCGTACAGTTGTTTCCAAAGAATGGATTCAGAAGAGGAGACACTGTACGACGATGTTGACTCTGGGAATGAATCAAGCGGGGATGATGTTGACTTTGCAATGGAAGTTGAGACCAATAATCCAAGAGAGAGACAAACTGACGTAGACGACTATCCATTTGAAGTTTTATCAACAGAAGAAATTGTGCAGCACATGGTAGATTCTATTAAAGAAGTAAATACTGTTGTGGAGGTAAGATGAAATTCAGTGTGTAAGAAATTGCGTGTAGTTCGTGCACAGCTTCAAGGGTTTAGAAGATGAAATTGTCAAGGAGAATGATGTGAAGTTGTGAAATTGATATAATGCTTTTAGTTGTGTTTGGATAGTAATTATTGCACCAATTTTACATACAGATTCCAGCAACCACAACCCGAATTTTGTTGAACCATTTTAAGTGGGACAAAGAAAAGTTAATGGAAAGGTTTTATGATGGGGATCAGGATCAGCTGTTCTCTGAAGCACGCGTTATAAATCCCTTCAGGAAGCCAAGTGTAATTAGTAGACTGAAAAAGGTATGTACAGTCTTCTTATTTTGTGAGGAACGTACACTTCTTTGTAAATGCAGATGGGAACACATTTCAAATGCTACATTAATAATCATGTTTTGTTACAGCCACCAAGAAGAACGTCCGCTACTGACACTGAAGAATGTGAAATCTGTTTCATGGTTCTCCCATCATCTGTGAGTGAAATTGTTTAATATGTAAAAATACGTCATCTCCGTTATGCATATAAAGTAAAATCATTTTATTGTGTTGATAAGAGTGAAACAGTAACACAGGCTTGTGTGCAGTGGATGATAGCAGGTGATGGCAACAATTTAGAGTGTGTCTGTTTCATCTAAATTTTGTGTCTGTTTTGTTCTCAAGATGATGACTGGGCTGGAGTGTGGACATAGGTTCTGCACACAGTGTTGGGGTGAATATCTTACTACAAAGATTATGGAGGAGGGTGTAGGACAAACTATAGCTTGTGCTGCACATGGATGTGACATCTTGGTTGATGATGCAACAGTTATGCGTCTTGTCAGAGATTCGAAAGTGAAGCTGAAGTACCAGCATCTTATTACTAACAGCTTTGTTGAGGTGAGCTGAAACTTATATACATGTCATATAAGCCCTCTGTATCTCCAGTCTGAAACACTATCAGTTCTGTATGTACTTTAGACCAAGAGTCTTTGAAATTTAAGAATTGTATACCAGGTGGAGGTCTGTATCTAAACTATGGACCATGAATGTTATATTTTCAAATAGAGCTCTAAAACTTATTGAATTTCACAAAAGTAGAGTAAAAATTACTGTCAGTATCATCATTACAGCTGTGACTGCTTTATGCCTGAAGTATATCTGCAGTAGTTAAAAAAATGTAGATGTTGCAGTGGCAAGAGGCTGCTATTGACTGGTGTGTAGATTGCATTTTGAGAGAAAGTGTTGTAGAGTATAACAGGCATTTACAGTTAAATTATATGCTTTTAATAATACATAGAGCAACATTTACTTTACCCATGATTTGCTAGTAAAATAAATTTTAACATTAACTTGGAGCTTATTTTTAGCCAACATACTTTTCTTAATGAAAGAAAGTAGGCTTGTGAGATGACTATGGTGTGTGGGTGTGCGTGTCATTTCAAATTTTGAACCGTGTGACCTCCAACCTCATACTTTTTAATTTCCTACAGTTGGTAATAGTAATATGAATGGTCTTTTGAAAGTCATTAGCTAATATAGCAGTGACTGGTCCCATAGTTGAAGTATTTATTCACAGTTGAAATATTTTTGCACAGATCTTGCAGTGGCAGGTTTAAAGCATCCACAGCTGTTTTTGTGTGGACAGTACAGTCATCCCAAATAATGAGCCTGCATTCTTGTAAAATTTTGACTCTTTAAGTGAAATAAAATACTGTTCCTTTTTTTGTTGGGTATTGTGAGTAAAAACTGTTCCAGTGTTCATAATTTTTTAATTTGTTTGGCTGGGGTGAAACAAACTGTATGTTATGGGGAGTTTATGACTGTTGTATGTGTACAGCAGTTTTAATAATGATAATTTGAAAACTTAATACACCTCGACCATTTTCGTAATACTGTATGACCAGTAGAGGAAGTAGAGTTAAATAAATTAAGAAACAAACAAACAATAAATATTTTCATTGTCTGCTTTCATTACTGTATTCTGCAAATATGGTTGGGATTTATTATCTGCAGGGCAGTTTGTCATTATTACTTCGTGGGCATCTTTTGATGTATGCATAAATTTGATTTTCACTTGCAGTGTAATCGGTTATTGAGGTGGTGTCCTTCTCCAGACTGCAATAATGCAATTAAAGTGCAGTATGTAGAAGCACGACCTGTGACTTGCAAGTGCACTCACACATTCTGCTTTGCCTGTGGTGAGAACTGGCATGACCCAGTCAAATGTCATCTACTCAGGAAGTGGATCAAAAATGTGATGACGACTCAGAGACTTCCAATTGGATAGCAGCTAATACAAAGGTCTGTAAGTACAGGCACCCCCCCCCCCCATTGTTACATAAGCCCCAACTTCTGTAAACTAAATCTTACATACACTTCTCCATGAACCATTTTTGTTTCATATCTGTACTTACAATGTTTTTTTTTTATTAATTCATTTACTGTACCTGCCATTGATTTTAAGGTTTTAATGCAGTTACACTTTGCATATTATATCACTGGACAGTTACACAACAGTGCAAGGATTATGATATTTCCACAAACAGTACTGTGTGATTTGAATGGTGTGGCTGTTACTCGACTGTCTTAAGGGCATAATTTTAGTCTGGCATAAAGGGTGGGAATAGTGATGTGCCTGTGAACACACATGGTATTGTAAGAGATGTTATTTAGTGAGCTAATAACATTTATGCAGATTAATTTGTAGAACCTGATGTACATAATGTTAAGCCATCAGTTCCACAAGTTTTGTTTAAAACTGGAAGTGCTGTTGAGAAATTTAAGTGTTAGATGTCACGGCATGGGATCAAGATTGTAGGGATGGTGGTCCATAACCTCACAGCCCTAATGTTGTAACCACTCACAAGTCCATTTGATGCTATGGGGCCCACTGAGTGTCATCTCTATAGAACCCTTAAGCACCTGGCTGGCAAGCAATTTGCAACAGACACACACATGAAGCAAGCTGTCACCTCCTGCCTACAGACACTTTGATTTCTTGTATGCAGGGATACAAACCTTTGTGCTACAGTGGGACAAATGCTTAAATGGAGGTGTGATGGGTACCATCTGCTATGCATGTGCCATGTATTCACTGAAGTCAGAGTAAAGTTAGCAACATAAGAGTTTCTCTTACCCTATTCTGTGAAACTTTCTTGTGGAGCTCTGATCCAGTACAATTTTCCTAATTTGTTCATAATTAGAATTTCTATTAAGGAAATTTAGGCATCATCTGTTAAAATGTGAAATTACTGAATTTTTAGGAATGCCCAAAATGTAATGTGACCATTGAAAAAGATGGTGGCTGCAATCATATGGTATGCAAGAATCAGAATTGTAAGGCTGACTTTTGTTGGGTTTGTCTTGGTCCATGGGAACCACATGGCTCATCTTGGTGAGTAGAAGTGTATTTATTATTCCAGGTATGTTTAGAATTTGGTCACACAATTCATTCACTTATTAACAACATAATCACAATATGTCAACATGTTAAGGGTTAACTATTCTAACCTTTACAGGAAATGTCAATGTCTGTTCAGATGCTGTGCCTGTAAACAGATTGATTTGTCCTTACAAAAGGAGAAATTGCCTGTCATGTATCCAAGTGTGTGACCATCAGTATGTGTGACATATAAGTAAGGGCATAAAAATGTTCTTAATCTTTACTGCTATGTTGAAAATGTATTCCCGACATTAAAAGTTAGGGAATTAAACAGTGGTACTACCAAAAAAAAAAATGATCTTGAGGAAGGGAAAGGAGGACTTTTGCAGAAAGTAAATGTTACTGCCATGCTGAAAGCCCTTTTATGTTCATAAGTCTTTGATCCATGCCATTAGGATGGTTAAAGAGAGCTTGTGTTCAGGATTCCTACTCTTTGCTACCTCACACATCTCTTTCTTTCTGTCTGTCTCTCTCTCACACACACAAAGTGTGTATGGTTGCTTCTGTTTTATTCACCATGGAACAAAGTAAGTCATTATGTTTTGCTGATAATATGATTTTTCTTTACACATACTATATTGGATCTTCTGCAAATATTTGATACAGGTATAACTGTAATCGATATGATGAAGAGGAAGCCAAGGCAGCAAGAGATGCACAAGAAAGATCACGGGCTGCACTTCAACGATATTTGTTCTACTGTAATCGGTATATGAATCACATGCAGTCCCTTAAATTTGAACACAAATTGTATGCATCTGTTAAGGAGAAGATGGAAGAAATGCAGCAACATAATATGTCATGGATTGAGGTAATTACATATTTTGCTATAACTATGGGTATATCTGTTTGTCTTTGTTCATCTCCTTTTCTTCTCATGCTTTCCAGATGGAGCCAAAGACACCAAGATGTATGTGTAGACTGTTAAGTATATGATGATACAATGAATTGTTGTAAGATAACACAAAGACATTTTTCTATATACCTGCACCTTCAGAATGCGATTGGTTTGAGAAACAGTGTTTCTTATTGTTGTTGTTGTTATTATTATTATGGGTATCAGTGGCTCTTATAGAACTTATTTATCAACGGGTGTAGAATATTCCTTTCAGATTTTGAATGTGTAAACATTTGAAGTCTTGGACAAACTTTGGTTCAGACAGTGCATGACTATCATCATTTCACTACACTTTATTCACTCTTATGTAGTGTTAGTCTGAGAAACTGTATAATTCGTGCACAGATTGTGTCTAAAGTGTTACGATTTGGTGAAACATTCCTTCTGGACTTAAAAATTTCAAACATATACAGAAAGGTTGGGGGCCAGGATAGCGTAGTCAATATAGCGACTCGCTATGGGCTGGACAGTCTGGAGATCGAATCCCGTTGGGGGCAAGATTTTATGCACCCATCCAGACCAGCCCTGGGGCCCATCTAGCCTCCCTGTACAATGGGTACCGGGTCTCTTTCCTGAAGGTGAAGTGGCCAGGGCGTGATGTTGACCACCCACCTCCATCTAGTGCTGAGGTTGTAGAGCTATACCTCTACTCCTCTGGGCCTTCATGGCCTGTTATAGGGTGAACTTTACCTTTACACAGAAAGGTTGGCTCAACTAGATTTTTAGGTATGTTACGATCTGCTGTACCATAATTCACATTGTTCTAAAACTTAATGATAGTTGTGTATTATTACCATACAGCATTTATCTGCCATCTGGTTTGGGATATAAAATTTCTGAAAACTGTTACATTATGTCTTGTGTTTTGAGACCTTCCTGGAGTTCCACACAAAACTCTCTGAAACTGATGTGATGAAATAGTGTGTGGCCATTAGTTTAAAGAGGAGATTTTAGCTAAACTGGAAATTATATTGTGATTCATTTTTCCATAGGGTTTCATACAGTTGTGTTAGTTTAAAAAATACAAAATACCAAGGAGCATGTGAAATAGATGCTCTGTGGCAATGTAAATACTACTTCACAGTCATTGCAGTGATGATGTAAATACCAGCTTCACAGGTTAAACTAAAAGTTTTGCTCTTATAACCATATACTGGTACCATTATTGCTAACAGTAGTCCTGTTCATACATGTTATATGTCAAACATAAAGTGACCATTTTGATTTTTCAGTTGTTTGCATGAGATAGAACAAGGATTTTAAATCTGTTTATATCTGTATTACAGGTGCAGTTCCTTAAGAAAGCTGTCGACATTCTGTGTCAGTGCCGGCAGACATTAATGTACACATATGTCTTTGCATACTACTTACGAAAAAACAACCAATCTGTAATATTTGAAGTAAGTTTCCTTTGTTCTGGATCTTCTTACATTGTATATGTTTCATACCAAGAAAAGGGCTGGCAAAATTCAAAGTTAAATTTCATTATCTACCAAGGAACCTAGTACAGCAAGAAAACTGGACAGTAAGCAATGAGCAAAATATCTGTGAGAGGAAGGTTCTGTGGATTCACTCAAATTTTTGAAACTTTCTCAGGAAAGAGTCTTATGTTGAATGATGGAAGACTGGAGAGTAAAATAAAAATCGACACTTGGGTTGGTCGTGGGTTTCAGAAATGAAGTGCAGATGTTGACTGGTGATGTATTTTTTTAGTTATCTCAGTAAGGGCTCACATATGCACGAAAAGAGTAAATTGAAAACCTTAACAGTTTTTACCAGCTAATTTAGTGCAGATGGGTTTGGTACAGCTGACATCATGAATCCTGTGTTGCCAGATCTACCATACACAATACATGCTTTGAACCCACACTGATGACTTGCTGTGCTTACAGCTGAACACAGCTTGATTTTTTCACATCTTCAAGGTTTTCATTTGACTGACCCTCATACATAACACTTTCTCACAGTGACTTATGATTCTGTAATTTAGTAAGTCCTGCTCACTTAATTTTATATCATAAATTACCTTCATTTCCAGCATTTGATTATTTTACACTTAGCAAATAACTAAGCTTAAGTAACACAAAAACAGCTGATAATTTATTTGGCTTTGCAGATTTAAACAACATTTTCTTTCATAATGTTTTAGGAAAACCAAAAAGATCTGGAGAGTGCCACAGAGACATTATCAGAATATCTAGAGAGAGATATTACGTCAGAAAATCTGGCAGATATTAAACAAAAAGTGCAGGATAAATACAGGTGAGAAGTGATGCCTTACACATCAATTAATGCCCATATATTTTAATGCTAAAGTGATGTGAATTGCTGGAAGTGATATTTGAATAGAATTAGAAAGGTGAGAGAGTAAGATGTAATTCAGTATTGACTGCAGAAGGCATAGTTCTGTGGTAGAATCATATTTGGGACGTCCCTGGTTTGAATATCTGCTGTTGTAAGCTATTCTGGTTTAGCACTCATCACTGTCCTGTGATAGGTGGTTCTGTAACAGCCAAGTGGGAATACACTGGCCCATTATGTCGTGATGTAATTGTCGTTTTTGTATTTGCATGAACAACTCTACTTCACTATGTTTAACTAAATTGCTTCTATAGGGTTGCAAGAGTGTCTGAGGTATACTTCTAATTGAATTGTCCACTTCTGAGGCTTGTTTTTGTGTACTTATGCACCCATGAGGGTTTCCAAAATCTTGAAATATTTATGGTTCTTTCTAAACTGCAGTTTGTTATTTAATGGAACATCAAAATGGACAGAAATATCTAAAGACACTTAAAAATGCCTCTGTTTATCTCATCAGCCTTCTCAGGAAATTCATTCCTCCATGGCTTCATTGCATCATAACGTAGCTGTTAAAAAAATATGTATTCAGTAATGTCGATGATAACGTCTTAATTGTGTGTGCGCTGCTTTTTCCAGTTTAGTTTTGGACAGTCTTCGGAAATGCTGTTTCATACTGTATGGCTTGAAACATGAACTAACACAAAACTGTATATTGCATTGTGAACATATGAACTATATCCTCATTTCCTTGTTCTGCATGGTACACACATGAAACTGAATTCATTTCCCTTCCATGGGCAGTTGCTTATCATGTCATACATCAGGTTTGGCCAGTTGGCTGACAGAAGGGGTTTGTCTTCCCAGTGGCACCCTTGCCTCTCCTATTGGTACCTAACTCTGCAACTCTGAACTTTTGATGTGATAATTTTTAAATGCAAGAGATGAGGAACTTGGAACTGTTCTGAATAGATGGGCTGTAGTATTTAGTGTAAGCACCATTGAGTTTGTCAAGTACAAGTCTTATATCCCATAACCAATCATAAGTTTCATCTTCAGGTTCATGGTCCAGGGCTGTTTAATACTACTTGTACATTGTCTAGTGTTCCCAAGTACAAAATACAGTTACGTCTGTTAGATTAAACTATTCTCAAAGAATGCAAATAGATCAGTCTAATGGGCCCAGCAGTGTAGGCATGCCCTCCTCCTTTTGCCTGAGGATGGAAACAGACCCAGTTTGTGAAAAACTGTGTACTCATTTTGCATTTTTGGAACACAGATGCTGGATGAAATTCAAGGCTCAGTAGTCCTAAATGCAATATCTTGTCATCAGAACCCTGCAGAACTGAATTTTTTTTTTTGCCACTAAAATGTAGAACTCTCAATATGAAACATGTCTCATTTCAACTTTTCCAGTAAAAATACAGGAAAAAACTGCTCAGGTGTGTCCCTCTGGTAGTATGTGTCCCTATGTGCATAATAATGGATGAGAACACAGTATAGTCATGTCAGACATTGGGGAAGTTTCCTTTGTCCAGTGTCCCAGTATTGGTGATAAAATATGTTTCTCTTCTTCTCTAACATTTTATAATTTCAAGGGGGGCAAAAGCATGAAAAATGCAAAGTGGGATGCCTTCAGTAATATGTGGTGCTTCAGTTTGTCATAATGCAGCATTCTACATGACTGAATTACAACTCTTGCCTCTCCTCCTTGCAATGAGAAAAGAATTTTAAGTTTTGATACTTCATTGATGAGTGTAGGAAATAGACTGTACACTGCATGACTGAAATTGTGGGTAAGTTATTTCAAAATGCTGTCATATGTAATGCTCCTTCTGGGCATTTAAAGTAGTATAATTTTGGATAACAGATATTTAAACCTTGTTGCTTGCGTATAATTGCAGATACTGTGACAGTCGGAGGAAAGTTTTACTGGAACATGTCCATGAAGGTTATGAAAAGGACTGGTGGGAATATACGGAATAAATGTGACTGAATGTGTATGTGGAACGCTTGCATTTGCTGTCAGCTACGGTAAAGAATTTACTGCTTGCAAGTGTGCGTCCAAATAGCGGTCAGCATAATCATATAGTTCTCTCAGGTTCAAAGGGTTGGTGATGTACACTGCTGGATGTTAGGTCTCTTCCCATTTACTTGCAAACAACTGATCCAGACAGCAGCATCCAACCTGAACATGAATGTAAACAAGGCACCCGATGAGCTCTGCTACATGCATGGAGTTAAATTCCATATACAGAGTTAAGTGTAAAAAGAAGAGAACAGGTTTTGTGCATACTGGCTTAACACATGGACTTATTAATGTGAAGTGACACGGTCTCACTGGGTGTCAATTTTCGTGGATATTCTTTATTCATTCAGACACACCATATACTTTTCCTTAGAAGGTATTAAAATGTACATAAATCCTTGTTTACAATGAATTAGTTAAGTTTTGCTTAATTGGCACCACTAATATTTTCTCTTCAGAGGTTTGTAATTTTTTTTTGTGTGTGTGGTCAAACTGCATCCTACCAGGCCTTGCCTTGATGAGTGTTACATCATCTTAACAGCCATTTGGTCGTAGACAGAATCAGGAACACTTACTGTTGCAGTAAGGTGTTTCAAGAGCTTATAGTCTGCACCTTTTTTGCAGACAAATGTGGCTGCTACAGTTAGTGGAGGTTTGTTTGCAGATGCAAGTGGATCAAGACTCAAATGTACTATTTAACGGAGTTGTAGTCCGTTTCCGTTGAGACAGTACTGTTGTATAGCCCAACATAGAATGTGATACTGCAGTTATTCCAAGTGTTTTTTCCAAACTATTTATTTAATTTTGCAGGTATGTTATGTTTTCTGATTGACAAGCATGTTATAAACATACATCTGCACACTTTCTGTGGAAGTATTTGGTAACATTTGAAGTAATATTTACTTGCATAAATGAACGACTGTCAATATGCCACCAAATTTCAGTAGTTTACAATTATTACTTCAAATACTGTCAGACTTTCTGAAATAAGCAGACTTGAGTATCAGTAGATCAGGTACAAAGCATCTGATCATATAGTGAAGTTGCATTTTAAAATAGTGTACATAAGACTTTTTGTTTTTAAACAAGAATTGTGAACATAATTTGAATTCAGTGAAGAATATTCTGAATTTTACGCAAAACCACGGAGAGACAAATTATGTACTAAGGTGGCCACCAATTCTAGATATGCACCACTTCATTTATGATGGCATAATTTTTGCTCAAGATGCCCTTTTATTCATAAAAAAAAAATACCTACTTTTATTAGCTTATACAATGCACCCAAAACAGTTTGCATGTGGTAACCACATACAGGGTATATCCAACAGTGGCAGTTTAAAAACCATTATCTGTTTTGGTACAATGTAATGCTTAACTTTATATTGCAATATTAAATAATTTTGCCCTTAATGATGGATACCTACAGATGCCTAAAATGTAGTACATGCTGTTGTGTGTAATTTCTTGGAATTGCGTTTCATGACTGTGCAACTCTATTTGTAAGTTATTTGTAATTCACTGTTTGTATGACTTACTGCTTTTTTGACCAGTTTTTTATCCATGTTTTCTGAAAAAACAAGAAATCCACAGGAATAATTCACTCTACATAGATAGGATTGAAGTAATATAAAAATGACCCCTACTGTGGTTTTCGGTTCTTGAAACGTGTGCTGTCTAGCTGTCCTTGAGTAACATCATATTTCTTGGCAGTCTTATGTTAGAGCCTTGAGCAAGTATGGAAAGAAGTGATATTGTAAATTTGTAAAATTATTAAGTAATTATAAACTGTCATTGAGCTTGTGTTCTTCAATTAATTACTTCTTCCACATGATGACTGAATAACATTAAGTACCTTGTACAGGTCACAGATATCAAACTGAGTTTTACAGTCATCTATTTGTATAATACTTGATGAACAGGTATTCATAACTTCACTAGATAAGATGTGGTCAGATTATGTAATTAACCCTTTAGCATGGTTTCAGGCATTGAAACACTATGCTTGCAGTTTGTTTATTGCACGTCTGGCTCCAACCTGCATTTCTATGACCTAACCATAAAAATAAGTATGATCTTGAAATACAGTTTAAAGTATATAGGATTAAACCATTGAACTTTGTGTACAGTGTTAACATTGGATAGGGTAATGACTGACCAGCCAAACGAAAAAATAAGTTTATACCTAGGCATGTAATCACTGTCAACACAGCCAGGCCATCAAGACGTCAAGCTTAAAGATTTAGGAAAAAAAATGCACTTGTAGATGAAATTTTAAAACGATTATTAAAATAACAGATGTAATTAAGATGAAGGTGATTATAAGCAATTATTGGTCTAGGATCCCATGAAATTAATGGGTGATGAAAACCAGTACTGAAACATGGGAATGGGATGTGTGTGTGAACAAATTTTTATTGACACGATGTCAGAACATCTGGTGCTACACAGGAAATTTTCTCTGATATTTGTGGATCACACTTCAGTAATAGTGATGTGGGCACTGTCAGAGCTTTTCAGATGTTTTCTGACGCATCATATTTTAAGTTTTTATGGTATGACTACAGTAATGTCTGCTGGGATGGGAGGTCAAGTACTGGGGCAGCTAGTTTTGATATGTCTTATGCGATATATAGCAGAAGAGACAAATGTGTCAGGCAGCAAACTGGGGGGGTTACTCCACGTTTTGCCTAGGATCAGAAAATTGGCAGGATGTTATAAATGCTGATAGCAGTTTTATATAAGCCACAGCAAAGTTTATACTGCAGCAATAACTTGTCTGCTCCTCACAAATTTTTCTTGTTGAATGAGAGTGGAGTTCATAATCAATTATCATTTCATTGATAATTCCACTTTAAATGAATATCAAGGTCATGCCAGACTTACCAAAGGTTACACGGTTCTCCACCACTTGATTAAGTAAGAAGTTCCAGAATTTGTACCTTCCAAGCCAGGATATTACTGCAGACGAGTCCTTGACTCTGGAAAGGTACCCAGTCTTTCAAGTATTATTTTTCTCTGAAAGTTGCCAACTTTGATACGTAATCTTGAGTTCTGTGAACCCACTACAGGATGTCTGATATTTCATGATTTATACAGATCAAGGCAAGGCACAGATTTGACCAACTAGTTTGTGAATTCTGACATGAATAAAAGAGCAACATTAGTAACACATCTTTTGGAACATGTGTTACATCGCGGTCACACCCTCAGAATAGACAGTTTTTATAATTCTCCAAAGCAAGCACATTGCCTTAAATCAAAGGTAACAGACTGTGGTCATTCTCTACATACCAACACCAAATGTTCCTACATTGTTGGGGAGAAAGGCGGGGAGGGGGGGGGGATCTTCAAAAGGGGAAAACGGTTTGATCAACATTCAGATTACACGGGTAATCAGAGGCTTATGATACATACCACACACAAGATGTGTCAGTAAACACAGACACTGAAATTGGTTTCTTATTGTGTGACTACACCACCATGTGTCAAAGGGTAAACTTCTGCAACTTTACCAGTTGGAATGAGAAGTTCCAAATGATATGTAAAATTGAGATGCTACTCAGTGTTACTGTTCATAATTCCATGGTCTGTTGGTCGATACCAGTGAACAAGAAAACTGACCCCCAAACATTCAGGCTTGACCTCATAAAAGGACTACTTGAAAAAAGAAGTGGAGCAGTGTAGTACCTCATCCTGTGTATGGGTGCAAATCTGCTGAATCACCCCCTAGAAGACTGGACGTACTCCTGGAAATGATTCCTGCCACCAGAAAGAAATCTACATCTCAGATATGGTGTGTAGTGTATTGAAGACAAGGAACCAGTCTACTGGTTCTGTGATTATGAAGCTGGTTTGTGTTTGGATCAGTGCTTCAAGTTACCTCACAAATCTCAAGTTGTAATGTGGTTTCTGGTGTTCCATATAAATAATGTACAAGTTAAGATAAATCTAATATGAAACTACAGCAAAGAAATCCTTAATTTTTTCTGTACAGCTCGAAAGTTAAACCAATTTAAAAACTCTAACTGCAAAAAATTAAAACAGGTGTTTAAAAATAGTCCCATATTGGAAATATAAATGCCTTTGCCAAAAGTTTGACATTTAAGTTAATATTGCCTTTATAATGGAAGGTGCCTCCAAATCCCATGTCTTGTTCATTTCTCTTGATTTTCAGAGAATGTTCACATCACTCACAGCAGAGCACCTTTAACCATTCATGTAACTACATGGAGCAAACACCTTAATAAGCTAAGAACTGTAAAGCTGGTCATGAAATTTGTAGCCTTTCATGCAATCCAGTCCACATCCTACTGCCTCAAAATCCACTTGAATATCATTATCCTATTTATGTACAGCACATCAAGTGGTTTCAAGATTTTAATTAAAATTTTGTATGCATTTTTTCCCCCACCACATCCATGCATGCTATATGTCCTGCCCATCTTGATATGACCACCCAAATTATATTTGGTGAAGAGTAAAAATATTGAACTCCTTATTCTGCACTTATCTTCATATTGCTGTCTTCCTCTTCAGCAAAGTGTGCTATCTGTAACATTCATCTCGTAGAACGAGGGACCAATTCCACGCCCATATAAAACAACAGGTAAAACAGAAAACAGGATATAATGGGACAAAGGACTATGAAACTGAATGGCAGCAAGACTTCTCTGAATCTAATCTGCCCTTTTTAACACCATGAATGCCATTCCTGGCACCCTTTTCTTTTGTAAGGAGTACGTAAAATATATGTTGTAGGTTCCTTCCCTTTTAACTTCCAAACCAAATGACCAGGTTTCAAAATATTAAACATAAATATAATGCATTGGAGTTTACCTCAATCTTGTACTTTCAATTTTCTATAATTGGTAATCAGGTGGCAAATGCAAGAACTAATTATGTGGCACTACATGTGGATGTAGACTGACCATCAATCACATGTAAGTTACAGAGGGCTACATGAAACTGATATTATGTTACTCTGCATAAAATATGTATTAGGTTCATGCACTTCTTCTCAATGTGTGGTAGAATATGATGGCAACATTCCCATCTGTTGAGGACAAACTAACTGTATCAGTACCCTTTTCAGCTGCATTCAGAACGTCGCAGAACCCACCCTCAGTTTTGACACTAGTCCCTACATGACAACTCTGCTAGAATACCACTCAATGGATCTCGTAAATTACACTGGAAGTATTTGACGCAAATCTGTGTAAATGCTTTCCAATTTTCATTCAAAAAATTGGCATGCTGGCAGCTGCATTTTTATACTTCTTTTCACTTATTTTCTGAACTCATCAGATTTTCATGAAACTCTTCAACAAAAATCTAAATGTAATAGGGCACCACGAAAGAAACTGAAAAAAGCAAATGTACAAAAACGTTACCCACTGCACATATTTTCCTTGCATGTTTTGTTCCAATGTTTATAGCTGAGTATTAATATCCTCCACCCTCCACAAAAACCCACTGCAGACCACAGGCAACTAACAATAGCTTTAAAAACACAAACAGCACTTAATACAAATCACTGAGCCATGTGATAAAGTAAATCTCTCATTACAAATGTAGTTACTGAATACATGCTACATTACAAAACTTTTTTGCTATCGCTGACCACGGCAGTTGACTGGAAACCACAAAATGGTTTTGTATTTGGGATATACCGGTAGGTGGTTTTTATCAGTGCATCCAGAGAAATGCCAGGGTGGTTCACCCATCTTGCTTGCTAAACTGCTAATTCCTTTTGAAAATCTTGGATAATCATCTGTTTTATCAGTGACTTTGAGCAAGGGCACATGAACGTGGGAAGTTCTAGGAAACTTCCGTCCTGAAGGACGGAAGTTTCTGGTGTCAGAGACGGACTTTATGCATAGACCATTTACTGTACTTACAGAAGTAGATATTTCATGAATTATCCATCTTGTTGGTCATCACAGAATACCTTTAGCAAATGCAGATGGGCTGTCTACTTTTCATTCCAGGTCAAAGAGTACAGTCAATAACTGCTGGATTTTATTTACAGATGCTACATAAGAGAGCATGTCACAAACAACTGCATTTGAATCTTGTATTCTGCTACTACAATTTATACAATATGGGCATACATCTGTTTTTGTTATATTCTAAACTTCCACAATAGTAACGTGCACATGCACACAAACACATATATATGTATAATTTCTATCACTTAATGAAGCCTGCAGCATATACTATACATAATCTAAGTTCTAAAACTTTCATGGCGACATGATTTAATATAGGCTTCTCGGGCCATCAGCCGCGTCAAATGGTTTAAAAAATACGTTTCGGGGACTGGTTCCATCCCCATACTGGTTCTGCCTGAGGATGGAGCCAGTCCCCGAAACGTATTTTTTAAATCATTTGACGCGGCTGATGGCCTGAGAAGACTATATTATATCCATAACCTGTTGCAGTTAGCAAATTAAGACAATAATTTGGACATTACTCTAATGTTAAAACTCTAGTTACTAAAATTTCTGTTACATACTTAAAATATGTTAAAAATTCTTTGAAAACCAATAATCTGCACATTAGTACCACTTACATATTTCCTTTCTATGTTAATATCATAGCAGATGACTATGGTTGTTACTTTCTGATTATTATATGGCCAGTCTAGGTGGGTAATATCCTGAAATTAATAAAATTAACAGTGGTATTCTTTTCTATAACGGCATTGTAATGTCATGTGTCATTTTGTTTAAAGTTACTCATTAGACATAATCATACTTACATGCTGCTTGATGGTCACATTGCTTAGTTCAGGTTGTATCAATGAGTTTGAATGGTATGCACTGCAAGTCAGTTCATATGCTAATGAAACAGGCTATTATTACTTCCATCACATTTGTTCGTCTATTCAGATACCTGCTTTGCTGTGCAAATATATCTGAAGATTCTCCCTTATATCCATGCACCATTCTGTCCTAGCCATATCAAGTCCTTTCACAGCATCAGTCATTTTACCTTATGTACATCCAGTATTTAATATATGTACGGCATATTTTGAATAATTTCCGTTTTTCCTTACCCTTTGAACGAGTTCCTTGCAAGTTCTACAAATTTAATTTAAAAAGCCAACACTGACGACTCATGAAACTAACAACAGTGTATACACATTCTTTATATTAAGATGCGCATACAAATGCTGTACTTAAGTGCTGATAAAAAAAAGTGCAACTTCCAACAGTGCCTTACAGTGCTGCATATCACCCTGTACTTCTTTATTAAATCACAGAAATTAAACTAACAAAATACACTGTTTCATGGAGAAACCTTTAATTCTCTTATGACTATCTCGCACATGTTTTGACTCCTCTCAGGGCATTATCAAGAAACTTTACAACAAGAGCAGTATAAAGGTACAATACTACATGTATGATCAAATCACTTATGCATATACAATACAAAAATATAAACAGTTAAAAATATAAGAAGGTTAAATGATTCAATCCAATTCTTAATTAACAGCTGTACAGTGGAATGGCTGTTTTTTTTAAATGCAGTTTTATACAAAATGCTTGGACATAACAGGCTTATACACATGATATGCACGTACATAAAAAGTTTTGCCACATTTGAAAACTGTCAGACATTGCTGCTATAAAAGGATTGCTACTTCTGTCAACAAGTAACAAACTTTTCAATGTTTCAATCCAGACTGAACTGAAACATTTCCAATGTCTGACAGTTCCTAGGCATGGCAAACGTTATCATGTGTATAAGCCTGTTACATTCAAGCATTATGTATTAAACTGCATTAACAACCTGTCCATTCAACTATACAACTATATTCGAAAGTGGATAGAAATTCTGGAAGGTACAAAGATCCTCTAACTACTGGCCAATTCAACTTTTTATATTTTTAACTTTTGTATATTTTATATTGCATCTGCATAAGTCATTTGTTAATATATACAGTATTATATCTTTATATACATTTTGTAATTACCTGAAGCCCCTTGATAATGGCCCAAGAGAGGCTGAAACATGTTTGAGATAAATTATAGACAATTGGGGGTTCTCCCTAAAACAGTGCACTTGTTTGTTTAATTTGTGTGATTCAACACACTGTATTTAAAACAAGAGTACATTTTCCTCTGCTGCAATCATACTGGAAACATGAACAGTTGAAATTTTAGAACCTTTTAAGATTAATCACAACTACTGACAATGGATAGTTCCAAGTGCATTAAAAATTATAATAAATTTTTATAAAACTACAGTGTGTTTATTTTACTACTGGCCTGAGCACCATGGCTATTGCAAGATGGCCCAGTGAATGCAGACTGTCTCTACTGTGCTCAGTAAATGTGACAAAAGAAAGGTTCTGTATAAATATTAAAGTCACCAAGACAAAATGAGACAAAAACCATTAAGTCCCTGTTTCATGTACAGGCATTACAATACTCTTTATCCAAGTTTGAACAATGTTTCATTCTCATAAGGGAATGTACTGAATTGATGTGTCATTGATTTGTATACATGGCAATTAAAGATCACTGTAAACATCACAAAACAGTTTATGTAAATACTGTCAAGAAATCTGAACTGAACCCCAGACCTTCAATGGCAGCATTAGATCATACCTCCTGGTATCATAAGCAAAACCTATGCCACCACAGAACACTTTCAAAACAAAAGCAGTTTTTGGTTTTCACTAGCAAAATTTGGGAAGAAAGATCACTTCGCAAAGAATTTTACCAATAAAAATAATATTCTTAACACACGACTTGTGGACCTTGTGATAAAATTAATCAAAATAAGAATATTACTGCTTACTTACAAGTTTCAGATTGTACAAGTAATATTACTCTCTTTAGACATGCCAATTCTGACTCTTTAACATTAGTCCAGACTGTTTCCAAATAATAACAAAGCAACATACTAAGATCAGTGTTTTGTAACTATGTTACTTTTCAGCAGCAGGACAAATGTTAATCGGAGACTTTTACATTACTTTGGTTATACCGCTTGTCAGATCTGTTACCTACCAGCATTTATAACCACAGGTCGATGACATATCACAACAGATTAAAAAATCCACACTTGAAACATAAACCAACCAAAATCACACACATTGTTCATTCTGACAATCAGAAACTTCCCTGCACTTCTGACCTTGGCATCAAAAACGTCTCTTTAAGGTCGCTATTTGCAGGTCAGAAACAAATTTGAAAAAAAGTATGAGTAAGCACTATGAATGAACTGCTAACAGTGCTGCAACTAACCCCAGACCAGCTCCTGTGATCAGCAGAGACCTCCATACCTTCCCACTCAGATCTTCCTGTAGTGGAAATTCCACACACAGCTGTTCCTGCAACATAAACAGACAAGAGCAGTTGTTTTCATGATGATCCCTCATAAAATTAAAAGACAGTTTCATACTGCATTGATGTCATGTGTTCCTTTAAGGTGCATCCAGACCACTTGTGCTTTGTCTCAGGCTCATGGTCATGTTGGTACCTGTAACACTTGAGAAGACTGCTGATGGATGCGTACAGACTGCTCATTCAGTAGCCCCAGTTACTCTGATTTGCAAGGTTCTTCACAATTGGAGGCTGGATTTACTGTTACACATTTTGCAGGTGACATTTGTTTTAAAACATACAAACCAGTGTAATGAAAATTATCTACAAAAGGTAAAGTTGTCCCACACATGCCATGAAGGCACAGAGGGAAGCAGAGGTATAGCTGCGCTCGGTCTCAGCCTCTGTGTTAGATGGTGGGGAGTGGTCCACATCTTGCTCTGGTCACTTTACCCTGGGAAAGAAACCTGGGTACTCATTGAACAGGAGGCTAGGTGGGCCCGAGCTGGCCTGGACGTGTCTGGAAATTAATTCTCCAACTGGGATCTGAACTCTGGCCTGTTCAGTCCACAGCCCAATCACTACACCAAGGACGCTACTCTGGATCCCTGGAAATGATCTATTAAAGTGATTTAAGATTATACAACCTACATTTACAGCACTTCTGCAGAACATCTCCTTCAAACTTTGACAGATAAATTAATTTAGCAGCTCCTAAAGTAAAGAGAAAAGACAATTCATTCAGAAAACCTATTCCTGGGAAGGACAGATTAGCTGTAACACTACATTACTTTGATGCTGCATATTTGTACACCAGTTTAAGCTATTAGTTAAGGTAAAGGTAAACTAAAGTTAACCCTATAACAAGCCATGAGGATGAGCAGAGGTATAGCTCTACTCTTTCTTTAACAATGGTGCTAGACGGGGATGGGTGGTCCAATGTTATACCCCAGCTACTTTACCCCCAGGAAAGAGACTCGGTACCCACTGTATACGAGGTTGGGTGGACCCCAGGGCCATTCTGGATAGGTGCGAAACATCTCGCCCCCACCGGGATTCGATCCCCGGACCGTGCAGCCCGTAGCCAGTCGCTATACTGACTATGCTATCCTGGCCCACAAGCTGTTAGTTAAAAAACCTTAAAAAGTCTATTTGCACCATTGTAGCAGAGGTCTGTGTAGATATAATGGAATTTTTGAAGGGGTACTTACAGGTAAGAACTACATGAATATGTACGTGTAAATTACATCTACTAGTTCAATTCAAATCTTGTTTATAAATGTGCTAAGGCAACAGCCAAATAGCCAATAACAAAACAACAATTGTAATATGGTATTACATGAAGACAATACACTTAATGGAATCTTAATTTATAACTGTAACCACATAATTGACATGTTCTGAAATGTTTATAGTGACATCAACAACTGAGATTGTGCCTGTAAAATTTGGGAAAATCCGCTGTTCTGGACTTGTCATGCATGTGTGCGCGTGCACGCTCACATACACAAAACACAATAATGGATACATGTCACAAACTATGTGAAAAGGAAATTGCATGGGTGCAGTGGATGGTAAACACATGATACAGCAAATTCTAATAAAAAGTGGCAACTTTTATAATTTCAAATCGTCAGTCAGCATTGTTCTAGCTGCAACTGTCGATGCAGATTATGGTTTCTTATTTGGAGATGTTGACTGCTAAGGGAAGATTTCACACACTGTTTTCTGAAACATTACCTTATTTAAAAAACTGCAAGATAAAGGTCTGCATTTTCCAGATGCTGCTGATACTTGTCCTAGGAGCCATACATATTTATAACAGATGATGCATATCCTCTGTATCAACACACAATCAACACATCATAAAGCAGGGCTTGTGGCTCTTGCAATGTTGTAGTGCCATAATTATTCACAACTTTTCACCTCAAAGCACGGGATTATGAATAGTTGGAAAAGTAATTCCTTCAAGCACAGAGACAAAAGAAGGGATAATAATGCCCCTCCTTCATCTGTGAAATGTTACTCAAAGGCTATCTATCACACACTTGTCAGAATATCACTCAGTATTTGAAACCTACTTTGCGACTACCAAGAGGGTTTGGTGGCAGGAAGAATATGAATACTGTACACTACAATCGGTTCTTTAATTACTGAAGTCAATATTTTAATAACTTTATAAAACTATAATGTTACACATACAATGACCTATACAATATTACAAATACATATGTCAACAGTATTCCTTCTAGGTTTAGGCTGGTATTTATCGGATAAAAAGCTGATACTTCTGCATATGAACCATACTGCCGTTTGTGTCATCCAGTTCCATTCGTGACATTTCTTCTGAACTCTGTTGCACTTCGCAGTACAGTACCACCAATAGACAATTTATTTTTCATTTCAAGTCTGCCACATCAAAATTAATTTTTTATGTTTCTACCCACACACCATTATTTTTTGGGAGAACTTTATATTTATGGGCCACATCCCATAATATTTGGTGCTCCCTGTATTCCATTCTAGCCCAGGACTCTGGCTGACAGTGTGGTTTGGGCTCAGACTCATGACACCCCACATTTATAGAGACGCATGTGTTGGAGCCCAAGTCTGAGCCAAAGCACATGTAGTGTGGACACACTTTTATCAGAAACTTACAAAATAACAACCTTCATTCTGTCTGCCATGAACACCAAACCATTGGTTTTTTACTGGTATAGGTAAAGGAGGTAACAGGATACGTCATCATGGATGAGGCAGAATAACACAATCTCACACTATACAGCATTTTACTTATAAAAACCAGATTAAAAATTGTGAAATTATGATATATTTGTAGTCAAGGGGCAAAAATGTTGTAAAGACAACTGACAGCAGAGAACAGTATCACCATTCTGTTGAAGTCATGGTAAAAAAGAAACCCGAAGTACCAAGCACCTAACCACTTGTGATCATATTGTAAATTCTCTAATTAAACAACAGTGTATTATGTAATACATGCAACAACTTTTGTGAAGATCACAATAGTAACATCAAGACATTTAAGCTTCCTACAAATTCAGAATCTGTAAAAGGATCAAATTAAATAGATGGGGGAGACAAAGAGATCATTTTGTTAATAACTCTGAATGTCTTAAATCAGGATATTATACCACATCAAAGAAAAACTCACATATACAGGGGGTACCTTTTTAATACTTCCCATACTGTCACTTCAATATCAACAGCACCACGTAAGGCATATTTTATCATCACATACACTCACTCACCTTCAGGTTTTGCTCTGCATACTTATTAGATTAAATGTACATAACATCAGCACCTTAATCATAAATAATAAAAATCATTCTGCAACATATATAAATAATCTGAAATCAACATAATAACAAAGTCACATGTGTATTAGGATTACATTTCCATGTTCACATATAACTGCTTTCATTAAATAAATGGTGTCTTGAAGGATTAGTGAATAAAGCACTGTAAGTAGTAAATTATCAGACAAAAAATAAACTCTGGCATTATCATACACTATTGCACTTATTTTCTCTAATATTTGCTAAGTTAGATTGTTGGGTTATTGTCCTCCTGAGACTGATATGCTGTAGAACATTCAGGTTATGGATTAGATCATTTATGTTCCAGTTTAAAAACAAAATGTCACTTACTTCTACTGTTCCATCATTGTTAGCGCATAACAAAGCCTAGGCAAGGGCATTCCTAAAGCATTTTGCAGTGCACTAGACAACAGATAAAAACTAAATCCTGATACAGACTCCTGGCCAGGGTGATAAAAATCTTTCTCATTATTTTCTCATCAACAGCAACAAAGATAACAGAACTGTATGTACTAAGCATCACTTCGGGTTTGAATTGAGTCACGTGTGGCTATGTTATTACAATTCATCTGCCACAAAATATGACAACTGTGGACACTGTAGTTGTAGATAGCTGCATTCTTGAGGAATGAGATACAAAAGCATTGGGTCTAGCATGGTTGGATGGAACAGAGATGACATGACTGTGTTGGCAACCATGATGCAGTATGGTCTGAATTTTATATGATGTTAGAAGGAAGGAAAAAATGAAGGCATATGCTATCATTATATTAACAAGTGCAATCACAAACACTGCTTTCATTAAATTAGGAATATTTCCAAGCACCGGTGAAAGAAAAATTGTAAAGAGTTAAGTCTTTTCCACTATTCGACAACAGTGTACACATTTTCTGAGACATATATAAAAAAATTAGTTACATATTCCTATAAGTTTTGCAAGAAGTCAGCTTACAGTATCATTCAAACAGGTGCAACCAGACACAACTACAGAAAACATGAAAATATTCCTCTCTTTCATAAATGATGATAAAATATGATCTGCTACAAAGACAAATATTCTGTTTTCAACAGCAGTTAGCAAAGTATTTCGGTTTTACTCTTTGGTTTTGTCAGGATCAATGAACGGAATCCATCCAATTCAACATGCAGAGTTAAACAATACAAACAAAATACACAATTCAACAAAATGTTACTATAACAAGCTCATTTCTTCAATATATTAATTCCAATTATGATAAAATATTTTCTGAACTCTAGTAACATTATTACTTTTACAGCGAGTGCTCTGTAAATGGTACTCAGGAAAAACTATGGACGCAAATTTTAAGAAAACCAAGTCCTTACCCAGCCTCCATTTCTTTTTACAAACGGAGCAACCTTCCACGCAATGCAACGTGCCATATGCTGCGGAATGCTTCGAGCCAGTTTGTGCATATTTTTCTCTTGATAATACAAAGCCAAGCGTCCAGCAAGGGCATACAGGCAAATTATGCGACTCCATGTGACACAATTGTTCTGAAATAATTCGTCGCACACGCCAAGAAGTGCTTCAGATGTTTTTTCTGGTGTGCGAGCCAAACGTTTTGCAAAGCTAGTGAATAATATAGCATGTTTTTCCATTATTTCCATCACATTGTTCCTCAAACAAAGCGACAACTGATCTCGTTGTATGAAGTGTATACTACTCTCTCCTAGCAAATGTAACACCACATCACGTGCTAAACCAACTCCCTTTGCTACCACAGGGTCCACGACTTTACCATGGGACATTCCTAAACGGTGTTTTCAAGCTTATAAGTGCTATTGTACTATCACAATCACAACCAGTCCTTAACCTACATCCTGCATCTCCCATTACTGTAGTTCTGGGTCACAGGAAAAGAATTATGTTACAACCACAGATTATCTAGTATAGGTTACAACACACAACGCCAGCTAGCACTTCCTTTGTGCTGGATCTTTCATCCCTGAATCAGAGCTCTTATCTGAGGCTTGGATGACGTTACAGGCACAGATTAAAAACACGCCGGTTGGAAACTCAAGGTTATACACGGATAACATATTCGACGGTTTATATTATTTGTACCGTACATTTTCTTGATTTTTTATATATATATATATTATAGTATATATTTCAATGAGTACCATACGTAGATAGCTGTTGTAATAAATAACCGAGTCCCTGAGGATGAACTGTGACATGGTTCGAAACATGTTGGACTATTTTTAATATCAACTGTATTAAATAACAGATAATAAAGAGTGTACATTTGTCGGAACGCGATTTTATATATTCGACGGTATTGTACTGTCATCTATGACGAAAATATAACAACTAGCACGTTGGCGCCATAACTCAATCACTAGAAAGGTTAATTACTTGACTTCCGTCATCTGTCCTCCACTCGGCAATAAGTATGGAACCCAGGTGTTGCAGAGGAAGTTGCTTCACATTTGGGGTAAAGGTGTATAGTTATCACACTAACAATTCCCTTTCAAGACAGCTTTATTGACTTACTATATCGGACTGTCCATGGTGACTGATACATAATCGCCTTCATGTATGATCTGTGCCTACATGTTTCAGCTCTGGCAAACCATCTTCAGGCTGTCACTAAACTATATTTCTACAATAGCTGTCTGCTATTATTACTAATCTATTAGAAAGGTCACATCAAATGGTAATTCATTTTCTTAAATCTTTCTTAGCATCGACCTGATTTCAGACACAGCCATCTATACAGGAATAGCAAATAGCACAACTATTCGGACAGATTCAATGTATAAGAATCCTGAGAATTGCACTGGTTCTTTACTGCAAAGGTTATACTATGTAACCGTAAGTTAAATTCCTGTTTCATAATTATTGTTATTTTGGATGAATAGTTTTTTAAAACATTTTTAAAAACACCCCACAACTCAGGAGTTATGCAGATGGAATACTTTTTATTAATTAGGCCGATATTAAGAAAATTTAAACAAAATGAATATGACTGCTATGTAAAGTGACCTTTCTAACAGCGTTGCAATAATATAAAAAACTAATTGTAGACATATATTGTTTACTGATGACCTGAAGAAAGGAAGTATGAGCCGACACGTGTATGAACAAAAAGTACTTTTTTACCCAGTATGTGAAACTTGCAGTCGATTATGTAGCAGTTATCACGTCTGATATAGTAAGTCGATACAGCTATGTTAACAAGGAATTCTCATTGTGATAGTCAGAATTTAATACCACAGCAGAATGAAATTAAATGAAATGCAACGGATGAAATTGTAAAAGAGTGTGATGATGAAATATTGTAATAGGTCTCATTTAATCTCTATCCATCAGATGGAAAAAATTCCAGTAATAATTGTGAAAGTATATGTAAATAGTTTAACCTACATATGCAAAATTTCCTTACTGAAATATATTGGGCCATGATAAAACAAAAAGGATGTAGAATATTATTCGTAATACTCGTACATTAGATTAGTTGATTTTTGGAAACTTCAATAAAAATACGTTTTGATTACTGATATAAATATCTGTACCTAACCTCATAAATTAGGTGTACCACTTATACATGTACCTACTTAAAATCCGTTGAATAAAAAGGGATATAAAAAAGATCCTGAAAAGTTTCCAGGTATTACATATTATTCATATAGTCATATTCAACCAAGAAGAAACAATTTCCTTATCAGCAACTATATAAAAATTGTATAAATTGCCACAGTTTGAGAGATAAATTCAAACTGACAGCAGAAAAAGTGATAGAACAGTAATCCCTCAAAACAACAATAAAATTAATCACAACAGTCTAAGGGTCTCAAATATACAAGAAAATATAGTATTCACAGAAACAAAATTATAGTACTGAAAACAAATACAAAACACAGGCTGGAGTTGGAGAATAAAGCCACCTCATAAAAAACAAAACTAGAAGAACCACTGAAAAAAGTGACTGTCAGACTGAACATTATGAAACTGAAATATACAGGACTGTTCGAAACATGATCATTAAATATCATCAACCACATCACGCCAAAGGCAGACAAAGGTAAACCCATCCCTGTCCTTTCTTAAGCACCACACCAGGAGGGCATATGGGAAAAAGGGAATGTATGAGCTTATCCGTGCATTCATAACCTTGGCACTAGATGGGGTGAGCAGTTATTTTTATGCTTGTCCACTGTACTCTTGGGGGCAACATCGCTGATACGTACTGGGTAGGCAGGGTGGATACTGGAGCCAGATTTTACACATCCAGCTCCTAGTCTGGTCATTTTACTGACTCAAGCCGCGTAAGTTAAAAAATTAAAAAATAAATCTATTCAAGCATATTCCGGAAAGGAGTCTAACAAAACTTATACTGTGCTATACTTTCACAAAAATAATCATAACTAATACAGTATCCAACTTCACAAATATCAAAACATAGTCACCTAGTGATTGTGATGTATAAGTGGCATGTAATATGAAAAAATATTTCGTAATTGTAGACATGAAATACAACTCATATTTTGGCTTACTTTTCTTTTTAAGAAGAAATATATTTTATGGGATTACCATGCATACTGTCTGTGTATGTGTGTGCATGCATACTCCTCCTTGCACCTTGTGAAAAAACTGATTTTTGTGGACTTGGTATGAATTTCGTGACATTATAAAGGTCCTCGCAGCTGCATATTTTCTCCATTTTGTAAGGTGGGACTGACAACAACATTCTTTAATTTTGGGTCCTGATATGTCAGTAAAGATTATGTTGCTATAGTTAACACACATGGTGTACATGTCACGGAAGGGATAACATCCATAATGATGGCAAGTAGGGCTATGAAGCACCAAAGCCAATATGTTAAAGTACTGAGCTGGGGGAGAATGGAGCCAACAGTGTTAAATGATCTCATCAGGGCACAGAGCAACACCCAAGTGTATTTATGCCTTTTGTTCCTATGGGGCTCTGAGGGTGGTAACATTTATACCCTCACTAACTGTGGGACCAAAACGGCAACCACAGGTAATGAAAATATCATCAAAACCAAGTCTCATAGGAACTCCAGTATGGGGAAATACATGGAAGCAAAGAAGGATGGCACTCTTCAGCAGTGAGCTGGCAGTTCTGACCCACTGCCTCAGAGACCTGAGAGTACCAGCAAACCTCTGGATGTTGAGGAGCCAGCTAAGGACAGGCACTTGCCATCTGGCTGAAACCTACAATAAAATCTGTACACATTAACTTAAGCCATAGTAAGAGAGTTATAGCCGGTAACTTGCTTTCAATGAGGTGGACACAGCAGAATTTACTCAGAAACTCTGTATCCATGGGTGACAATAAATGTACTGTCTAGCCTTGTGGGAACAATAACTTTGTTGCTCATGATGGAAATAAAAGCTTGTACGTTACCATTTTTGAAGCTCCATTGTAGGTATGGAATGGCTGTGAACAGCCATATAAGCAGCAGTGTAATGACGGTTCATCTCCTGCATCAAAACCACTGTGCATACCAAAGTGGTAAATCCAATAAAATTTTGTGTCACAGTGTGATATCACACATGCAGACACTGTATCTGAATATAGGGAGATGGCCCCAGGAGAATTTGATAGAACCCTAATTAAAGCAATAGCAGAAGCTAGTGAAGGCCATAAAGTTGAGCCATCCATCCACAGGCACACATGCACTGTGCTCATAAGTCAGAAAATGATGCGTGCGGGTACGTTGCAAAGGTTGTAATTGATGGTATTCCCCAAATTCATGCAACGTGTAATGTTACCACACACATTCTTCCAGCAGTGTAACTGAGCACTGCCTCGTTTACTTTCTTATAGCTGGAGCTATGAGAAGAAAATGGTGTCATGTTATGTCATGTATCTGATTATAGTGGCAGTGAAATTGATGTGGGAAGAAGACTGTAAATGTTCATTATGAGGTCATGTCAAAAGAACTGGTGTGAAACGGGCAGAGGCAGGGGCGCTAGGAGCAAGGTGCAAGGTTGTGCACTTACGTCACCTTGGGATTTTGACATAACTTAATTTATAAATAATAATTTATTAAAACAAAATTCTACAAAAAGTTCAAGCTATCCCTATACAGGCCTGAGCAGGTCCTTAGGGCTCCAGGAAGTTGAGGCTCCCAGAATTTCTAGACAATCAGCACATGAAGGTGGTAAGGTTGTCAGCCCTACGCACCGGCCGCCTTTACCCCCAGGAGATTCCCTGGTACTCATTTCTGTTAGAGGCTGAGTCGACCATATTGCGGCCGGAAGGATTATACCAATGAAAAATCCCAATGACACCATCGGAAATCGAACCCACGACCTTCCAGCTTGTAACACAGCGCCTCAACCAACTTCCGCTAGACCCAATTCTACAAAAAAACAAAACTAAATTTCGAACTTCTCCTACAGTTTTAGTCTAAGAACGACTTACAGAGCTGCTGTCTTTAAAAAAATTGCCGTCTTCTCGGTTTCTTTGCCTCTGACCATTCAAAATCTTGGCCACCATACATGTAGGTATGTGCACCACCTTGCAAAAAATCCTGCCGGGCTGATGGCCATAAATAAAGTCTATCACGATGTCTTCCATTCTTCCCTCACGCTGTTCTAGGAGGTATTCTAATCATGATCATTTGTATGTTGATTTAATTTAAGAATCATAGATGTCTTGCACCCAGAAAGAGGCCAAGTACGAATCTCATAACTTATGCAAATACTTCTAACATTGTTGCGAATCCTAGATTCCTTGCACGCTATCAGTTACGGTAAATGCAAGCTATAGACGACACAATAAATGGCAATTTTGAAAGGCATGTAACACTCTAATGGCTATTCTCAAGTATAGCAGAGAGACGTTATTTTATATGACAACTGTCGCTACTCCACCTTAACTTATACAGCTTCGATACCTAATAAACATGTGCTTGTTACATGTACTGCGTGTCTGCGAGCCGAATGGAAAAACTTCCAGCACCGTATTTACATGTGGTGAGTTTATCCTGTAGTCTGTCTTACGACAAGTCCGTAGCCCCTTCCAAAGCGAGTTCTCCACAGGGTGCGATCTAGTGCTTCCTCTTTCAATTTCCAGTATCTTCTCTTTTCCTTAAGATAATCCAGTAGCTGTTTACGCCTTCTTCCTCGTCTACCGGTCATTTCTATCCTTCCTTCTAATTTTCCTTCAATCACGTGTTTTAGAAGGCAGTTTCTACGCAAGATGTGACCAATCCAGTTAGCCTTTTTTCTTTTTATTGTATGTAGGATATTCCTCTCCTCCTTGACTCTGTGTAATATTTCTTCATTTCTCACAAGATCGGTCCAACTGATCTTCTCCATTCTTCTCCAACACCACATTTCAAAATTTTCGAGATACTTCTGATATACTTTCCGAAGTGTCCAAGTTCCAGCACCCTACAAAGCTATGCTCCAAATGTAGCACTTAACTAGTTTCTTCCTTAAATTTAAATCCAGTTTGCTGGTGAAAAGAGACATCCTCTTGTTGAATGCTGCTTTTGCCATGGCAATTCTGGATTTAATTTCACGTGTACACCTTGCATCATTTGTTATCATGCTACCCAAATAATTGAAATATTCCACATTCTCCAATTGCAGGTGGTGAGTAGAAACCTAAAATTAACTGCAACACATTAAACTACAAGAGAGACAATATACTCGTACCTATAACGTATTATTGAGGCGCGTTCTCGTAACCATTGTTGCCGTGGAAAAGCAACACGTATTACATATTCTGAGCCTTAGTTATCCAGCATGAAAAGCGCATGCGCCATATTATATTCTCATCTGTGGCCTGTCTGAATCTACCACATTTTTCCACATTATTTCATAAACGGCACGATTTTCGAAAAAAAAAAAGTTATTGAACATAAAATGTGTTTTGATTTTCTCTACAAAGGTTGTATTAAAGATTTCTCATTCTAAGAAGAATTCGGCGAGATATTATTCTTGTCAGATTTTAATGAAACTTAGATTTTGTGGACAGATTTCCGAAAAATACTCAAATATCAAGTTTAATAAGATTCCGTCCAGTGGGAGCGGAGTTGTTCCATGTGGACGGATGGACGGACAGACAGACAGACAGACAGAGAGACATGACGAAGCTAATAGTCGCTTTCCGCATTTTTTCGAAAGCGCCTAAAAACGCGTGAACAGCGACTGATGACAAATTGGCACAGCGAGAAGCCCTGCGCTGCCTGACGTTACAGTCCGAGTGAAATAGTGATGAGAGTTGTCAGATAAAATAATGTCCCAGGTATGTATGTATTAGTAGAGTCGAGGGGATTCATATCTTCTCCGCATAACAGCGGCAACTACTACGAAATATTTCTCGCATTCCTTTGAAATCCCTGCGAAGACACAACATAGCGCTAACTCCTCGAAAACATCCACAGAACACTGTAACACTTCGCCATTCGTCGTATGCCCTTGCCAGCTGAAATCAGCGTAACCAGGCATCATGAGATACGTAAACATTCGGAACGCCTCGGAAGACATTAGCACTTCTCACTATACGCATTATTGCGGCAGGCCTCTTCAACATAACTCGCTCATATCGAATGTCTTTCGGGGACACCAACAGCTGTTACCCGATAGTGTTATCAGATAGAAATATTAACAGAACTTCGCACGCGCACGCATGATATAGCGTACCGCCTGCAAGCACGTACAAGAAACCAGCTATACAAAATATAATGCTATCGTACTAAAATCAAACCGTCAGGTCATGTAACCCACCAGGACATGAGCATAATTGAAATGGAGGTTGTAGGTGGGCAGCAGTCACAATACAGTGTTTACTGCCATGTGAACCACAAATCGCGTACAGAAACATGCTTTGCCTTGGTAGGCTACGTTTGGTGCTGGAAGGTCTACTTTTCGTTTATTCCTTTTAATCATAATGTTATGAACTTTTTTTTTTTTTTTTGATGAAGGGCCCTCGCACCACAGCCTTAAGGCTTTTTGCGCAACCCCAATGAAGATGATGAGGATGAGCAGTTTTTTTTACCAATTTTTACAATTAATGGAGCACCAGTGGAATGAAATCTACAGGGGAAAACCGACAACTCGGGAGAAAAACATGTCCCAGTGCCACTTTGTCCACCACAAATCTCACATGGACTTGACCTGGGACCGAACCCCGGCCCTCCGTGGTGAGAGGCCGGCGCTAACCGCCTGAGATGAGCTGGTCTTATAGTTTATAGGTGCAAAGTTAGTATATCAAAGAACGAGTTCTTACAAAGTTTACGACCTGGAACAGAGCAGTCGGTATAGCGACTCCCTGCGGGCTGGACGGTCCTGGTTTCGAACCCCGGTGAAGGCAAGAAATTTTCTTTTCTACATACCCGTCCAGACTGGCGCTGAAGCCCACCCAGCTTCCTCTATAATGGGTACTGACGTTTTTTCTTGGGGGTGAAGCGGCCGGGGGTTGGCGTTGACCAGCCAACACACATCTAGCGCCGAGTTTAAGAATGAGTAGAGCTATACCTCTACGCCGTCTGTGATTCATGGGGTGACGTTTATTTTTGCTGCTGCCAAGGACTCCAAGACTGTGAACAATTATCTATGCTATTTGTTAACTAGAATCTATGTTACTGACAAACACAATTTCAGTTCAAATTCCGTTTGAATAATGACTAATTCAGCCACAAAAAGCTGAAGAGTTGATCTCTTAAATTTCCCCCCGTACTTCTGTGCCACATACCGAAATTTTATCCACTTCGGAATGTGAGTACGCGTGTGCAGTGGCGTAGCTAAGTTTTTGACCCCCCGGGGCGAGCAATCACAATGGCCACCCCTGACAGAAATCACGAACTTTTAAAAAAAATTCACATTTTTTTAAAAATCTTCTTTTATTTTCTCAATAATTTAAAATGTGTTGAGCGCAGGACAGAAAATATTTTTTATTTACAATATTAATTTTGACGCCCATTTTGCTGCCTTTTGTACTCTGCTGCCCAGGGCAGCCGCACCATTCGCTCCACCTTGGGTGCGTACCTGCGCGTGTGAATTTGAGTACTCGTGGGAATGTGAATGTGACTAGGCGTGTAAATGTGAAACCTTTCGAAAGTTGTCACAATTGCTGCAATGCTTTCCCAGCCTTAGACAAGCAACTCGCCGAACGTGACAAACAGTGCTCTGATTAGTCTAGTGATATAAGAATTTTCTCTATCTAAATCCTACATGTCTATTTATAGTCAAAGTTCCCTTCCGCGAGGACAGAATATCTTCGCCTGAATGCAATCTAGCCCCTGCTTCGGTATTTTGTTTGTGCAGGTTCTGTAGGTCTTGGAGATAATTCGTTTAGAAGGCTTTAATTTCACTTACAATATTTTAAATTTATATTCTTTTCTGATGTATGCGACGTAGTCTTGGAATATCCAGTAGACATTGTAGGTAAAAAAGTGCCAAAAGGTAGCAAGGTGGGTTATCACCACAAACCAGTGGCGTAGCTAGGTTTCTCGGCGCCCGGGGCGAGTAAACACAATGACCGTCCCTCACAAAAAGTAGAAGTTTATAAAAATCACAATAATATATTAAATTTTCTCTCATTTACCCCAATAATTTAAAAAATATTAAACGTAGAAAACAATTTTTTTTAAATGTTATATTAGTCTCAACATGATGATGGTTTTTGCATAAACCGAAACATATGTAGGGGTCTAGTGAAATAAAAAAGTGGTAAAGTGAAGTGCATTTCGTCGGTGTTTTTTAAACAGAAATTTTTTTAGTTACAATGTTAATTTCTGCGCCCATTTTGCCGCCCCTTGGACTCCGCCGTCGAGGACGGCCGCATCACTCTCCCCCTTCCCCTCACAAAAAGGCTTTTCTTGCGAAAGGTCTGTAACTTATCAGTGGAATACCTTTAATTACTCAGAAACTCTGAAAATACATAAAGGTAAATGTTACCCTATGACATGCCTACGCAGGTACAGAGGGGAGGCGCAGGTACAGCTTCAACCACTAGCAACACGGTACTAGGAGTTGGGTGGTCAGCACCACGCTTCGGCCTCTTTACCCCCGGTGAAAACCTGGTACCCATTGTACAGGAGGTTGGATGGGCTTCGAGGCTGGTCCGGACGGCACAGAAAGTCTCGCCCGGGATTCGATCCCAGGACCCTCCAGTCCGCAGCGAGTCCCTATACCGACTACGTACACTATGCCGGCTGCCCTCAAAATATGTAAGGAGTTAAATTACAAAACTACGGAACAGCTGAGACTACTTTACGAGCTGGACGACCAACATATCGGAAGAGGCGCAAAAGTTTCTCTCTTATAGAGCGTCCAGACCGATTCCAGGCCACACCCTCATATCCAGCGAATGCCGGGTATTCTTTCAATGGGCTATAGTGGCAGGAGAGTGTAACTGACCATTGAGATACAGTGCTGAGATTAAGAATGCGTGGATTTATACTTCTTTCGCGAAATTTTCTTCATTGAACTTTCGACCGTTGAAGAAGCGACAAACACTCTCTCGAAACGTCGACACCAATCACACAGACCTCAGCGCCATATTACAGACAAAGGGACACCTGACCCGTCTTCATGGCGTTGTACAAAAAGACAACTTCATATTCTTAGAAGTTTATACATAAACTAGTAAGCATTGGGAGTGTAAACATCCAAAAACGTAACTCTAGTTTTTCTGACTACAGTCGGAGCACTGGGTGACAGATACTCTGTAAGAACCTAAACTCTAATTCACAGATGATTTGGTCTATTCACTAAAGAGCTGACGTGACTTGATCTACGAATGGAATGATTGCCAAATCAGAACTAATTTAAAGCTCTCTAGAGATGAATTGAGATCTGTCGCTTCACCACTGAAATGTTGTACAATGTGCCAGGGCAGGATCTTGGGGAAGGAAATCGACGATCCTCAGAAGCATGAGTGAGTATCTGGCAATGTTGTTCCTGTGATGATGATGCATTTCCAGTATGAGTGAGTATCTGGCAATTGTAGTTCCTGTGATGATGATGCGTTTCCAGTATGAGTGAGTATCTGGCAATTGTAGTTCCTGTGATGATGATGCGTTTCCAGTATGAGTGAGTATCTGGCAATTTTAATTGCTATGATTACAAAGCACTCTAATTATGAGCGGAAAATTTATAATTTTAATTGCTATAGTTGTAAAACACTGAAAGTGTGCGTGAGTACCTGAAAATTTTAATTTGTCTTATTATAAAACACTGCATATATGAGTGAGTACCTGGCAATTTTAATTGCCATGGTTATAAAGAAAAGAAAGTAGAGTGGGTACGTGAAAATTTTAATTGTTATGATTATAAAGCACTGCATGTATTAGTGAGTACCTGGCAATTTTAATTGCCATGGTATTAAGCATTGCAAGTAAGTGTGAGTACCTCACAATTTTAATTGCCATAGTTATAAAGCACTGTAAGTAGGAGTCAGTTCTTGGAACTATTAATTGCTATACTTTATTCGTAATCACCGTGCATCTTTTCACAGTCACTATTTACATACACCAAATTGATGCAACTTTATTTTAAAAACTGTATAGTTTTTTAAAACATATTGAAAAACTTTTTAAAACCCAACATATGTTTCGGCTCTTATAGAGCCATCTTCAGGGGTTTATTGTCGTAAAACTGCATATATTATAACGTCTTTTTCATAGGTTCACGTTTAGGCAAGGTTTTTCACTTTTCCACTGCTTGGTATGCACAGACACTATTTGTTATTCGTACTAAAATAATATGTTAATGCTTTCGTAGGTGTTGTATTTGATGCATGGTACTGGTTTATCTTGTTCATTAGGTCGTATTTTTCATGGTGTAGGCTGTACTGTTTGTGTGTGCGTCTGATGCTGTAGTATGTTTACTATATATATATATAGTATATATATATATATTGTATGTTTACTATATATATATATAGTATATATAGTATATATAGTATATTATATTTAATAATTATGTATATATATATATATTGTATGTTTACTATATATATATATAGTAAACATACTACAGCATCAGACGCACACACAAACAGTACAGCCTACACCATGAAAAATACGACCTAATGAACAAGATAAACCAGTACCATGCATCAAATACAACACCTACGAAAGCATTAACATATTATTTTAGTACGAATAACAAATAGTGTCTGTGCATACCAAGCAGTGGAAAAGTGAAAAACCTTGCCTAAAGTGAACCAATGAAAAAGACGTTATAATATATGCAGTTTTACGACAATAAACCCCTGAAGATGGCTCTACAAGAGCCGAAACATGTCGGGTTTTAAAAAGTTTTTAAATATGTTTTAAAAACTATACAGTTTTTTAAATAAATTTGCATCCAGTTGGTGTATGTAAATAGTGATTAATTGCTATGTTTACAAAGCACTGAAACTATGAATGAGTAAAGGTAAAGGTAAAGCAATCCCATTACAGGCCTGGACAGGCCCTTACGGTCCAGGAGGTTGAGGCTCCCAGATTTCTGGACAATCGGCACATGAAGGTGTAAGGTTGTCAGCCCTACGCACCGGCCGCCTTTACCCCCCAGGAAATACTCCTGGTACTCATTTCTGTTAGAGGCTGAGTCGACTCCCAGGGCCATAGTGCGACCGAAAGGATCATGTCAATGAAAAATTCCAATGACACGACCGCGAATCGAACCCGCGACATTCCGGCTTGTAGAGCAGTGCCTCAACCAACTGCGCCACCGCGTACCCCCACTATGAATGAGTATCTGGCAATTTTAATTGTTGTGGTTATAAGGCTTTTAAGTATAAGAGTTGATCTGGCAATTTCAATTGATGTAACAGATCACAGTACATATTCCCGAGTCTTACTGCTCTTCTTCGCTGTGCAAATTGACGGGTCAGTCTAAGGCGTGGGTCTGCGGCAGCTCGCTTGCTGGGATTGCGGGTTTGAATCCCACCGGGGGATATATAAGTGTTTGTGTTTTGAAATCTTAGGTTTTATTGGGAGACAAATAAGCAGAATACTTTGTGTGAAGTTTCTGATTCTGGAAGGCAGATTGTTGCTACTTTTAACACAGTCTCTTTGTGCTATAACTTCAGACAGACTTAAGGCTTAATAATAGTCACATGTCCTTCTCTTGTCCCTCCTATAATAACCTCTCACCCAGAAGATAGATTTAAAAAAAATTATCACGCACAGACTTAGGGAGTAATTGTATAGTCACGTGTCCTTGTGTTTGTCGCCACCATAATAACTTCTGAACCAAACGATGATTTTTTTCAAACTATGAAGAGACACAATTCCTTTCTAATTCCCTACTATCAGCAATATGAACATTGTGGCCCCGCCAAGTTCCGAGGTGAGAGCGACACAGCGGCCTTTGATCTAGGGTTCTAAAATTTTAGGCAGTAATACATAACTTTGGTCAAGGCAAATGTATTTGTACAATATGACATGACGTGCAACATGGCCTCCGCACGAATAAGAATATATATTCTGCTTTCTTTATGGCGATGACTAATACATTATTGAATTTATGGTGTGAAGTTTTGTTGAAATTTATTTATACATCTATGGCTTATTTAAAGACGCTGTCAATAATTCACACCAAATAGCGTCGAAAGTTAGGATGATTCATGAAAAGGAAATTGGAAAATGGCGTAAAAAAAGCGGTCTGGCCTAATTTGAGATAATGCCCTGGTAAAATTTCTTCAAAGGTAAATCCTAATTACATCGACACATTTTTATGATATAATCTTTAAATAATTTATAAATAAATAATATTGCGACGGATTGGAATTGCGGTTTCTTTCTGAAAATATTACGTTCTCTGAATCTATATTAATGCAAATTACAGACGCAAAAATATATGGAAAAATAAGTGTTTCGTGACTCACTGACATTTCCTGCTGATCTCACCGGAAGAAAGATATTAAGAATTCTTATTAAAATTTAAGCCAATAGATGAGCCTACATTCTAGTTACTTCGGACAATCAGTACTGTCAGCTTGTTTGAAGTCTTAAATAAACTTGTCTCTATATTTCGCAATATTACAGCTTACGCCTTATTGTTGTTTATTTATCCGTTTAGCCTATTGGTTCAATAGTCTTTATGTTACGTAATAATATTTATAAGAGTTCTGTGTGGTCCTACATTAAAACGCTAGATGCTAAAATAAAATGACAACATAGAATTTGCATAACCACTAAAAGGTATACGAAGATTATACCAAATAATCACGTTTCGATAAATTTGTTTATGAAATTCAGATACTTTCCTACAAAAACACGTTAAATTTTACTGTACAACACCTATCATGCATAGGGAAAGGCTATGTCCAACGTGGAGATATAAAGCGAATAAAAGTGCTAGTTTAGAAAATTTAATGAAGATAACCGAAAGATAAAAAGGTAAGGTCAGAATACAGTGCTGACGTAGAGTATTCTTAAGTTATGCTTCATTTCAATAGGACACGTAACGTCAAATAATACGAGAACGTAATAACAAATAATGAGTAGGTAAGGTGGAATGTTATCTTGAAGTATCACCCCAGCGTAGCTAATGCTGTTGGGACAGAGGAAAACCGCAAAAGACTGTTCTCGCTTTGTGTTGTGCGTGTCCTGTCTGAGATTAAAATGGGTAACTGCAGAATACGTCAGAAGCGCCACCAATGCGCTAACTTGCTCCTTTCAGAAGAGTACTAAAGTAAATATGTTTAAGAAATTGGTTGTAAAAAATATAAATTTAAGTCATTTCGCTGAATGGTGGGTAACTAAACTAGTTTTCAGTTTTCAGCTCGTTTCAAGATTTCTTAAAGTCATCGTTGGAAACAAGCAGCGAATTATTTGCTTATGTCCGAAAACGAAGTGATTTTATTGTGACAAATATGACGCAAAGATCTAAAACTATAAATTCTTAAAGTAAGGCAGATAAATTTAAAAACTTTGCGTATGGTGTACGCAATTTATTGCCATTTAATAAATGTGTTCTTCTTGTCGGAAATTTAAGAAAGTCTCTTGTCAGTCTAGCCTAACCAAACAATCGACCTACTGATGTGCGCAGCAAGGTAAAAAGTTTGCGGCAAACGTGGAACAATATTTGGTTGCCATAAAGAATGCTGAACAAGGATGCAGCAACAGCCCTCTGTAAATTTACCGTGCATGCTGTCTGAAGAGCTGACAATGTTTGTATATAAGAAGATGTCAAACTATTGCTTGCGCGAATCGCGTCCAGTCTAATTTATTAACCAATTTTTTCTACCGAATGAAGCAAGTACACAACAGAAAGACCAAGAATGTCATCAAGCTTCTGTCCCGTTATTAGTAAGGGCGAAATTATTTTGAAGGAAGTGTGAAAAGTTTCAAATGTGGATACAGCTTCTGTTAGCTTATTTATGTGCCAAATCATTAAAAAATAGAGTTGGAGAAGCAACCGTAGGGCGCAGATTTTACAAGATGAGGTGCTCCATAATTTGTTTGCCTAACTAACTAACTAACTAACTAACTAACTAAATAAATAAATAACTAAATAACTAACTAACTAACTGACTAACTAACTGACTGACTGACAATGACTAAATGACACCGACTGACTAACTGACACTGACTAAATGACACTGACTGACTGACTAACTAACTAACTAACTAACTAACTCCACGGAGCAGAGTCCTTCCTGAGAAGCTAAAAGGTACTCAGTCAGTCAAGGAATTTATGGAACCCGAAGGTTCATTACCGCATTCACAACAGCCCGCCATCTGTCCCTATCCTGAGCCATATCAATCCAGTCCATGCCCCCCATCCCACTTCTTGAATATCCGTTTTAATATTATCCTCCCATCTAAGCCTGGGTCTTCCAAGTGGTCTCCTTCCCTCAGGTCTCCCCACCAAAATCCTGTATGCACCTCTCCTCTCTTCCATACGTGCTACATGCCGCGCCCTCCTCATTCTTCTTGATTTGATCATCCGAATTATAATTTGGTGAGGAGTAGAGATCATAAACCTCCTCTTTATTTATTTAATCTTCTCCACTCCCCTGTTACCTCGTCCCTCTTAGGCCCAAATATCCTCCTTAGCACCCTATTATCGAACACCCTCAGCCTATGTTCCTCCCTCAATGCGAGAGACCAAGTTTCACACCCATACAAAACAACAGGCAAAATTATGCTTGCATAGTAACTGAACTTAATAATATTATCTGGGTGTAGTGAGTTGAGGTGGGTGATCTTTCAAATATGGCCTTCAAAACATCTAAGGCACTGTCGTCTGTTTAACGGCGGCGTAGTTGGTTGACGCATTGTGCCACAAGAGGGGAAGTTCCGGGCTCGATTCCCGGCAGGGTCCATTCCTTCTGTCCGCATTCTGTAGCCATGGCGTCCACTCAGCCTCAAACAGAAATGAGTACCAAGGACAACTGACAACTCTGCCGTCCTAGTTGTGTCGAATGTCAAACGTCCATCCCCCCTCGCAGTCTCCATGACTAGTTACGGGAAAGCTTTACCTTTACTGCCTCTTTACACAAGAGAAGTGTTATTATATCGCCTGTGACCTGTCTGCTGAAAGTCTGCCCAGCGTATTATGCAATGTACCAGAAGTCTATTTCACACTCAGTGCTAATAATATCAACTACAAGAATTTATGGACTGGAAAGTAAGCGCTTCGGTATGTGTTTAAAGTGAGTTATTTCAAGGTAGGCTGCAATTATGGTCAAGAGAATGGCTACTTGGATCTATGACGGGGAAATAACACAAGACTGGGGAAAATTACATAATTAGGAGCTCAATAATCCGCATTCTTCACAAAACATTATTAAAATTACGAAATCAAGAAGCCTGCAAAATAAACGGGACATAGTAAGCTCGGAGAGATGAAAAGTGCCTTCAAATATTTCGACTGGTCTTAGGTGCAGTAGTAATATTTATGTGGATCTTAATAAAACAGCGTGGGAGGTGGTGGAATGGATTCATCTGGCTCAGAGTAGGGACCACTGGCAGGATTTAGTGAAAATGGGAACAAACATTGGGGTTGCATAAAAGGAGGAAATGTATTGGCTGTTTCAACAAATACTGGCTCCCCATGGAGGGCTTCCCTGCACACGAGATGATAAGTTATAACGCCTGTTTAACACTTTAGAAAGAATAACATTTTTCCCAGGCTATCGGAATTACGAGCAGTTGATTCACTCCTGAAAGATGTGAAGATTTTTCTTACTAAAACAGACTTCCAACCCTTACTTAAGAAAATGTAAATTTTTGGAAGTTCGGGTGCAGTGCATTGTGTCTGTCACTCAAATGCAGACAGATGCCAGGCTTCTTCGTACATCCGCTAACTACTGAATCTTAAGCTACCAACATGAAAAAATCGTAACATTTATTGCCTGCTGTTTTACTATAAAATAAAAGTTTCTGTTGCCTGGAAATCTGAAAGGCGTGCGTGGAACTTAATTTGTAATATCTACTAAACAATGCTAATATTATATATTTTAATCTACAACTAAGAGACTGGCATGAAGCAAGCCTGTTAAAACTGCCTTAGCAGCAACTTAAAGAGCTTATTCCATAGCCACTGTGTCATTCAAAATTACACTAATAGGGTCTATGGCACAGAGACATTATTTTATCCGACATCTCGTGTTATTAACCAATTAAAAACGTTTCGCTTTACGGCAGGCAGCACAATCGTCGCCGCTAATCCGCGGGGTCTATGCGCTTCACTTCAGTGTACTGCAATTTATATTAAGTTTATACTCATCATATTTACAGTAAAGGCTGCAAACGGGTTTCCTTCAGTTCGCATACACTCATCACATCCAACAAACATGTCTATTGAACGTCGAATTTGTGTTGGATTTTATATGGTAAGCGAAAGACGGGGAGTGAATACAGAGATTTGTCAGATAAAATAAGGTGTCTATATTACCGTATCACTACTCTATTACGTCAGGCGTAATATACTTATCGTAACTGTGTTGAAAACTTGTGATTCTAGCTGCTGTTACTGTAATTGGAAGACACAAAACTCGAAATACAATAGAATAGAGCTAAAAAACTATTCATTTACAGGCCTGGGCAGGTCCTTAGGTATCTTAGAAACAGTAGGTATGCCTGTGGAGGACAGTAAAACGAAGGAAAGGGGACAGTACCGATGAAGAAGCCCTAAAAGAAATTCTGAGGTTTTCGCAACTTTATTTAGGATATGAGACAAAAGGCATTTCACGTCCCATTAAGTAACCTTTTTACTGTAATTGTTTATCGTGCGTGTGGCATGTTTTGTGTGTGGTAAAACATCTCTTATGTGTTAAGAAATAAATCTTTTCTCGCAAGTCAGTTCAATAAACATAATGAGTTATAAAAGGCTAGCTCATATATTACACAACTTTTATTTAAAAAATTATTATTAAAAAGGCAAAACCACAGTCAGTTTCATAAAAACTATGAGTTACGGTGTAGGTGCTCAGTATGTCCAAAACTGACCCTTATGTTATTTAAGCACGTGTTCCTTATGTCCACCGCTAATCTTGACATACCACAGCGTGTTCAGTATGTCCACCGCTGAATTTGACGTTATATCACGTGTTCAGTATGTCCACCGCTGAATTTGACGTTATATCACGTGTTCAGTATGTCCACCGCTGAATTTGACGTTATATCACGTGTTCAGTATGTCCACCGCTGAATTTGACGTTATATCACGTGTTCAGTATGTCCACCGCTGAATTTGACGTTATATCACGTGTTCAGTATGTCCACCGCTGAATTTGATATTTTGACATTATATATCTTTATGCGACTGTTCTCTCTTTGTGAGTAATCAAATTTAGGTAAAAATGGGTCTTATATGTAATCAAGGTGTGTTCATGAATACCAGAATTTGCTTCAATGACCTACCGTTTTTTACGCCAGAACATCTTAGGAATTATATAACCTATTATTTTTTCAAATTTTCATTTGAACTCACTACACAATTCCTTGAAGGACGGTCACGAATATTAAATTGTTGTTGGCAATTTCTTTACTTTTGCACGAAACTGTACATTCAAAAAAAAGTTTTTACATTAAATACATTTTATTCTGAAGTGTAGATCCCCATCTTCATTAGTAAAATTATGCTTCCGGCACTGTTTATGCAACCTTACTTCCCCTACAGGGGGAAAAATTAAAATAATTCTTCATTTTGACTCCGTGCTTCTTCAACTAGCATGCATTAGACCAGGGGTATCCAGCCTTTCTTGACAAAGAGTCACAACCGTTATTGTGGGCTAGTTGTGGGCTGCAAGTGCAAAAATTACAATAAGTGGTATGCCTAACCGCCAAAATAAAATTGTAATTTTTTTAGTAAATGTGTAATTGACATATGTGACATTGGGCTTCACAGCACAACCTGGCGGGCCGCACGTAGGACACTCATGGAACAGATTCTCTGACCTTGCTCCGTAAATCCTGTGACTGTCTATAAGAATTCTTACACATATGCGTATCACAAGGACCTCAGTAGAAAGTCAGGACTATTTTAGTCGGGTCTTACTTTAAGGACTGCTCATGCGTTACGATGTCATGCAGACTGGAATAGCACGAAGAAGCTTGAAAAGTCAGTGCTGGAATTGGAACCGACTACCACTCGATAGATAATAGGTTACCTTTCTGCAAAGTAACTTACTAGGACCATATAAGCGGTGACTCATGGACGTACGGAGGCTGACTGCGGTTACCTTTCTGCAAAGTAACTTACTAGGACCATATAAGCGGTGACTTATGGACGTACGGAGGCTGACTGCGGTTGCCTTTCTGCAAAGTAACTTACTAGGACCATATAAGCGGTGACTTATGGACGTACGGAGCTGACTGCGGTTGCCTTTCTGCAAAGTAACTTACTAGGACCATATAAGCGGTGACTTATGGACGTACGGAGGCTGACTGCGGTTACCTTTCTGCAAAGTAACTTACTAGACCATATAAGCGGTGACTTATGAGTACGGAGGCTGATGCGGTTGCCTTTCTGCAAAGTAACTTACTAGGACCTAAAGCGGTGACTTATGGAGTACGGAGGCTGACTGCGGTTGCCTTTCTGCAAAGTAACTTACTAGGACCATATAAGCAGTGATCATGATGTACGGAGACTGACTGCGGTTACCTTTCTGCAAAGTAACTTACTAGGCCATATAAGCAGTGTCTCATGGAGGTACGGAGGCTGACTGCGAGTATTATTGTGTGACAAGTTTTGGTGCTACTGGACTCTTACCTAAATGCAGTGCTGAATTCTTAAATGCAAGGAGCTTTACCTCAGGTATCCAATAAGCCGCAAAAAATTTCATAATGTGTACTACAAGAACATTATTAATTCGACGGGTACTAATTTGTTTTGGTACGTGTGTACAGAGTGGAGATAAGAACTGGAGCCACGATTTACTGCCTCGTTACAAATTGCCCAATATTGACTCGTTTAAAGAAAGGACAAAAGAATGGGTACTAAATTAGGGATGATAAGATGCATTGACACCTCGCTCAGTGGATTTCATTAAGTTGGTATGAATGGCTATAAATATATATAAAGACATAGACAGTGCTTTTGTGTATTGAACGAAGCAGGTAGTGGGGGCCAACTTCAACAACACTGCCTGCATTAGCTACTTAGGCGGGCAGCCCGTGTGCAGCAGTCCAGCAGTGCTACGGGAGGCGGACAGACAGAAGTCGTGAGCGGGCCTGCAGTACTGTCAACACGCTGGGCTGTTGTGGGTAAGCGGCATGATTTGAGCTGTAGCGACTAGAGTAGTTGGGTACCTATAGTAACGAATATTCCAGTTTAAATGTTGGGAATGCATTGACATTACGGTGTGTACGATGTTGTATATATGTATATACGTGTGTATGTATGTAAATAACTGAATTTAAAGTTCAGTTGAAGTTATTGAAAGTCCCCAGAATGCAGAACAAAACAGGATATCAACCAGGCGTATGAAACTAAAAAGAAACCGTACGCGGGATAAAACGTGTAACTTTGAAATTTAAGCAGTTGTGCACGTGATTTTAAACAATACGGAGGTTATTTTTATTCAAATTAAACACACCATTAAAATTACCTCACAATTTTAATAACACAATAAACATTTATTATAATTATTTAATTTAAAGCTGTTTTGTGTTATTATTTCTCCTGATGTGTTTACCTTGCCATCTAGTGATTGCGAATATTCTAGCAGGGCCACATTCTATGATTAGATTAAGATCAATGAGATGACCAACTGGCGAGCCGCAGGTTTGAGAACCCTGATATGAACACGAAAAAAGACCTTTCTAAATGTGTAACATTCAAGTACGTAGGAATGTGAGTAACAAATTTAAAAGTCATTCACCATGAAGGATGCTTAGGAGTACAAAATTTTAAACTGAAAGCGACATATAAATTATTTGGGATACCCTAATGTGGGTAAGAGGATAATATTAATATAGCTGTTAAAGGAATAGGACATGAGGTGTTCTACTGGATTTAACTGGTACAGGAGAGGTTACTTTGACAGGACCCTGTCAACTAAGAGTACCTAAGAGTTCCTCAGCAAGTCCAGAACTTCCCCATATTTTATGGAACCCGAAGGTTAATTACCGTGTTTGCTGCTTGTCCCTGTCTTGAGCCAGCTCAATCCAGTTCAAATCCTTCCATCCTATTTCTTTAAGGTCTGTTCCAATAACTAAGCCCAGTTCTTCCAAGTGTTACCTTCCCTTCAGCTTCCCCCCCCTAAAACCTATATACAATTTTATTCTCCCCATACGTGCCACATGTCCCGCCCATCTCATTCTCCTTGATTTTATCACCCGAATAATGTTTGGTGAAGATTACACATCTTGAAGCTTCTCATTATGCACTTTTCTCAAGTTTCTTGTTACGTCCTATCTCTCAGTCCCAACTGTCTTCCTTAGCATTCTGTTCTCGAAGAGCCTTCGCCTGTGTTCTTCGGTTATGTGAGAGACCAAGTTTCACATACATAATAACAACAGAAAAAACTATACTTTCGTGTAATTTGATCTTTATATTCTGAGACAGCAAACGGGTAGACAAAATACTTTGGGCCGAACGTTGGTAGGGATTTCCTGAATTCAATTTGTTCTTAATTTCTTCATGCAAGCAAATTACTTTTTTAGTGGCAATTAATATCCAGGTTACATAAAAGGCGAGAAATTTCTTGACGGGCTTGTTTAGTGGGACAAGAATGAAACTGCACCAGGGACTGACTATGAGACGGAATGGAAAATATTCTAGCACGGTCAATCCCCTTAAAATGTCGACTAATTCCCTGATTAAGCTGAATTACATTTACAAACTAAATTAGTACCGCAAAGTAAACACACCTTCTCAATTGTAAAAACGAAACATAAAATGCTGTATAGGGATAAAATCACTAGTCCGAGAAACACTAATGCACTCTGTTGGCAGATCGTAGAAGTACTTTATATTATACCTGGTGGAGCATAAAGTAACCAGTATGTTTCAATGGCTTAGGGCCGGCAATGTTTGAAAGGAAACAAAATTTAATTTTACTTTTTCTGACTAAAGTCTGGACTGTTTTTCCCCAACACAGTATTTTGAACTCCAAACCAGAGTTTATCTTGTAACATTAAAATTATCGCTTTCTCAGGTAAAGAGAAGTTAAGGTAAAGTTATACCTGTACATGACATTAAGACATATGGGGAATGGAGTCATTGCTCCATTCGTTATTAATCTCGGCACTAGATGTAGGTGAATTGTCAGCTTCACGCATCGGCCGCTTTACCCCGGAGGAAAGAACCTCCATTACGCACTGAATAGTAGATTGAATGGTCCCCAGAGCCAGTCTGGATGCTTTTTAGAAGAGTAAAATCACTTTTTGTTCTCTGCTGGGAATCGAAACACAAATCCCTGGTTGCCCATCTCGGGGCCATCATCTCAGACAGAGCTTTTCTTTCGTGCGCGCACTCGGACGGAAAATGAGGAAGGTTCTCGAAACCCAAAAACGCCTATCTGCGCTAAATAAAATACTCAATGTATTAAGTGGTCCGTTCCGTAGGTGGTTACCAGAGCTTCGAAAGAACATACAACCTCCACCTTCACGGCAAAAGTTACGGTGTCAAAACCCAAAAGACCACAACCTTACATTTTTGGCGTCGTGGAAAACTCAAGTTATATATATATATATATTGAGCAGCGTAATTTATTTACAAAGCGAGCAGAAAGGTAAAAAATGCCTATAAAATTTATTCCACTAAAATTTGTTACAAATCTGTATAGGATTTAAGAGGTACCAAGGTCTTACAGAAATCAAGGAGTACATAAAGTTATGCTGGACACCCTCATTTTTGAGATGTACTTGATGCAGGCATAAATAATGATTCGAAATTTGGTTTTACGTCCATCTTCAGGTGCTAGCTATTATATTAACAAATTTTATATTAGATCTTCGCTCGTCTTGTGTTTTTACGAAGGGTTGGTAGTTACTTACCGACGTTTCGGGAGAGCCTATCAATCACTGCTTCAAGGATCAGGACTACTTGACCCTTAAAGGCGGGACCCATAGTCTGTCTCGAATTGTCGGGAAACAACTATAAAACAAAGCCGCGTAAAAAAGCAGAAGACAGCAGACCTCAGCTACACCGCAGTGGAAGCCTGAAATTTTTTATTACTTTATTCTTTAATTTTGGGCTAATCATGCCTTCTGAGTTATCGGTTAGCTACTAGCCTAGTACGTAATGGCACAGAATTCGATCCTATACGCTGCTAATTTTAAAATTAAACTAGCGCACAGTCTCCTCTATAGTCTAGGCTTTAAGGTATGCAACTAGTAGTTTCCGTGTCCGACTCAACAATTTTCACTAGTCTTATAATAAAAACAATAAAAGTGTGACAGTATTACGAAAACCAATCACCTGAATACAGAAGTACAGCCATCCACAGGATCGACATTTGTGTCAAATACGCCGTATAAATGGGTAATGTGTAACATATTGTTGGTATAATGAATCAGCAAGTGACCAATCAAGTGGTGCACACAGTCAAACACAACTCTATTTACACATGTCATTTGTTGTTAAAATAAACAAAAATCGGCGTTGGCCACAGACCTTTAGACAAGAAATCAAGGCAATGACTCAGATTCCCTACTCTCTGTCTCTCTCTATTATAAAGACACTAAAGCGGTTTGTCTAAGGACAGTATCTTGTCCCGTTGAGTGAATTAATGCTACAGTTTCTAACACTTAAAGAAACGAAATAATGTATAAGTCCCAGCCAATTAACTCAGTGATAACATGGCTTTTATGATCTGTAAAATTTCGGGTTTTTAAAGTTGCCAGTGTCAAGGGTTCGGTGATTTTGCAAGCAGGATATTTTAACAGCCGTGCAGAGGCGTGGCCTTTCTGATATCTGCCTCGCATATCGCCCAGGCTTCATTGTGTAGGGTACTTATTTGTATTTGTATAGCGACTCACTACGGGCTGGAGGGTCCCGGGATCGAATCCCGCTGGGGGCGAGATTTTCCGCAGCCGTCCGGACCAGCCTCGAAGCCCATCCAGCCTCCTGTAAAATGGGTACCGGGTCTCTTTCCCGAGGGTAAAGCGGCCGGGGCGTGGCGTTGACCATCCACCCCCATCTAGCGCCGAGGTTAAAGAAAGAGTAGAGCTATACTTCTGCAACCCCTCCTGGGCCTTTATGGCCTGTTCTAGGGTGACCTTTATCTTTTACCTTATTTTATTTGGCGACTGTCACTTGTCATTTAGCATCTTTACTTCTCTGCCCGTGTGGGCCATCAAGTGGTCTACGTTAATATGTAAGCGAGCCGACAGGATTTGAAAACCAATAGTTGTGGTATCAAATGTCTCTGTATCTGCACAATAGGAGCTGGGATAGCGTAGTCGGTGTAGTGATTAGCCTATGGGCTGGATAATCCGGGGTTCGAATCCCGGAAGAAGAAAAAGATTTTGCTCTTTTCCATAACATCCAGACAGGCTCTGAAGCGCACCCAGCCTCCTATCCAGTGGGAACCGGGGCTCTTTAGCGGGGGTAATGCGGCTGCAGCGTAACTTTGACCACGCACCTCTATCTAGTTCCGAAGTTAAGAATGAGTGGAGCTATAGCTCTACTCCTCCTTATATGCTTTTATGCTGTGGATAAGAAAAATTTTACTTCGTATCTGTTTAATAGCAGTATCCATAAACCACCTGGCAACCATGGCGCACCAGATACTTGAGCAGAAGGTGCCTTGTGTGTACTTAGGCTGGATGCAGATAAAATTATTTCTGAATGATATGTTGGTATTGCTGGAGAAGGATGGAGATTTGGACCCATCATATGAGAAATGAAGTATTACACAGAGTCCAAGGAGGACAGGTGTATCCTGCATACAATAAAAAGAGGGAGGCTAAATGGATTGGTCATATCTTGCGTAAAAACTGCATTCTAAACACGTTATTGAAGAAAAGGTAGAAGGAAGGATAGAAGTGACGGAAAGACTAGGAAAAAGACGTAAGCAGCTACTGGATGGCCTTAAGGAAAAGAGAGGATACGGGATATTGAAATAGGAAGCACTAGACTGCACTCTGTGGAGAACTTGCTTTGGAAAAAGGCTATGGACTTGTAAGACAGACTAAAAATAAGTGAATGAATGAATGAATGTTGGCTTAAGGCGAGTACGGCAGTGGAACACCGGTAACTATTGACCAGCCGGCATATGATAGCGTCCCAAGAGACTTGAATCTTCAGCAACACCGCTGTGAGAACTTCAAGTTTCGATTATCATGATCTCGAAAAATCTGATCCATGCATTTAGTGATAAGACAATTGGAGTGTTTACTGTCATTTGGAAACGCAGCATTGAAGCGTGGGGCTATCGTCGAAGCAAACAACATCACGTCTTTCGTGCCTGTGTGAGCAAGAAATTTATTACAAGTGAGAATTTTACGCTTTGTACGGCATGAACATAAACAGATGGCAGACACTTTGGATCCAAAGCTAGGTTACACAATGGCTGTTTTACTATAGAGCAATATGCTGCCAGAAAGTCTGCAAAAATAATAAGCCACTGTAAGATAATGCCGTTTATACTGTGGTTGTGTTGTCATTAGCACAGCGACAGTAGCCAGTGTCGTTAACTCTTGTTAAGAATTTCTTGCTACAACCGTTGTCTCACTGAGAAGTAGGTTTCCTACTTGTCTTCTCCGAAGTTTTATCAAATTTCGGGCATGACAAGTTGGAAACCTATATATACATATATTTTTCATTCATTCACTCATTCATTCATTCTGTAGTCTGTCTTGCGACAGGTCCGTAGCCTCTTCCAAAGCGAGTTCTTCACAAGGTACGATCTAGTGCAGGAGTGCCAAACCGCGGCTCGCGAGCCACATGCGGCTCTTTGACATATAATGTGCGGCTCGCGGAAATATGTTGGCTGAGCTTCTTTTTGATTACAATTCATATAAAAGGTAAATAAAAAATTTCAAGCTCTATAATTATTTACCGGGTATAAAATTAGAGTCCACTGGATTAAAACGTAAGTTAATGTTCATGGTGAGTAAATATTTTAAGAATTTTTGTAACAAAATGTGCATGATAACAATAAAAACGTGTGTGTAATATTTGTTCATGTCTTGCGGCTCTCAAACATCTGAAGTTTATCGTATGTGGCCTTACGTTAAGCAAGTTTGGCCACCCCTGATCTAGTGCTTCCTCTTTCAATTTCCAGTATCTTCTCTTTTCCTTAAGGTCATCCAGTAGCTGCTTAGCCTTCGTCCTCGTATTCCCTTCATTTCTATCCTACCCTCTAACTTTCCTTCAATCACGTGTTTTAGAAGGCAGTTTCTACGCAAGATTGACCAATCCAGTTAGCCTTTCTTCTTTTTACTGTATGTACGATATTCCTCTCCTCCTTGACTCTGTGTAATACTTCTTCATTTCTCACACGATCGGTCCAACTGATCTTCTCCACTCTTCTCCAGCACCACATTTCAAAACTTTCCAGGTATTTCTGATCTACTTTCCGAAGTGTCCACGTTTCAGCTCTCCAGTTGTTGAGAACGTAGCAGAAATTTATATAATCGGTGTGGTGACTAGGCTACGGGCTGCATGTCCGAGGAATCGTGTTTCGATTCCCGACAGGGGCAAGAGTTTTCTCTTCTCCAAAGCCTCCACACCGGCCCTGAGGCCCACTTAGCCTCCTACTCAGTGGGTACCTAAGCCCCTTTACCAGGTGTTAAAAAAGGTCGTGTTTTGAAGCTTACAACTCAAGCGACTCGTGCCAGCATTAAGACTGAGTGGAGCTATACCTCCATTCCACATGTGCCTTTTTGGCTTGCGCAGTGACAACTTTACCTCTATTTTTGCCATACCAGAAACCTCTTTCCTCTTCATAAGTAAGCAGGCCTGTTCACCATGAACGTAATCTGACTTTCTACTCGTATTTATAGAGGTTTCATTTTGGTGAAAGTGGGGTAAATATATGTGTAACGACTTTGTCTAGAACAACATTGGAATATTCGCCAGCAAATTCAGAAGTATGGCTTTTACGGTCTTAACGTTTCTGCGCGTCCATGCTGATATATATATATATATATATATATATATATATATATACACACATATATATACATTAATAGGATAAGGTTTGTTTGTGACATCACAATCTACTGAACTACCGAATGGATCTTTTAAAGACAGACATTTATAGAAAGCGTATGATTCGGCATTTACGGCAATCTTATTTATTCTTATTAATTCCTTCTCAAAAAATTTTGTTTAACAAAAGAGTCTAAAGTTAAAAATTGATAGTGCTGCCTCAAGCGGAGGCAAAGAGAAGATAAAAAGTCATTACTTCCCTTTGCTTCTGTCTGAAGTAGGACTGTCAATTTCAAAGCTGTTTTTCTTATTTACACGTTGCTTATGATCCGTTGACCTCCGAAAGAAATAATCCAGCATTAGTTAAGTAAAATTTTTAGTGTTCATTAAGATTAAGATGCTGTAATTTTTGTTGATCAAATATTTTACTCTTTCCACGTGTGAATTATTCGCACGGGTAGGTACAAGTAGTTCCACTTAATACGGCATAACTCGAAAATTGACAGCATTCTCGTTTGTGTCCTATGTTATCGTAATGGCGATATTGAAACACGTGAACAGCCTGTCGTTACGATATTTAACCTGTCAGCATGTGTCATATGTCCAGTTGTTATCTAAGTGCGTGTATATAGGCCTATACACACACACACACCTGAAAATCTATATGCATACCTTTTGTATGATATTAAACACAGTAGAACCTCGATTATCCGAAATAAAGGGGGCGGACCCGATTTCGGATAAGCAAAATTTCGGATAATTCGGAAATTCGGTTTGACGTGATAAGGTGCAATAAAATAACATTTATTCAGAAACACATCTTATGTTAATAAAATTTATGGCACAAGAAAGTGTATGATATTTACAGATACAACAAAACACTACAAATTTCCATGAAAAAATCTGATATTTTAGTTTGAACTTTTTCATGTATTTTTGGCTGTAATGTCCCTCCACCGCTTTATCAGTTCTCAATAATTTAAATTAGATAACATCATCTCGCGTACAAAAAAAAAGGCGTTTCTGTTAACCCGAGTTTTGGTTAAGCGAAGTTCGGATAACCGAGGTTCTGCTGTAACTCTGAATAATTTTGCCACTAGAGGCAGAACTAATGCCACATCACGCTTGTTAAATGTAAACGTCTAAAAATACAGCAGGCCTACGCGGGCCTACAATTAACTTCGAGAGGGACGTTACTGAAGTAGATAGGAGCAGGTTTCCTTGTCACCATGCATATTACTCATAAACTCAGCCATAACCCTCTCCATCAATATAACACCTTAATGTTATACGACAACATCTTGATAATCCATGACGACTATAAAACTAAGGCCGACGAAATATTAGTTTACATGAACAGTTTGCATAAGCACCTGAAATTTAAACTTACTAAAGAAGAAAATGGAACAATAAGCTTTCTTGACTTATTAATCACTAGAGGCCATGACGAATTGAAAATCAACGTACTCCGAAAACCTACAACTACTGACACTATGGTTCACTATAATTCTAACCACCCTGTGGAACATAAACTTGCCGCATATCGATTCTTCTTAAACAGACTATATCAATTACCACTCTCACAAGAAAATAAAAAACAAGAAATGAATACCATACTCCAAATTGCCCAAAGAAATGGATAAACACTTTCGAATATCAACCAACTGAATAATCGAATCACAAATACCAAACATAATCTACACAAGACAACATACATACTAAGAACTCCGATAATTTTTGAATATCACAGCCCTTTAGTAAGGAAAGTAACTAACATCTTTAAACATACAAATCTACGCATCGCATATCGTGTATCAAACACAATTTATAATTTACTAAAAACTCCTAAAGTAAATACTAACATACTCAAATAGCGGCATTTACAGTTTAAGCTGTAATACATGTAACAAGATTTATGTTGGCCAGACTGGCCGCAATCTAAAAACAAGGTTTTTGGAACATCATAGATATATTGAAACCAATAATCCGAAATCCGCATATACCTTGCATATCTTAAACAATAGACTTAAATATGGCCCCCTGCACACCACAATGGAAGTCTTAAAACCATGCAATAAATGTTGGCGCATAAATTCTCTTGAGAAATTCTGTATCTAATTACACCAAAAAATGGATCTTTAATACATGAACAAAATTTAGGAGAAATAAATCCTTTATTCGCTGTCGCCTTGAACTAAACATAACACGCATGCGCTGTCTTCTTTACCCCCTATCGCAGCACCGCAACACAACCAGTCAGTACACTACACATCATAGCACAAGTAACACACAACGCCAAAGGTACGTCAGTACTACCATTCGGTTTTACTACTTAGATTACTCGTCACATAGTCCAAATTTTCTTATTTATATCTTCCAGGACGGGATCGACATTAGATCAACCACACGCTTGTATACATGGCCAACAACCATTTTTTTAAACCATTACATGTTTTAAATACCAATATCGCTCCATGTAACATTATTTGTATGTATGTTTTATATTCTAAGTTCAAATGGCATACTTATCTATAATAACTACTTGACATATATGTATTATTGTCCTTAATTTTAATTTTATAATTTTATGCATTTTTATATTTCAACATTGTGAGCTGCGTAAATATTTCTACTGTAAACCAACTATTGTGTATTTGAATGCAATAAGTACTTAAAGTTCCTTGATAATACCTCCTGAGGATGGCAATTTATTTGCCGAAACATACGTAGGGGTTGTAAATACATCTTATGCTTGTCAATAATCTTGTGCATTTGTTGGTTTTGACTTAAAGTCTTGATAAAGAAATGCTCCTTATTACAGATACAGTTTCAGTCAGGTAGCAGCAAGTGACGGTTTACTTACGGGACTAACGAAATCTCGAAATGGCCTTGTATTATGACGTCAGCATTACTGGATAGAAAATATGCTATTCTGTAACAGAATCTCTTCAGAATATAGTAAGCGGAGTGGATGGTAAGTCGATAGGACTTCTCAGTTTTGTGAGCAGAAAGTCACCTTCCAGTATATATTCCCACATAAAAACTATTTATGTCTTTTCATATAATCCTCATTAGACACACCACTAATTACCTCGCAGACTTCTTGTCGAGCGACTTTGATTCTATTAAGAACACAAAAATAATTAATCTTCACTTACTGAAAACACAAGGGGTTAGAGGTTTAGGAAAAGCCGTAATTCACTTTAAGCATCCAGTTAATTGTAATTTCATAACGTGAAACTGTGTTCATGAACGTAGGAACAAGAGCAGAAACAGCAGTGGCAAAGATTGTAAATATGTCGGCTAACAGATGTTACAAATAGTCTAGGCTAGTACTTGGATTTATCACTGACATGAAGTGTGTCAATTAGAAGTACCGATTTGCGACTCTATTAACAGCTGACCTGAAAGATTACTCCTGACAGCAGTCAGACTGCGAAGCTTCACAACTCTTCCACAGAATTTTATGAAAAACTTGCTGTGCTGTGAAGAACACCCACTGAATCTCTGTCTTCATTACTTAAAATGACTGATAAAAAACTTCGAGTCCGAAGTTTTTACTTGTCACATTCAACACTTTCCTCAAAAAATATATTTTATCACGTAATCTGTGACTATATTATCAGATTTTTTCGTAGAACTATTTGAAGGTTATTAATTATTATACTTACGATGAAAGAATTATCTGATATTTACACCTTGCTCTCTAATTTTACGTAAATTAATTTTGCGATGAGTATGTCAATCTCAACTGGAAACGTGAAAAAAAAAATTCTCTAGCAAATATTACATTACTATTAGGCTAAAGACGGCCGCAAAATTTGTTCTGAACCTAAAGTTATATTTCGTACTGGTACCCTCACAACGACTACTTACGTGGCATTCACGTATGTATACACGACAGCGAAAACTGTCGGGAAAGAGACGACAGCAATCTAGCGACTATCATGTAATGCACTGTTAACCAAACCGTTTTTGCCACGGAATATTCTTTGACTCGAAATATAGAGACGGAACCCAGAAAGAGGTCTCAAGTAATGTGGCAAAGTAAAGCAAACGAAACTTTTTCCACGCAAAGTTGCCACATGCAGTGCTCACGTATACGTACGATGTTTACAGGCTTTTCAAACATTTTCGAAAAAGCGACTGTCTGTCTGACTCTTCGACAGTCCGTATGGAAGAACTCGGCTTCCACTGGACAGATTTTAAAGAAATTTGATATTTGAATATTTTTCGAAAATCTGTTGAGAAAATTAAAGTTTCATTAAAATCTGAAAAAAATAACGGGTACTTTACTTGAAGACCTATGTCCATTTATGATAATATTTCGCTGCATCCTTCTTAGAATGGAAAACTCTTTCAAACAAAATTTGTAGAGAAAATCAAAACACACATTTTATGTTCAATAACTTTTTTCCAAAAATCGTACCGTTTATGAGATAATGTGGAAAAATATGATAGAGCCAGTCAGGCCACAGATGGCAATATAATACGGCGCATGCGCTTTGCATGCAGGATAACTAAGGCTACAAACACACACTCAGAATGTTTAACACTACTGCTTTCCACGGCAACAATGGTTTTGCGAACGCGCCTCAATGTTAAGTTACACGAACATTGGATCTCTTGTCTGTTATAGGCCTATTGCCTTCCTGTCTGTACACTTTCAAGAATATTCCTCCCTTCATATCTCCCACTAGCACCCCGGAAGACTCCAACTGACTGTACGGCACACGTTTGAGCAGGAAACGAACTTCATTCGGTTAAATTATCAAGTTGTTTGCAAAGTGATCAGGGAAAATTTTGATACCATCAAATTGTTTATGGAATTTCTACTCACGTTTCACAAACATCAGTTTTCCACGGAACGTAGCTTGGGAAAAGTTGGTCTAGTATTACGGCTGCCTGAACTTTCTGGGATTTGCAGTTCATACTAAAAGGGAAAACTGCGGAGACTTTATGACTGGCCCTTGATTATTTTGAGAGAAATTTGTTGTTTTGCCGTTGTCGTTGCTGTATGAGTGGTGACGATGTCGTGTTTTTGTTGTGTCTGTGAATCAACCGTTTCTCTTAGCCATTGTATCACAAAATTAGACGCTAAGCTATGGGTTCAGTTTTGTAAGTTGCAGCACAGAATCTGAGACAACAAGCATCGAAACAAAGCAACCAATTTGTTAATTGGAATAGTGGGACAATGAAGTCGGTTCTGTTCATCTCGAAGCAAGTGTCTTTCAAATGGCAACTACTTGTTGTACAGTTCATTAAGATAAATATATTTCACGACACCGAACGACGTTAAAAATTATCAATGTGCTTCTAATTTGCCAATTTACCGTGATAATGTGCCTCTTGTTATCTCACCTTCAAAAACCTGTTTTCTATTTCCGTCGTAATTTCTGGCGTGCTATGAAGTCCCTTAACCTATTGATGAATTTCACCATTTGTGACAGTGTGAAAATTTACATTATGCTTCCAGTACGCCCTATGCAATATTGTCAATATATTTGGTCTTAGTATCAGATTTGAGTACTTCGTAGCGCTATGTTACATGTCACATTGAACACTGAGTCCTCTTAACTAACCTGACTTCTACTTGAACATGTATTTAATTGTCAAAGAAGGTGAAAGTAACATACTTTCATAAAAATTTCTTTTAAAATTCGTAGTAAAATTAGATACCAGAGTGCCCCATAATAAAAACTTCTTTGTAACAAAAAATGTTTTATCCCGACAAGACACAAGATAGGTTTCTGGGGGCTAAATGCGGAATTCCCACATATACAACGCTAGCGATAATGTATTCATCAATTTTATGATTTGGAAGTTCAATTGCATGAAATAATTACATGTTACAATACATAAAGTATTTAAAACTGTTATTATTGTATTTTCTTCGTATAAGGCAATTATGTCTAAACATTACAGGAGATTCAATTCTTCTGTAACGTAATGCCGTGCAGACCAACAAACAGCCTAGTTACCAGTTAACACGGCGTCACATGTCGAAGGCCTTGGATTTTCATCAAATCTGCCGTGATAAATTAAAATCAAGAAAGATTTATGATTTCAACGATATGTTGGCTATAGTGAACTTCACCACGTAATGGCTAGCACTCTTTTCTATTCGTGAGTTACCAATTTCTGTTCTGAGCTCGGACAAGGTACGCACTGTACGTGCTTAATTTGGAGCAAGTGCCGCTCTCATGCTGCATATCCTTGTCAGCTACTTGTCCATCCTACCGCACGATGCTTTAGAGATAGTGCATGCAGTCCTTTCAGTAAAGCAGGGTCTTCCGACCCTTCATTACGAGACGTTCTTACTCTACGCAAGTAACGCAATTACACTTGCATATTGTAAACTCTGTAGCCGATCCCAGTGGCCGTGCGGTCTAAGGCGTGGGTCTTCGGCCGCTCGCTTACTAGGATCGTGGGTTCGAATTCCACCGGGGGGCATGGATGTTTGTGTTGTGTTTGTTGTAAGGACGGTAGTATGGAACGTAAAGTGACATGAAGGACGAAAGGATTTAAACAGTACAAAAATGGATCAAAGGGGAAAAACCCCGGAGAGGCAAAAAAAAAAAAAAAAAAAAAAAATCCCACCGGGGGCATGGATGTCTGTCTCTTGTGAGTGTTGTGTGTTGTCAGGTAGAGGTCTCTGCGACGAGCTGGTCCCTCGTCCAGAGGAGTCCTACCGACTGTGGTGTGTCTCAAATGTGTGTGATCGTGAAACCTCGACGAAACGGGAAGGCCCAGGCCCATATAAGGCTGTCGAGCCATAAAAAAAAAATTGTAAACTCTGTAGGTGTGTTGCTTATTCTCAGCAGCAAAGCATTTCTTGTCTCGGAATTATCCACCTGCAGTTTGGGTTGAAGAACTTTGTTTTCTTGTTGAAAGTCTATATACAACTTGGCATTCTCATTAAATAACTGTTGACACGGTGCACAGCATTTACTCTTCGCAGACACGGAAGTTAGGTTGCGCCATGGTTCATGCGGTTTCTTACTGGCCACTCATCATAGAGGGTCAGGTTCAATCCCAGGTCATTATATGTGGGGGTTTTCTTGGATAAAGTGGCATTGTGCAGGTTTTTTTTCAGTGCTTCGAATTTGTCCTGTCAATATCATTACACCGATGCCCTATAATCAATCACTTATCTATCACCGACATTGTATAATCATAGCGAGTAACGGCGTCTTTAAGCAAAGCGGTTAAAAATTGTAACTTTCTAAAAAAAACAAAGATGTTAACGTGGCGGGAATTACTCCTCAAAGAAGAATATAAACCTACACTTCATACCGTAGTCACACGTGCACGTACAAAGCATCACCGGTGTGTTGCAAAGAGTGAACAAGCCAAAAATCACGCGATATCGTGTTTTAATATCCAACACTTGCTGTAAAATTAGTTACTAAGTTCATTTTTCTAATGCTTTGTTCATTTTATAGACGAGATACTCTTCTGAAGCCCAGTAAGTATTCTTTACATTTGAAATTATTTCACCGACTTCACAGCGTTATGAATGACTTGACTATTCCTAGGTTTCAAAAACAACTTTCTTGGTCAATTTCTCCGTTACAGCGTTTACTGTGCCAGATATCAGACAACATTTGATTAGATAATTAAGTATATTCAAGGCCATAAAATTTGAGAATTATGTCAAGAACTATATTTTTTACTTTACTGTTGCCAACAAGTCCTAGACGAATGTCAAGAATTGCTTACATAATTTTACAAAGCAAGTCATATTTCACAAGAGAATATTAGACAAAGAATTGCTTTATATGGCAAAATGTCAAGTTGTAACATATAGTACCATGCTTATCACAAAATATTAAAATAAATCTAACCCTAAACAGCTTGTTTTGAAGCAGTGGCTCTTTTCTTTTGGTCAGCAGGAAGTGACCGATAGCAGGGATGAAATTTATTTGGAATTACTTGGGAATGACAGAGTTCAAAGATATGTTTTTCTTAGCCTCAGAAATAGACAATGTGTTATAGTTCAAAGTACTAAACTTTCTCTTATCTTTGATGGACTGTCTCGACCAACAGTGCTTACGAATTCTGTGTGGTTATAGTTGAAATGTATATACCTCCTGGTCGTTGCTGTCCATAGCTCCTTACTTTAATTTTAAGCGTTATTGCCTTCATGCCCACCTGTGTATTCATAACAGCATTTCCAGCTAAATCTTCGGATAAACGATGTACTGCAATTTTTACTTTGTAAGCACCACAGGTCTTATTTCTTCCTCTCTTGGAACGTGCCATTCATTTATTGTCTACACCGACACAAATCTTTTTTCTGACTCAGATGCATTACGAGTGGAGTCTACCTCAATGTATAAAATACCTTTCTTCATGGGTTTATGCATTACCAACTGCAAATGTGTGCTCTGCACAATATACACGAAAATGACTGTGTTGTACTGATCTGACAGCTGCAATATTAGAAAACAGTGAGATCTCGCGCAGATTTTTGGGAAGTTGCATTCTTGACTCAAAGAAAGCTGAACCTATTTCAATGCTTCCCCGTTGACAATTGAAAAGAGACCTGCATGCATAGCAGAATGCTTTGTGAGGTGGAGCAGATTCATAGATTTAAATATTATAGACATGCCGTTTTCCCACATTAACGACTAATACAGAAATTCTCATATACGTCAGTAAAGGAAGTGACCAAAAAAGAAAACATAAATATGACAGCAAAACAAAATCGACAACAGATCATCTACATGTAGGATATTAAAATAACCGGGAATATTTATAAACTTAGTACCTATGTACAACACCAACAAATAGGAGTGACATTTGTGACGAAATGAGAAGAACAGATTTTGGAAATGTGTATTATTACTACTCACTTCCAAAGCCCACAAATTCGAAATTCAAAATTCAAAACGGTAATTATCTGTCGCTTTCCATATTAATTTCTTGGTCAGGTTGGCGATACTTTATTCTGCATAAGCTCTCTGCACCGTGAAGTTAATTATTTGGAGGCTTGCTTTTTTAAAGTACCTCTAAAATTCCAGGAAAAATTTTAGCTTTAAATATAGGATAAAATGTGAAATAATTTTTGTTATAATGTATTATTATTTTTTGGACACTGTAGTCGTAACCTTCTTATACAGCTATTTTTCCTTCAAGTCGTACGTCCAAGGTACCATAAGAGTTGCAGATAAAACTATCCCCTATTTTAACCGGAAGATTAGAACCTTCTAAAATGCGGAACAGAAATGTTGCATTTATTTCTGGCACTATAATCCTATACGACGATACCAGGGGCCGCGCGTGAGACTGCAGACGTTCCTTTGCTGGGATTGTGGGTTCGAATCCCGCCGGGGGCATAGATGTCTGTCTCTTGTGAGTGTTGTGTTTTGTCAGGTAGAGGTCTCTGCGTCGGGATGATCACCCATCCAGAGGAGTCCTACCGAATGTGTGGTGTGTCTGAGTGTGATCGTGAAGCCTCGACAGTGAGGAGGCCCTGGCCCACTAGTGACTGTTGCGCCACTGGGGGAAAGAAAATAATTCTATACTCAATAGGTGAGAAAATATGATTGAATAATTTGCATTAGACCTTACGAGAAACTAAACAAGGCGAATTGTAAATTTGAGTTATTATCAGTAATTTAAGTTATGAAAGTGTTTGTGTATAATTCGTGCCAGGCACATTTGTCAGAGCGGAGATAAAACTTGAGTGTCCTGAGGCTGACACACACGCATTTTACAAGAGCGTATCATGTTGACTGGTTTATAAGAATATATTTTATTTTGTATCATTTATGCTAGTACTCACCACATTGACATGAACAGCACTTAGAATAGTTTAAATGTAATAGTAAATAAACTAACGTCAGGATATTTGCAAAATGTATCTTATTGTTAATACGGTTTGCCACAAAGTTACAAAAATATGTGTAATAACACGCTTAGAGAGATATTATTATTATTATTATTATTATTATTTCAGCCCTATGTCAAAATCATTTCTTTACTCATGACCATGACACGAGGATTTCCTTAAATTTCTAAAGCTACATACACTGCGCGAAAGAAGACTTCATCTTGATAAATTATTTTTTATTTCTGTTTATTCAGGTTTAAAATATTGCCCGTCTCTTTGGATATTACTGGTATTTAGGTTCTTCCTCGTAATTACATAAACTCCCTCTGTTTACTGCTACTTGTAACAACTCTCCTTCCGCTAGAAGTGTTTCGGCTGCTAACCGTGTGTGCACAGACGTCCACGTCTTTAGCAAAACCATTACTTCATTAAAAAAGACTCTGCGCTAATCTGTGGCATTTTTATTCAACTTATATATGTTTTTCAGGGTTTAGGGTTTTGACCCCAATACTTCTTTTATATTGCTTTTTTTCCTGTCATATTGGTTTTGTTTGTTTGTTTAATATTCTGTTTTTGTGTATTTGTACAGTTTTAGTGTTGAATTTCTGTCTTTATGCTGGCTTTATAACAAGCACTTGTGCTGTTAAGCCTGCACGTTAATAAATACCCTTTGAATTGTATTATTATTATTATTATTATTATTATTATTATTATTATTATTATTAGTAGTAGTAGTAGTAGTAGTAGTAGTGCCGATCTCAGTGGCCGTGCGGTCTAAGGCGTGGGTCTTCGGCCGCTCGCTTACTAGGATCGTGGGTTTGAATCTCACCGGGGCCATGGATGTCTGTCTCTTGTGAGTGTTGTGTGTTGTCATGGAGCTGATCCCTCGTCCAGAGGAGGTCTACCGAGTGTGGTGTGTCTAATGTGTGTGATCATGAAACTTCAAAGAAAGGAGGAGGCCCAGGCCCATATAGGGCTGTCGAGCCATAGAAAAAAAGTAGTAGTAGTAGTAGTGTGCACGCGGACAGTTGACCATCTTAACCAATCCTAAGCTGCCTGAATTCAATATTGATTACAACGAGCTCTTTCATAGACATTTTATTACTCTTCCAAGTAACCAGTTACCAAAATATTTCCTCATATTATTGTGATGTTAAATAGTTTTCCCCCAAGACAACTACACACCCACCCACCCGATTGTAGCCTTCACTAGGCCTATTCTTGCAACTGTAGAAGAAGAAAATATCTGAAACCCTAGTCCCGAAACATTAAATATTTTCTAAAACAAAAGATATTACTTGGTAATTCATATAAAAGAAGTATTTAATTTAACGTGTTTTCAAAATTTTAGAACTTTGGTACTTACAGCTGTCTGGTTGCAGATTTCACAGGCTATATTCTTCTTACGTCTGATATTCTTACCACGTGATATGTTAGTTATCGGAAGTACGACAAATATGAATTAGTAACGATATGTTTGGTGTTTAAATGATCTAATCAGGAAGTTTATGCAGGTTTAAATTTTAGCCTCACATAATTTATTAAACGTAAAGTGTTAAACAAACACGTCGAAGTTTGTTTTTATTTTAATCTGTAAGACAAGTAAGACAAAATTTAGTGACAGGCAGAATCAGATTCTTGTGCGTTTCAGTCATTGCCTTGTTATCACATGGCACTTGAATTGACAGGTGTCATTACACAGCACTATAACGCCATAACAATAATTATGGTGCTACAATTGGTTATTAATTAAATTTTATTTGTCCCATAATATTTTGGGGTAGTTTTGGCTTCTATAGTATTATAGTTTATCTATAAAGTGGTGCGGTTCGGTAAACACGTGTCCTTAGCATCTTTCACTGCGTGCTAAATTTTTCGATTTTTACATACCCCTTATGGGAAGGGCCATAAAATTGGGTAAAATTACTGAAATTCATTCGTCTTGTATTATGTCTTGCGACAGATGTGTAACCTCTTCCAAAGCGAGTTCTCCAGAAAATGCAATTTAGTGCTTCCTTTTTCAAATTTCAGTATCTTGGTTTTTCCTTAAGGTCATCCAGTAGCTGCTTACCTCTTATTTCTCATCTTCTCCTCCTTTATATTTGTTCTTCATTAACGTGTTTTAGAAATCAGTTCCTACGGAAGATGTCACCAATCCAGTTAATTTTCTTTCGTTTTATTGTAAGCAGAATATTCCTTTCCTGTTGACTCCTTATAATACTTCTTTATTTTCACACGATCGGTCTGATTTTCTCCATCCCTAATGTTTTGTATCACTTCCTTCATATCGATAATCCCCTGAATGGATATATTTAAATTCAAACATTGGCTTCCCTGTGTTAAACTTCTGAACACACGTTCATTAATTCTGTATTCTTTGGTGTCCCCTCTGGCTGGCTGCTTAATTATGTATCGGTAAGTTTGATCTTCTCTCCCACTTCCTAAAACCATGTCAAGACTATCTCGCCAGAAAGACCTGTTTGGAAATAATGCAAGTTGGGAGTAAGGTTCGCGCCTCGAGAACTATTTTGTAGTACAGTGAGAATGAGATAAAAATATGTTGTGCAGATCGCTAAAATTCACCTTTTCACTCAAGTATTATGCAATTACTAAGAAGAGGTTCGTTGAAATTTCAACGGGGAATTCTGGCGATTATAAAAATATTATTGAATACGGAGTACAACATTTATTAAGAAAATGATTTCTGCGCAACTGTAACAAATTTTGCGTTTAAAAACAAAGTTCGTTAGAAATACATAACCTCGATAAAAATCCGTAGAATCAAAGGGTATTAAACTCTGTTTATTGTCCGTATAAAACACCATTTGTCAAGGGCATGAAACGCTTCCACCTTATTTTCCTCATTATTTGATATTTCAGTGAATCTTGTTACTGAAATAACATTTAGAAAAAAAAAATAATTTGGAAACACTGTAACAAAATATTTAATTGAATATGGGTGATATATATATATATAACCATGGCTTATATATACCCAGGAGGCTGAGTCGCCCTGGGGTCGACTCAGTCTGTAACAAAAATGAGTACCAGGAATATTTACTCGGGGTTAAAGGCGGCCGGTGCTTAGGGTGACAACCTTACAACCTTCATGTGCCGATTGTTTAGAAATCTGGGAGTCTCAACCTCCTGGAACCCTAAAGGCCTGTCCAGGCCTGTAATGGGATTGCTTTTATATATACCCAGAGCCTTAACATGGTTTTGACGTCACTCAGAACCATGCTCTATCTTAAATATGGGAATGATGTTATGTAGAAAGTAGGGTATTTTATTAGGTTGATATTCTTCCGCCACCCACCTGCATGTGAGTTATGTATCACTATGGCCAGTAATTCTGTCGTGTTAGCTATTGACCAACTGTCGCATTTTGTATTATTTGTGGTCATAATCTAATTAGAGGTTTTATATCCACCATTTAACTCGGTTTTCCTTCTGTAAATCAGAATAATATGTCCCTACTTGGATATGTGTCTTGGCTCCGTTTTCGATGTGTCTCACTCCCACTTCTGAAGCGCAGACTCTTGAAAGAGGATGAGCCAATTAGAATGATCATTGATGCATGTGTTTACTATACGTATAGAAGGATGTAGCCGTCGTCAGAACTGCGCAGCTCGTGTTATTCTTCGTGCTGTTGCAACAGCAGTAACAATAGGGCACAACCCTTTGAAGACAAAAAATTAGTCTACGCTACATACAGATTCACGTCTTACCTCACAGGGAACGCAGTCCATATGTATTTGAAAGGCCAATAAATGAGTGCTATATGGCGAAATCTACGTGTTTATAGTAAGAATCATATGGAAATTATAATATGCTGTGTGCCTAAAATACTGTGATTTTAGTGTTAACCTCGGTGTTACATACACTTTTTAAGGGCCCCGCAGCAGATGCTACGGACGCACCGCAGCGTTGAGGATTATTGTGCAATCCTGTGATGACGAAGATGATAGTTTTTTTCATTGTTCATTGTAATGAAGGACCGGTGGAATGAAATTGACAGGGGAAAACAGAAGTACTCGGGGAAAAAACCTGTCCCAGTGTCACTTTGTCTACCACAAATCTCTCATAAACTGACCCGGGATCGAAACCAGTCCTCCGCGGTGAGAGGCCAGCGACTAACCGCCTGATCCATGGCACGACCGCTACATACAGTTACTACTGGTCTTTTAAAGGGTTAGCTACACTGCACTTACAGCGGTGGTCATTAGGCAATTAAATCCACATGTCGGTGGTTTCAAATTAGGGTACAGTATATATGGAGCCAAGGTACCACCGTCGAATACTGGCAAAGTTCATTCCACATCCGTGTGCTGGAGGCACTTTGCTCGATACCGGCGGCCAGATACTGAGACAAGTCTTTGTTATCCTAAGACTCGGATTGTTTTCCTAGATCTGGAATCTTAAGTTGCCTGCAGAATTTATATTTTATATTCCAATCAAAGAGCGAAATTCTCTCTTCACCACCCCGCACACACGAGTAGTGCAATTTGAGTTCCGGACAGACTGATCGATTAATCGATCAATTGCACCTAGCTGATGATGACGGTTGATGACAAAGACGTATCGATATCTAGTGATGACTGATATTGATTACCCATTATGGATTTTTTTCATGGCTCGACAGCCCTTGTGGGACTAGGCCTCCTCATTGTTGAGGTTTTGAGATCACACTGAAGGACACACACACACACACACACACACACACACACACACATACACACACACACACATACACAAACACGCGGTAGGACTCCTCTGGCCGAGTGATCGGCCCGTCGCAGAGACCTCTACCTGACAACACACAAAACTCACAACACACAGACATCCATACTCCGGTGGGATTCAAACCCACAATCCCAACAAGCGAGCGGCCGCAGGTCCACGCCTTAGACCGCGCGGCCGCTGGGATTGGCATGGCTGATTTGTGGTTGATTAGTTTGTTTATGTTGAGATGATGACTGATGGACTGATGCTTGAAGTCCTACGTTGTATATAAAGGTTCAGCTCGTGTCTCGTATAGAACGCAGTGTACTTCTGTTAGAAAGATTTTTGAGTGAATGCTGTATAGGAAACTGTTGGTTATTATTTTGAGAATCATAAGGAACGTATAAAATAGACTCTGTGGACAAAGTGAAAATGTTTTAGTATTAAACCTGGTCGTATATATACTAACCACTAAATCCTAAAGCAGGCCTGTCAAAGTGAAAAGTGGCTGAGGCCAAAAGAAATCCAAATTAATATTTGGGCCGCAACATGTATTGTCACATTACCTCGTCCTTCTTCATTTTTCAATTTTTCAATGTAGACAAACGCAACGATGTAAAATAGTGTTTCTATATAATTTGTCAGCATTTCTTTGGTGTATTATGCGATAAAATACTGAGGGCAGTAGGCCTAAAACGTTATACCTATTTACATATAAGTGTGTCGATATAAATATCAAAATGTGAGTGGGTCAAAATATAAATCTCTATGGTCCGCCAGCCGCGCTTTTGAAAGGATAGCTTGAAGGGTTAAAGATGTACTTGAGCACGATCAGTTTCGGCTGCATTTTCAGGATCGGGGAATTTTGATTTTATCACAGCATTCCGGCAAAACATTACAAATCTGTTCACAGAAATTCTACTATAATAGAATTCATCTCGACTGTTATGACCCTATCTAAATAAAAATGAGTATACATGAGAAAGTAAATAGTAAAATATTTTAAAAATTATAATATGTAGAAGAGGCCACATGGACTTATAAATATTGCAATTCTGAGATAACTTAATACAAAGCGAAATTTTTCTTTTGCAACTACGTCTTATGTGTATGTAGAAATCGCGAAATTTGAAGTGCAGTTGATAAATATTCGAGTCTTCTGACGTGTGTCGCAATGTTGATTTGTGATCCGTCACCGACCTTTCGGAAGAGCTTACTGCTTCGAAATTCAGTGTCTGTGCAGTCCAAGAAAACTGTTCTTAACTACATTACAAAGGTAAAGCTATCACATTACAGGCCTGGACAGGCCCTTGGAGCTCCAGCAGGTCAATGCTTCCAGAATTTCTAGACAATTGGTACACGAAGGTGGTAAGATTGTCAGCTTTTCGCACCGGCCGCCTTTACCTCCAAGAAACATTCCTGGTATTCAGGAAGGATAAGACCAGTTTTATCTTTCTTTAAATATATACGCTGTCTCCAAAACACTGTATACCAGCATCCATTATACAGGGTGCGCCAAAAACACCTGACGCGTTTTGAAATGAAGTAACTTTTTAAGGCAAAGTGAAAAATGTTATTAAGACTATCAGGTACATTCCATGTCCATGAAAATTCATCTGAATCATTACTGTTTGAATATGACACTTTGTAGGTGACCACCATGTCGTTCAATACACTGCTGCAGTCGCGACGGAAAGGCTATCATAACACGTTTAACATTTCTTTAGGGAGTACACTCACAAATTCGCTGCTTTAAGTCATCAATATTGGCAGGACGTGTTTCGTATACCTTGGTTTTGACGTAACCCCAAAGGAAGTAGTCTGGTACTGCAAGATCTGGAACTGCTGTTGGAAACCACCCTGTGTAGCTGTAACAGACTGTTTTGATAAACAGTTCACTGCCGCAATACGGTGTTGTACCGACCAGCGCTCCATCTCAACTAAACTCCAAACATCGCTGTACATGGTGACGGTCAGTATGAAAGCGCCTCGTAGCGGGCACGCTGGTTTTCAAATTTCAAAAACCATCAGATGTTTTTGGCGCACCCTGTATAACAAAGGCCTACATTTTAACTGTTTTGACTTTTTACGTCTTTTTATTGTGTACACGGATTGCTAGTTCGGTTTTGTGCAGTGTTATTTAAAGTGATTCCCTGATGATGATTCCATAAGGGTTCGAAACATGTAGCAGTGTTCAACGTGATATTGTAATATAAAATATCTGGAACAATATGGTGCATTTTGTTGGTCTGAGTGTTGTGAATGTTCCATGTATTGCGTGGTCTTGCAAGAGCTTCCTTGGCCTTGGGTGTGTAAAGTTCAGTTTGTCTGTATGGATGCTCCAGAAGAATTACCGTTATTAAAAGCATTGGCATTTAGATCTGCAACGTTATATTATTATATTATTATTATTTTTACCTCTCATTACAGTATAAAATACTTTGTTCAGGACTGTAAACCCTATTGTCAATTTGCACTCAAGCCTTTGTTGTCACTTATTCCATTCATGACTACATAACCTTCTTCAGACTGCGTCATATCCGGGCGTCCACGGTGAGAACACGGTGACTGACAGCTGAGGTACGGCACGGAAATAATAATAATAATTATAATAATTATTATTATTTTCTTGTATTACAAAAAGATGTGGGCACAGCCAAGATATTTTCGTAAAGAATCGGAAAATTTGTATACAAACACGTTCAAGCAGCTAAGAGTGTCACCAGGATAACTGTTTAAAAAAATGTGATTTTGCCGTGCATTAGTATTTGACACGCATGTATTTTCTTCTACTCCTGTCAATGTTTCCAGTCTTGACTTTATTTTTAAAAAATGCAGTGATGCCAAATACCTGCCTTGTCCCGATTGTCGAGTGACTGCTTTATCCGTTAGTCATTATTAGCGCAAAATTATGTGGTGCACCACAAAAAAATTCGGTTCACAGGAGAAATTTTTATTGCTTTCTGCACCCGTTATGTGTTTTATGCCAAATTTTATCGACAGTATTCATCAACCGTGGGCCGGGATAGCGTAGTCGGTATAGCGACTTGCTACGGGCTGGACGGTCCGGGGATCGATTCCCGGTGGGGTCGAGATTTTCCGCACCCGTCCAGACCGGCCCTGGGGCCCACCCAGCCTCCTATACAGTGGGTACTGGGTCTCTTTCCCGGGGGTAAAGCGGCCGGAGCTTGGAGTTGACCAACCACCTTTTCTAGTGCCAGGGTTAAAGAAAGAGTACAGCTATAAGTCTACTCCCCCTCTGGGCCTTCGTGGCCTGTTCTAGGGTGAACTTTACCTTTACCTTAGTATTCATCAACCATTGTCAGGTCCCCCCCCCCCCTTCTCCATAGTCCAGGGTAAGCGGTTTCTAAATGTTCTTCCAGAACAGATGTGCTCTTGCTTGTGTTCTCGAGGCTGGAAGTTATTGCTGTCGGCTGTGTACAGACTGCTCGTTTAGTGGCTTTAAATCTCCAAACTGCATTACCTTGGACAGACTCTCTTTGAAACACGGGCTCTGTACCGAGCCACTGGGGTACAGTGGTCCGGTGGATAGCCTTGCGTGAACTCGGGCTCGTGATACAGTCCACACTCACGGGAAACAATTAGGACCAAGGGGACGAAGTTATGTACGAGCAGTCTGGACGCACTTTAACACACACGCATCACACATCTGACACTTAAATTATCGCGTCCACGAGTTTGGCACAAATAACCGTGTAACGCGGCATTTAAAAAGTAGGTACCCGTTCTAACGTACTTAACATAGCCTCCGGAAAATAGCAGCCCACAAGACAGTCGTAATGTGATTACAAAGAGTTTATCATGATCTGGTTTTAAAACACTGGATGACCTTAACAAGACAAGTAAACAACTCATTCTACGCACGAGAGTAGTCAAATGAAGGTAACCCATACATTACAAGTTCAAGAATTATTCACTGCAGCGAATAAACGAAACTAATTGTGTCTGTTGTGTCCACCACACTGTAATAATGTTTTTACGTTCCCTCAGCTATTTATAAAATTCTGTGCCCTTTATAAAATCGGGAGCTTCATTACCGGCTTTGCTACAGCGTTCGTTTTCAAAGTGTGGTTTGAGGATCCTTGACGGCCCATGAGGCTTCGCCAAGGTCTCCGGGAGATTATTTTTGTTCTCCTACTATAAGTTAGAATGAAAAAGTTATGTATCTAATATACTCAATATTCTACAATATTTTTTGCCTGGAATGATAGTATAAGACAGTGCTTTTCAAACAGGAGTCTGCGGGTATACGTGAGGTTCCTCGAGTTGACTAGATCCGGCTCAGTTTGAAGTCACGCTTTTTCCCTTAATATTTGTTTTATTTTATTCCTACTTGAACAATCCTAGCTTTTTAAACACACGTTTACACTGACTTATATTTTTTCAGAGTTTAAGTGTCTTTTTTTTTTGTTATGCATTCATTCATTCCGTCGTCTGTTTTAAGACAGGTTAATAGCCCCTTCCAAAGCGATTTCTCCACAGAGTGCAATATAGTGCTGCCGCTTTCAATTTCCAGTACCCTCTCTTTTCCTTAAGATATCCAATAGCTGCTTACGTCTTCGTCCTTGTCTTCCCTTCACTTCTACCCTTCCATCTTTCCTTCAATAACGTGTTTTAGAAGTCAGTTCCTATGCAAGATGTGACCAATCCAATTAGCCTTTCTTCTTTTTATTTATTATATGTAGGATATTCCTCTCCTCCTTGACTCTGTGTAATACTTCTTCATTTCTCACACGATCGGTCCAACTGATCTGCATTCTTCTCCAGCACCACATTTCAAAACTTTCCAGATACTTCTGATCTACTTTCCGAAGTGTCCACGTTTCAGCACCATACAAAACTATGCTCCAAATGTAGCACTTTACTAGTTTCTTCCTTAAATTTAAGTCCAATTTGCTGGTGAAAAGAATCTTCTTCTTGTTGAATGCTGCTTTTCCCATGGAAATTCTGGATTTAATTTCACGTGTACACCTTGCATCATTTGTTATCATGCTGCCAACATAAATGAAATATTCTACATTCTGCGAGGTAATATAATTTTGGTATGGAGATCCACAGAAATAATAGGAACTAAGAGGTCCACGAAACAGTAAGTTTGGGAAACACTGCACTACGGCCCGTCACTGAAGCTGATAATGAGCCAGTAGACTCCATTCCACACCACTCCAAACGCATCTCTGCAGCATATGATAAATTTTAATATTATCCTAAATTTAGGTTTAGAGCTATTATGAATTATCTTTCCCGGTCAATATTTGTAGCATTTTTACCTTCCCGATGCGTTCTACATGCTGCACCCACCTTATTCTCCTTGATTCTCTCTTTGTAACAATGTTCGTTGAATAGCACAAATTATGGCGTTATACGATACTAAGGCCACTTTGAGAAGGAGCTCTAACTGACAAGTAACCGCCAGTACAGAATTCACCGTACGTTTTTATATACATTCATTGGCCTAATTATTTTCGTTGATATAACCGAATTCAGTGCGAATGTTATAAAACACCTTCCTCCTAACTGAGCCACAGGCTTTCTTGTAGTAGATAGTTATACGTATGACGTATTACCCCACTGTGGTCCCAGACATTTATTCCATACGTATGAAAGAAAACGTTGAGGGGGGAATGTTAGATAAATTCTTGTATGTTGTTGACAAGATTGACAATACCCGTTGTGCTATACACTTGCGAGGTTTCAGGCTTCCGCTGCCGTGTATTTGAGACCTTCGCTCTTCTGGGATGTTACGCAGCGTAGGTTGATATTTGGTTACCGAAGTTTCGGGACATTCTGTCGGTCCCATCGTCAAGGGTACAGCAGGCCAAGTAGAATGCAGGAAACGTATGAACCAGTTCCCGGAATTCTTCTTGGATTGCTTTACCCTTGAATATGGGACTGATAGGCCGGCCCGAAACGTCGGGAAACAACTACCAACATACGCTATGTAACATCCTAGAAGAGCGAAGGTCTCGTGTTATAAACAGATTACAAAAAGTGTATACGCTGTTGTTTTTGACAAGTTGAGCCAGAATATTATCGTCAGAGTGTAACTGTTTATCCCTAAAGCTTGTCACTGGTGTAAGGCATGTTTGCCCCTGTGTAAAAGTGTCACGTCATGACAACAGGCCTATAAGGAGCAGCACACTACACGGCGTCAAGTCCCGGAGATAGTAATCTTTATATGTAAGCTATAATACAAACGTGTGTTTTTATTACGTTGGGTTCACCGTGCATCTTGACATTAATTTTCGGTTTCTTTAACCAGCGAATGCACTTTTTTATTTTCGTATTTCTGTTCAATTCACCCTACACATGTTTCGGCTGTGACTCGGCCATCATCAGAGGTACATTGATAAGTTCACTTCACTTGTTCACTGGTCCATTTGGTATTACGGTTCTGTGATAATACCAAATGGACCAGTGAACAAGTGAAGCAAACTTATCAGTGTACCCCTGATGATGGCCGAGTCACGGCCGAAACATGTGTAGGGTGAATTGAACAGAAATACGAAAATAAAAAAGTGCATTCATTGGTTAAAAAACTGAAAACAAACGTGTGTGTTAGGTTGTGTTCAGAGTCAAGCTTGAACCTTCACCGGGCAGAGTACAGACAAGAAACTCTATGGGTGGAGAAGTCTTTCAAAGAACGCAGTGAGTGATATTGTCAAGGGAAAGGTACTCCAAAGACCGTACCTGCCTTTCAGTTGCTACTTGCAGCAAGAAAGTTCATTCGTATTCAGTGAAAGTTGACCTTTCCACATGCTTTGTTGTATAATACGATCTCACTTAATTGAACTGTCTAAATCAAAATCCTTTAAAGAATTAGGTCACTAGTTTAACTCTTCTACGTACTTGATACATATCAAGTAATTAATGTAAATATGGAATGGGCGTGTCTTCACTCTTTTAAACACAAGCACACTTTCCACAAAAGAATCAGATACTTCAAACTTGGGTAGTTAGTGACTGAGGTAAGACAGAAGAAAAAATTTAGACTTACAAATAACAGTTTTTAGGCGCGTTCGCAATATTGCAAAAAGCGACCATTAGCTTCGTCACATCTGTCTGTCTTTCCGTTCGTCCGTCTGTCCGCAATGGAACAACTCTGCTCCCGCTGGAGGTATTTCAATTAAATTTTATATTTGATGATTGCTCGAAAATCTATCAAGAAAATTTAAGTTTGATTAAAATCCGACAAAAATAACGGGCACTTTACACGAAGACCTACGTACATTTATTATAATATCTCGCTGAATCCTTCTTAGAGAGAGAAAGCATTTGTAAAGGAATTTAAAACACACATTTTTGTTCACTAACTTTTTCCCCATAAATCGAGCCTTTTACGAGACAAGTTTAAAGTGGAAAAATGTAGTACAAGTTTGACAAGTCACAGATGACAATATAATACGATACAGAAAATATGCGATTTGCAAGCCGGATAAATAAGGCAGGAATACAGACACACACTCGTCATATTTAATGTTTATTGCTTCATAACTGATTAATTCCGTCTGATCTCTTAAAATGTTTCACGGCAACACAAAACCTGAGAAACTGCGCAAAGACTTAACTGTCGTTACGGTCTGTTTAGTCAAATTATACGTCTAAAGAAGGCCATAAGCAAACAAACATTCTTTTGTTTCAATTCAGTATCGGGCAATTTACAGGAAGACCTACAAAAGTTTTATTTCTATCGGCGACATAAATTTGCCATAAAAACATTGTTGTACAGTGCCCAATATTTTTGTATAGTTTACAGTGACATGCAGCTCAAAATCACGCAAGAATATGTTGTTTTTTTCCACTGCAACAATGGCTAGGCCAACGCGCCACAATGTTACGTTACAATACATTGTCAATCTGTGATTTCTTTATCTTGAGTGTGTTACATATTCATGAACATTTCCATATACCGGAACTGAAATTCAGCTCTTGTCGTGTGGAAACTGTGGGCATCATTTTTCTAAGTGCAGCAGCATCACTTTTAAAGATTACACTTGTCCTTTATACAAAATCATCCCTCTCCCAGAGATATGTAAAGGAATGAGATCGGCTTTACTCGGGGCCAAAGAATTGGTCCATTCTTCCCATCATGAAAAAGACGACGGTTACCGAAATTTGGGGTCGCGCAAGAAAATAAATAATTTTGTGTTAGATTTCAAGTCGGTCAAAACTTCGAAAAACACTATACTGGCTGTACATTCCTGTTGATAAAGACAAGAATTTATTCCAACGTATTTCACTGGTACATCTATCTATCTTATTCCAACATGTTTCGGCTGATACAAAGGTAACTCTTAGTTAAGAATATATAACATTTTCCAAGGTAAGGGTAAAATGTATATTCAGAGTAAATTACAATATATTTGCATTCAGTGGGCAATCATGTATAAAATATGTAATATATAATATACAGAACTCACCCCAAAACTATTTGTGTCCAAGCATCATTTTCCAAACAGGCAGAAAGTTCTGTATGCAGTGCAGTTGCATATACAAAGGGCGAACACGCCTCTGTGTACCACCAGGTCCAACATTCCACTAATTTTGTACTCTGCACACAAACAGCGTATTTACGTGTTTATGATTGGCTATTGTTTATTAAATAACAGTTCCAATACACCATGTACAGGCTGTTTTATTATAGAGTAAAATCCCCGGTCTATCACTTGGCCAAATTTTAATAGCGTCTTGCAAATTTGAATGACCCTTACGTGGCAGGAAGATCAGGCCTTTGAAAAACGAGGAATGCACAACTTTATGATGTGACCCGCTCAGGTTTTAATATTTCACGTTTCTAATGTTTATAAAATTTACAGCCCTTCTTATTACTTTTATGCGCAGTACACCCAAGGAATCCTGAAAATCATGCACCAAGGCTAGTTTACATCCTGGTGCTTTTCAACATTGAAAAATTTACAGATGAATAACGATATAAAATGTGCCATTATATGTTGCGGCCCAAGGTGTCAAGTTGGATTTCGGACTTGGTCCACTTCATGTTTTGAGTTTGAGAGGCCTGAATCAGTTGAAGGCATCAATTAAAATCATGTCTGTCCGTTTCGCGGGGAAGGAATACCCGATCATCACTGTACAGGGATATGAGTAGATAAACACAGATGTTATGGTCGTGCTGGTGTGAGGTATCTGAACCCCGCTGCTATGAATGAAACCATAATCCGTCCAGTGAACAAGGCCCCGAACATATTCGCATCGAGAATCAATGAGAATCTCTGACTTACTGAGATATAATCTTTCGTTTCTATCGAATACGGGGCCAGTATAAGGATAAGACCCATCACATACCTTAACCTCACTTCTTCCACAAGGCCACATAAAGTTCATGTTGCAACTTTTTAGGACAAGGCCAGCAAGTGTACGACTACTCTGCTGTCATCAGTTTTACGAATCGTCTATCAAGTAAGGAGTATATGAAAATCGCTGTCTTGTGTATTGTGCCGTGGCGCAGTTCGCTGCAAGTGTACAGACGTTACAGGGGTACCCGCTGCCTCCGTTTTCTACCCTGAGGATGGAGCAGCGGTGCAATTATACCAGAAAGCACGGCGTTAAATTTCAGAAGACAGCAAGTTTAATAGTCACCTCTGTGAGAACCTCAGATGTCACTATGGCGGGAATGCTTTCAAATGAGTTTTATAGTTCCTGTGCTCATTCCTTTCATTGTTTCTATTTACATAAATAACGCAAAGTAGCTACATAAACCTCGGTCAGTATCCGCAGAGGGCAAATACACGGAATAATTTGTAAGTCAGAATTAAGGATTTTATTGCGCCATGGTCTGACATGTAACACCACTGAAGACAGCTCTGTCTCGTGATTACAGTTCTCTCGTGTCCTTGTGTTTCTGCCCGCCTGGTTTGTGGTGTGGATCATAACCGAATTTATGGCGCAAGGCGTGATCGAATTAAATCAAATCAAATTTGTTGACTGAATCTCTTATATCTGTGGATATAAATTGTGGTACCGGGTTTTACCAGTACACATCCATTATTTTTAATACTAATGGCTAAGTTCATCAGTACCATTTAACATCTTCTCACAGGTTCTAATCTCATCTAAGTTTAAATATAAACTTATATATATATACATATATACCTAGCCCTTGTTTTATGCCCTAGTCGCGTTCCTGAAAATGTGGGCGTAAACCAAAAAAGGCATAAATCAACAAGATAGGCAATGTACGTATAACGTAACATTGAGGCGCGCTCACGTAACCATTGTTGCCGTGGAAAAGCAATAAGTATTACACATTCTCAGTGTGTGTCTCTAGCCTTAGTTATCCAGCATGCAAATCGCATGCGCCTTATTATATTGCCATATGTGATCTGTCTGGCTCTACCATATTTTTCCACATTATCTCATTAACGGCACGATTTTCGAGAAAAAGTTGTTGAACATGAAATGTGTACTTTGATTTTCTCTACAACTTTTGTCTGAAATGTTCCTCATAATAAGAATAATTCAGCGAGATATTATAATAAATGTACATAGGTCTTCATGTAAAGTACCCGTTATTGTTGTCAGATTTGAATGAAACTTGAATTTTCTCGACAGATAGAAAAATACTCAAATATCAAATTTCATGAAAATCCATCCAGTGGGAGACGAGTTGTTCCATGCGGACGGATAGACGGACAGACAGGCAGACATGACGAAGCTAATAGTCGCTTTTCGTAATTTTGCGAACGTGCGTACAAATGATATTCCCATCAGATTTAGGGGTTAGTGTAACAGATTGCAGTCAGCCAAAGGGCGTTAAACCGAAAATGAATCAGCGCAATTTAATAGAATGTGAACGTGTCTGCACTAAAATCTATATCCGTGAGATGCGTGTGTGTACAGAATCACTGTGATAAAACAAAAGACAGGCAATATTACAAATACAATGATCTGCACAACAAAACCTTTAAAACTTCATCACTTGAAGGACTTGCGTTAAAGTTTTCCAGGCGTGATTCTCTTTATTTTACACAAATTATTTTCAAGTACATAATTACTGGTAACACGAAAAATGTAATCATGTCTGGAATCGCTTTACTGACTGCTGAGAAATATGAGAAATATATGTTTACCTTATCAAAATTCCTGTTACAATTGAGTATCCAGTAAAAATATTCTATTACTGTCTTTTATACAAATTAATAATTCAGTATGGACTTAATATTTATTTAAGATAAATAATTTCTAAATATATAAATCTATTCATCCAATCTATGCTCTTCTCATATTGCTTGGTGCTTCTTTGTATGCTATCCTCTACTTCTTGTATTTTATCAGAAGCTCTTAATAATCATCCAATATGGGCATGACCTAATTCCTTCAAGTCCGATGTCAGTGGTAAAAATTTAATTAAATATGCTTTTACACGTTCTGGTTTTACGAGAAAATAGATTGTATTTTCATGTTTTGACCTTCTGACGTATACAACACACATACCCTTCTGTCTAGATAACTCTGGTCATATTAGATAACATTCAGCTGTGTCATATCCTACAAGGCCACGGCCACGGCCATCATTCCAACAGGAACCACGTGACCCCGTCTTTCTACACTGTTCTGCAATTTCAATTCATATGCAGTTGTGTTATTGAGATCCTGGTTAGTTAAAGGACTCAGTTCACACACGTCGATACAAGTGACGACAAATCACATAGAGTTGACCTTGTAGGAGATGGTTTTATCAAGGAGCTACACATGGGGCCGTGCCATGGCTCAGGCGGTTAGTCGTCGGCCTCTCACCGCGGAGGCCCGGGTTCGATCCCGGGTCAGTCCATGTGAGATTTGTGGTGGACGAAGTGGCACTGGGACAGGTTTTTCTCCGAGTTGTCGGTTTTCCCCTGTCAATTTCATTCCACTGGTGCTCCATTAATTGTAAAACTTGGTAAAAAAAACTGCTCATCTTCATCACAGGGGTTGCACAAGAAGCCTTAAGGCTGCGGTGCTTTCGTAGCATCTGCTGCGGGGCCCTTCACCACGCAAAAAAAAAAAGAAAAGCGCTACACGGTCAGTGAAATTAAATGTAGCCGGTGCATGGTAACGCAAATGTACGGTGAAAATAAAATTTAGCTTTCTCACAAGAATATGTGGTATTATGAAACTCCACCGAAAACAATCCTCTTTACCACAACTCTGTCCACTTGCACAAACCCCTGTACACACTATGACAAGCTCTTTGTAAGCATTTTAGCTTATGTGTTGATTTGAATATTCTTTTCTGCTCGAGTTCAGTAAATATCGATACAATATGTAAAGGTTTAAAATTCTGCCTCCAAATTTTGATTACTTAATTTGTTCATCGTGCTTTATTGAAAGATCAGTGTATCTCGGGCATTCTTACTTCGTGTGCCATATTCCATTTCGGGCGGGGTTCCAAAAATTCTGCCTATTTTAGACAGCAAATTTTGCCTTATTACCCGTCACTTAACTACGTATGTTAGAAACACAATTTTACGTGTACCAACATAAATATAATTATGAAAAACAAGGAAATCTTCCCACTTTTCGATATTAAGATTAAACTAAAGTTATATTATCTTCTACGCGATATACTCTTTTTTTTAATTAAAGAGCTTTATTGACATTACCAATTTACATCAATGGAGAATACAAGCATTAGTCAACTGTTGTGCTTTTAACCAACTGCCATTATCGCCTTGGGAGCAGGAACTTAACCCTGGCCGCCATGTAGAAGGCACTCAGGATCGTAATTGTAGTGAAAAACCTTGTACACAGAAAAAACACTACCTTATCGATATACTCTTATTTCAGTCGTCAAGTTTTCCATTTTCCTGTCGCTTTAGATTGTATTAAGCGTGTCTGAAGCCTGTTTCCTGCTTCTTTCTGCTCCTTCACAGTCGCTCATCCTACATTACGTATTTTTGTTTCACATTTTCCCCCAGCCCTTGCCGCTTTTACAGGAGCTTTGTACAAAGGAATAAGAAGAGATCATTTTTCCTTTCTCCTGTTCACAACTACATCACACTCTACACATTTATAATTTTTCTATCGTCGGATCTCACCACTAGACTCGGCGATGTCTTGTGAGTAAAATCTACTATTTCACAAATATTTTACACGCTAATTTTACACAGGTATTAAAAACGGCTATTGTCTTAGACGCCGCCGATCCCAGTGGCCGTGCGGTCTAAGGCGTGGGTCTTCGGCCGCTCGCTTACTAGGATCGTGGGTTCGAATACCACCGGGGGCATGGATGTCTGTCTCTTGTGAGTGTTGTGTGTTGTCAGGTAGACGTCTCTGCGACGAACTGGTCCCTCGTCCAGAGGAGTCCTACCGACTGTGGTGTGTCTAATGTGTGTGACCATGAAACCTCGACGAAACAAGGAGGCCCAGGCACATATAGGGCTGTCGAGCCATAGGATAAAAAAAAATTCTCTTAGACGCTGTTATTGTAAACTTATGTTACAGGGCTTATGAACACGGCTGTTCTACACATCTCTACCGCATGTAGCCACAAAATGTGTTTAGAATTACATCTCTTGATGTGGATAAAACTAACACGTTACGGTTCATTAAAATTTCTAACCTTGACGACTTCAAACATTTTCTTGTTATACTTAACGTTAGAGGACTGTCACGTTTCACGTTCATCGTCCTCAGCAAACCAACAGAGATGGCAACTCTGAGAGCAGCGATGACTTAAATCTACAGGCGGAGGTATGATAGCGAGATTATGATGCGTTTTGGGAAAAGTGTGTTTATTACCGTGATGGGGAGATTTGTGGCGATTTATGCTGGCAAAACTTGTGTTTGTGTTTGAGATGGTAACAAGCGTGGCGAACATGTCTGTGGCTCAGATTGTGATAGTTGCGGCGCCTTGTGCTGGCGACACTTATGTTTGTGTTTTAGGCCTTAGTGGTTGTGTCGTTAGAGTCTGTGACGGAATTTGTTTGTTGTTTGCGATGCAGGTAGATCCAAGGCTCATTATTGCTATGCAGATCTGTTTGAAAACAAAACTAACAAGGAGGCACATATTATTTGCCAGTGATACGGACAAGCTGACGTTATGACCTTAAGGTGTTCATCCCCTTGTGTTTTTTTTCCAATGGCTCGACAGCCCCTTGGGGGCCTAGGCCGCCTCATTTTTCGAGGCTTCACGATCACACTTTTTAGATACACACACCGGTAGGACTCCTCTGGACGAGGGACCAGTCGTCGCAGAGACCTCTACCTGACAACACACAACACTCACAAGAGACAGACATCCATGCCCCCGGTGGGATTCGAACCCACAATGCTAGTAAGCAAGAGGCCGCAGACCACGCCTAGACCGCCGGCCACTGGGATCGGCCCCCGTCGTGTTTACAACATAAAATTGGGGTAGCTAAGTGAATTCGCCTACGCTATCCCAATATTTAATCATTTGAAATGGTACGTATTATTATTATTATTATTATTATGTATTCAATACATCTACAACTATTTAAATTTCATAAACTATACACATATACAATCTTTATAAACTTCATAAACCATCATTCCTGAAGCTGCGTATTTTACACGCTATGTATATTACATAACACTGCTTTGTAAGTTTCAAGATCGCTAACACCAAAGCATCTGTAAATATTTGCTTTTAATATTTTTGTGATCAAGCTGACGATGGCTACCGTCATTAGCCGAAACAGGTAGCTAGTCTTCTCTGTAAAATAAAGTTATTTTTAGACTAACCATTTTTGATTTCTTGTGATGTTACGACAGTGACCTGAATGCGGAGCGATATTATTTCGGCGCGGTGTCCTGAATTTAAAGGAAGTGCCATGCAAGGGCGAAGAGCAGCGGCTAACCCTGGGCCAGCAGTACTTTGATGGCACACGGTGCTGGCTGCAAGCTGAGTTCAGACGAAGTGTTCAGGGACTAACACTTAAAGATTTGATTCTTCTAGGAAGTTATGACGTGCCACACGTCAAGGATTGCCGACGTTTCAGGAGTCGTAGTGTTTCCATCTTCAGGGTTCGCAATCCACGAATATCGTGAAGATGAAGATAACATGATCCCAGTAACGCCCGTATTATTTCCCAATCGACATGGTGTAACATTACAGAAGACGTCAATGTTTATCATCACCATAAGAACCTTAAATCTTGTAAATACAACCAACTCCACGGAGCGAAGATCTTATTGAAAAGCTCAATTAGTCAACTAGTCAAGAAATTCTCCCCCCTCCCTCCCCGCCGGAGTACCTCCAATTTCACTTCCGAGATCACAAAAGCAGTTAGTGATTCGTAACCTGTGGCACGTGACTCCACCCAGCATCGACCCTCCTTATTCCTGTAAAATCTACTCTAACATTCCTCTTCCATCTGCGCCTAAGTAGTTTATCAAATAGACTCGTTCTCTCAGTCTTTTCCACAAAAACTTGAGAAAAATCTTCACATCTTTCCCACACGTGCCACTTACCAACCATCTCATACTGCTTGAATTGGCCTCCGTAATATTATTTGGTAAATTACAAATTATGACTTTATTCTGTAATCACCGTGCATCTTTTCACAGTCACTATTTACATACACCAACTGGATGCAACTTTATTTAAAAAACTGTATAGTTTTTTTAAAACATATTTAAAACTTTTAAAACCCGACATATGTTTCGGCTCCTATAGAGCCATCTTCAGGGGTTTACCGTCGCTAAAACTGCATACACTAAAACGTCCCTTTCATTGGTTCACTCTTAGGCAAGGTTTTTCACTTTTTCACTGCTTTGTATGCTCAGACACTATTTGTTATTCGTACTATAATAATATGTTAATGTTGATGCATGGTACTGGTTTATCTTGTTCATTAGGTGGTATTTTTTATGGTGTAGGCTACAGCATCAGACGCACACACAAACAGTACAGCCTACACCATAAAAAATACCACCTAATGAACAAGATAAACCAGTACCATGCATCAACATTAACATATTATTATAGTACGAATAACAAATAGTGTCTGTGCATACAAAGCAGTGAAAAAGTGAAAAACCTTGCCTAAGAGTGAACCAATGAAAGGGACGTTTTAGTGTATGCAGTTTTAGCGACGGTAAATCCCTGAAGATGGCTCTATAGAGCCGAAACATATGTCGGGTTTTAAAAAGTTTTTAAATATGTTTTAAAAAACTATACAGTTTTTTAAATAAAGTGCATCCAGTTGGTGTATGTAAATAGTGACTACAAATTATGAGCTTTCTCATGTGAAATATTTTTATCTGCTTTTACTTTCGTCCCCTTTCATTGAAGTATTTTACTTTGCACCCTGATTTTAACCCGAATTTATGTTCTTCCCTTAAGGTGACAGACCAAATATCATACGTGTTCAAAACCACAGGTGTGCAGTTAAAAAAAATGTTGTGCTATGGATTATTATTTAGTACGTTTTAAACAGGAGAATTGAAGACAAAAATTCTGTGCTGAAAGGTAGCGAGCATACCTTTAATTTAATCTGTTCCCAATTTCTTCAGTCTACGGATTCGTTCCGATGTATTTGAATTTTATTACGTTCCCGAAGGATTTTTTTGTACCTTTATATGAGCTGTTGGTTGAAACGTAAAGTTGTGTAAGTCAATCTCCAAGAAAAGTGAGATGAGTTTTTATACGTAATCACAACACTGAGTTCGATGAACAATTACTAATATACCCCCCATAAAACAGCTTATTTCAAAGTAGGTCAATGATAGCCCCATTGCGTTGGGCAGCAAAGTGGTGCACGTTCTTCAAATGAAGAAAACATGAATTGCACTGCTTTGCCTTTCAGGGGCCCATATTTGAATTTTGTGCTACATTCTGTTGACGAGATATGAACATACACTTCGACAACATCTCAGCGTTTACAAAACATTTTCTGCAAGTTCACGTCTGGATCAACATTCTTACAAGCATCAAATAGTATATTTGTTTATGATGCGTACATTCGTATTGATACACCTTCGTTACCGAGTTTTATCCTACGAGGTATTAGTTAACGTAACAACCGGCACAACACAAATTCTTCTTGTCAGTTCTTTGTCAACTCTTTGTCTCCGTTTATAATACCCGTAACTAGGCATGTAGATTTAATGGAGAGTGCTGACTGTCACCAGGAATACGGAAGTTTGTGTTTTCTCTCGTTCTCATCGACAAGTACGTAGGTTTAATGTGGTTCTGTGGAGACTTAGTGGGCTGTCGTCAGTGGATTGCATAATAAAATCAGCGGGCCATGATCAAGGTCTACAAGTCTTTTCATTTTTTCTTTTACTTTATCTTACAAATACAGGGTCAGAAAACTAAGACACGCATCTGATTAAACACATTATAATTCAATCTAAATTTGCGTTAATGTTGTGTGAAAAATGTCAAAGTTCTGTAACTGACAGAAGAAGAAACGAACCATCAATCCCTTACGAAAAGCAACAAAAGGAAGAGCTAAGAGTGCCTACAATATGAGATGTCGGCGCTAAACAAAATGGCTGTGAAGAAAGAGAAGTTATCCTCAAAGACCTTGGCACTTAAGAAAAAATAAACACGCGATGACTTGGATAAAATTGTCACGCGCAGAATGGTTTTTATGGAAAAATGATTTAGCATTACAAAATATTCTGTGTGCTATTAATTAATAAAACGGAAGGTTAAAAGTAATGTTTCAGAGATACTGAAAGGTATTGAGTTCAAATGTAACAAGTACTTCGCAAGCAACGACCACTTTCTTCGACATCCTGTTCTATTCATTATACACTCTCTTCCAGCAATTCGACACTGTATAGCATGGTCTACTAACAGAGTAATTGAATAAATTAAAAATGACTACAGGTCACGAACCATTTCAAAACTCGAAAAATAATAAGCAATACACAAAAGGTAAAAGGTAAAGCAATCTCTGTACAGACCTGGACAGGCCCTTAGGGTTCCAGGAGGTTGAGGCTTCCAGATTTCTGGACAATCTGCACATGAAGGTGGTAAGGTTGTCAGCCCTGCGCACCGGCCGCAATACACAAGAGGTAGAAGGTGAAATTAGAAAGAATTAATTCAAGAAAAGTTTTTACTCTTCATTCAGAGACAATTTAGGTCTGCGATCCCGTTGCTTTTCCAAAACACTAAACATAAAAGTGTACCGTAAGTAAAAAACATTTTTTTTTTGCTTCGAGTGAAGGATAAAAATTACACGCGTTTGGAAACAAACACATCGGTAAAATGTGAAGTGCACAAAGCAGGTTGTTACCAATTATAGGGTCTTCATGATGTACAGAAAGTTCGTTGCTGCTGGTAGCGTAATGAGTTGAAGTCCATAAAAATGGGTCGTACAGGGAGAAGGAAATGCGTTAATGTAGCAATACTAAAATCAGAGACGAAAATGGCAATATACTGTTAATATGGAGCTTGAAACACGAGGAGGTGGAAGAAACAGGCTCAGGATCTTTTCCTTAGGGGAAGCTTTATTGTTAGATTTCGGAGACTTCATGGTGTTCCTTTTTTTCTTGTCCCTGAGCATGGCAGCTATCACGGGATACCCAGGAGAATGCAGAGTATCTATGTGATAAAGTTGCCGTGTTGAGGTATATGATTAAAGTGACACCTGTATTAATACGAGAAGGGCAATACCAAAGTGTCGAGCTGTGAAAAATTTAGTCACGGATAAATGCTCTCCAATCGCAGTTCGGCATTAATCATGAGGCGTGAGGGTGGTAAGTTGAGTAGCCTATCACTACAAACAGTTTATTGCGACAGTGTTGGTATGGCAGAATGACCGCGAAACTATAAACAAACCATCTTAATCTGCTAAATTATGCGGCGCCATGCCACATGTAAACAGCCTTCATGCATTTCATTACTTGGTGTTTCACTGCAGAAGATAAATTAATTATTTTATTTGTGGACTTATGACAGAGGCTTCTCATCGGCAAACATTGTTAGGATGTTATGAATCGTGCCTTCTTTTCGTGCGCAGTGTTCACATCTTCATGTTTTTGTAACCGCAAAATATAAAAAAAAAAAACAGGCTCCTTGTGTAATGAACTTGTGATTTGAGTGCCATAATGAAAGGTGTAAAATTTTTTCAGTAATGTTCACACATAAGCTACGTAACACCAAACCAGGCCTATGCAAAGGAACAGTTATTTGTAAGAAGTGTTTAGCCTCTAATAAACCGTGAAATTATTTGTCGTTTTCAAAGAAGCACAGCATTTGTTCTTACAGTAACCTTCAGTTCATCGGAAGTAAATTTGTCATATAAACTAAGAACAAAAAAGGTTTCCAGTCAGACTGTCGCACTCAATGAAAATAGAAAACGCATAAGGCCAAACACGCAAAAAATATTATACTTAACATTTCGAAGACTGAAATTAATCTAAAATATACAGTGTCATATCAGTACTCTCAGTATTAGAAACAGGTATATTAATAATGTGTGTATATGTCACAAAAATGTTATGTTCTATAAATGTTCATCCATCCATATATGGCGCTAGAGCCCCTTATGGACCCTGGCCTCCTTCAAAAGACACCTCCGTTCTTCTCCACCAACAGTTCGTCTCCTTCATCCTTATCTTCTAAGACCTGTAATGCATTCCTCTGGACGACGTCCTCCCATCTTGTTCTTGGTTTTCCTACTGATCTTATGTTGTCCTTTCATTTCCCATTCTAATTATATGACCCAACTATCCTAGTCTTCTAATTTTAATACCATCCACGGTATTTAGATCTTTGTAAAGACTATATACTTCGTTATTCCACCTATGGCGCCAGCGCCCTTTCCCTTATATTGGGCCATACATCTTAATACTTTCCTTTCAAATGCATGTAGCATATGTTCTGTCATTTGTGTTAGGGTCCAGGTTACACTCCATAACACAATACTGGCCTGATTAATGTTTTATATACTCTTCTTTAAATGTCTGTTACCATAAAATTGTTACAAGGTGAAGTTGTCTCTGTCCATGTTACGAAGGCATACAGAGTGAATAGATATACAGCTTCACTACTTGTTAAAGGCACTTGATTGAGGTGAATGGTTAGCTTTACGCCATGGCCGCTTTACCCCCGGGGTAGAGAACTCCGGCACCCGTTGAATAAAAGGCTGAGTGGGCCCCAGATTCGGTCTGGACCTTTTGGATAACAGAAAAATATCTTGCCGCTCCCCAGAATCGAATCCTAGATCGCCCAGTTCGTACACTAGTTACTATACCGACTGCGTTATCCCAGCCTTTTTCCTATTGCTATCCACTTACAAAATTTTCCCCTGTATGACACGAAGAGTGACAAATCACGCCATGTTTGTAATACAATTTTTGGACATGAAATTTTTAGCAACAAAGTTTTTGAAACCTTGGTAATTGTCATCTTAAATTGCACGGAAAATTGTCCTTACATCATGCTCTTTTAATGCTACATCCTTCTGAGAAATGTCTTTATACGTGGTGCTTTCAAAGTCATTACCTGTAGTCTACTGTCCCATTATTCCTTCCTCAATTCCAGTTTGGTGCATAAGGTACTTTACTTCTAAAACCACACCAGTCAAATTTGCAGAATCTCCCCACCCTCCTTCAAACTGTGATATAGCCACGTTTACACAGTCCACAGCATTAATTTATTATGCCTTCTTGTAACACTTTTTACTGCTGGTTTTAATGTTTATACCTGCAAGTAGGCGGGACTCAGTCACCCGGTCCTCTCTCGGATCATCGCCTTTGACGCCTCACATTAAAAGTAATTTTGTGTTGTCTTCACGAAAACCTTTTTTTTTTTACTAGTGTTGGGCGGACTTTTTCCCGCATCTTGTAATTAGTCATTAGGATTTTAATCTACTTCCGCCACATATTCTCCCAATAACTGCTACATTATATATCCTCCGATATTTAGACGTGGCTTTCGGTACTTGAAACAATAACTTTTATTTCCATAAGAACATCTCTTCCTCCAGCTTCTTTTCATTCATGGGATTCACTTATCAGTTTCATTATATCTTTATCTCTTCTTAAATGTTTTATGGTTAGAAATGTAGTTGGGAAGGATGTAGTACATGCACGCTTAGGTTTCACTCCAAAAAGAGAATCGTAATGCTCAGTCTTTGTAGTTTTGTGATAAGTTGTATTTAGAGGCCACTGAACAACCATCAAATCCGCATTGAAGTTTGTGGTGTTGTCTTTCATCCAAGCCAAAAAGAGTCCTTCAGGGAAGCGTTGCTACGTTCGACAGACCCCAGGTTTTATGGGTGATAAGATCATCTAGTGACCAATACCTGGAATGCACCAGTCCCTGAGGCCAAGTTGCTCGGGTGACTAAAACGGTGTTTCCTAATATTTGTGGGTGCCCAGTATGGAATTTGCTTTATTTCACTGTTACGGCGCCTACAATTTTCAGGCGGCTCTTCTATTTTTGGAATATTTGTAAACTCCTGACCAGTATTAATTCAGACCACAGTAAGGAGAGTTCTTTAATTGTCTCTGCTGTGAAATCTGTCACTGTAGCAAATGGGAGGGGGGGGGGGGGGGGCAAAACCCAGAAAGTGTTTTTGCAAGTGATGAGCAACTTCAGCAGTGCGTTGTATCTTTAGGGGATCAGTATGTACTGTGTCATCGACGTTCTTGGTACTGCAATATAAATCTAAACTCTCCATTTGGTAAATTTCGAAAATTTACTAAGTCCATCTCCTAAGTTCAGGGACAGTGACAGGTTTGGTAACGACACCAGTATCGGTCTGCCACTTCCGTAGTTTTTACGTACGAGTATGTCTTCCGCATTTGTCTAATCTACTCTCCTACGATATATAAAGGAATGTTTGCACAATTTCCTCTGAATTTCGTTGGTCATTATTTTTACCCTTATGCTCAATTCTGTAATGAAAGTATGTTTGTTGTCATTATGTAGTAGTCGTTTTTCGTAACTACTCACCCCTCACTCCTAACTAGTCCATTAAATTAATAATATAACAGACTGTCAAGACCTTTACGCACCAGTCTGCATTTTATTTAAAACTGGTCTTCTGTCTCGAAATCCGTGGACCATACGGACGTGAATTCATTTGTCACGCTTCGTAAATATTTTTCACCACTTCAAAAATTTTAGACATATTTACAAAGAGAAAACCAGTGTGTAATTACTGACAGACACAATGGTCTTTAAGAACAGCCAAACATACTGAAGATTAAGGATGAAAATGACATTGGCTCAGACGACATACAGAAAGCTGACAAAAGGAACCCCTGAACTGACAAGAGACGCACAGATACTGATTACAAATGAAAGTGAAAACAACATAAGCGCGCACACATGAACACACATATGCGTTCGAAACTTCACCATACTGTGTAATCTTCCTGTCACCTTCTAGTTACATCATTTCAAGAAGATGAATTTAAACACTGCTTGGAAAATACAACTGTTAAAAACATATATTAAATTTGCTTTTAAAATTGAAATATTTATATTTCGTGTAAACAACAAGGGTACTTACAAGACGAATACGCTGAATCTCCAGCAATGGAAGATCTCAAAACCAATAACCAAAGGGACGGGCATTGAACTTAGGCTACAATGTGATCAGCGAGTACGAAATGTTCACACATGATTAAAGGTGATTTGTACTAACAGCACCATGAATAATCTATCCAGCGACTGAATGGCAGCTTGTCCATGTATTTATTATATACAAAACATATAGATAGGTCTTATTCAAACGCAATTATAAACATTGTAGCAACATAACCTCAAACGTTACCTGCGCGGCTAGCCAAGAACACCTACCTGGCAGTAAGAGAGAAGTAGTAGAAACCTACTTACCACCTCAGCAGATGTCTTCTACATTTCATAACAATAAAAATAAACAATTCATACACACTTAACACCATCATCCAGCTGGTAATAACACCAACATTAGCGCAGTGGCACACGAATCTTATGGTCACAAGAATAGATTAATTACATCTCGCAATCGATCGCTTCACAAATTCGGCTGTCTTTGATGTTGCTCATATCATAGAGCGGGCCATTTAGTGAAACGGTCAGAAGAGGAGGCCAATTCACTACATGGGCAAAAATTTGGCCAGTTCGTGACATAGACACGTTACAGACGGGGTGAAACGTATGAAACATATAACATGTTTGTATAATACTTGCGGTTCCTCCGTCTGCAACAAGAAGCCTTAGATTATTTTAATTACAAACTCTGCAGAGAAAAATAGAGACTGTAGATAATTTGTACAGATTGCAAAGACATCTTCTGCAACAGATTAACTGAGAATGAAACGCTGTATCACAATTCTACCATTATATGCATTTTCTGTATAACATAAGCCTTATGGGAAGATATACCCATTCAAGCATCTGTGACGCATTCAACATATTAATGCCACCAACACCAGAGGTTCTTTAACACATAAGTTAGATTTATCATCGTAGCCTAGTACTAACATTACGTGCCAGGAAGTATAAAATAAAAAAAAGGAATATTCTACCAAATCTTGGCGTGCTAATAATTAAGAAAATGTCCATCAACAACTTCGGGGTCACATGTCTTTTTTGCATGTGCGTTGGGCTACCCTATCTGACATAGACTCGATGCGGTACTTATCATTGTGCGTTGTTTCAAACTAAATCGCTACTAGAACCCAGAATAGAAAACCTGAAATTGGGTAATTAAATTTAAGTTCTTATTCTCGCTACATAAGGTTTAGTCGAGTTTCTTTTACGTGTTTTTCAAAGTGTTATGTAAACAGCTTAAATAATACTGAGCCAAATTTTACACTTAACGTTAAAATGTAAATGCATTTAAATTTGGCTCCTCTAAAGTGCAGAAAATCACATTATTACATACATGCTGTATATACACACATACATATAAATAATTTCGCGTGCTGTTTTATATCTGTGCAATTCTTTGACTATTTCTTAAGCAGAAGAACGCAGTTTGAGTGTGTCTGTGGACTGCATGCTAAATAGAATAACTTTAAGTCTATATAAAGGACTAGAAAAGGACAGTATGATAAAAGCCATTGCACAGTGAGAAGCCGCACAATTTTTACTTCAGTTAATACAGTTAGGAGGCTAAAAAAAAAGAGCAACGGGATGCGCGTGGGGAAAAAATAAATGCGTACCGATATAAATAAAGAGACATAAGCACAGATGAACAGGTAATATTAAAAATGACCTTAGAGAAGTGGATTGTAGAGACATAAATTGAATTGAGCGGTTCAGGGTAGGGTCTGATGGCTCAGGGTAAGATCTAGTAGCTCAGAACAAGGTTCTGTGATTCAGAATAGGGACTAACAGGTCACAATAGGATCCAGTGGCTCAGGATAGGGACTAGCAGCTCACAATAGGATCCAATGGCTCAGGATAGGGACTAGCAGCTCACAATAGGATCCAATGGCTCAGGATAGGGCCTAGCAGCTCACAATAGGATCCAATGACTCAGGATAGGGACTAGCAGCTCACAATAGGATCCAATGGCTCAGGATAGGGGCTAGCAGCTCACAATAGGATCCAATGGCTCAGGATAGGGGCTAGCAGCTCACAATAGGATCCAATGGCTCAGGATAGGGGCTAGCAGCTCACAATAGGATCCAATGGCTCAGGATAGGGACCAGCAGCTCACAATAGGACCCAATGGCTCAGGATAGGGGCTAGCAGCTCACAATAGGATCCAATGGCTCAGGATAGGGACTAGCAGCTCAGAAAGAGGTCCTGTGTCTCAGGATAGTGACTTATAATTCAGCATAAGATCCAATGGCTCAGGATAGGGACTGGTAGCTCAGAATATGGTCCTATGGCTCACGATAGGAACTAGTAGTTTGTAGAGCTCAGCACAAGATCAAGTGGCTCAGTCAGGACTGGGTCCAGTGAATGGTTTTTACGAAAACACTAATGATTTTTTTTTTTTGGTAAGAGCGAGAAATTTCTCGGCCAATTTAATAACTGCTACCTGATGCACGAGTGATTATGCAATGATTATATTCAGAGTATCACATTTGAGAAACAATATTTTGAGTTATTATATGCTATAAACCAACAAATTTGCACTAACATATATGAAAATGTTTAACCCTACATATGTTTCAGCTCTGTCTGAGCCATCTTCCGACGCAGAACAACAGCATCTTCCGGCAACATACAACAATCCATACCACAATTTCATCATAGTGCATAGTGCGACAATGTATAGATCTAAGATTGCCAAGAAACCCCAAACACGTGTTTCAAACAATATAGTGAGTGTGTAAATAGTGGACGCTACGAAAAGTAACCCCTGAAGATGGCTCAGACAGAGCTGAAACATATGTAGGATTAAACATTTTCATATATGTTAGTGCAAATTTGTTGGTTTATAGCATATAATATCTCAATCATGCACGGTATGTACAACATTAAATTAATATTTTGAGTGTAAGGCAGCTGAATCTCAAATATTCAGATACTGGTGGGGAGATATATCTCTACATTACAGAAACATTCAGGCTTTTGTTTGTAGCAGCTCCTCGTTAGACAGAGCGAGTGATCGTCAGTGTAGATTTTTTTGCTTCAGATTAACTAAAACTAACGCTTTTTTTCTCCTTTTCAGACTGAAGACTTGTGGGCCATTTATCAACACCTCGGCGTTACGTAGAATGGTAGAAACTGAACTGGGCCGAAATGATCATCCGAGTAAGAAATTTTATACCTGGTGGTAACAAGAGACTGAGCTATATGTTCACACATCCGTTTGCCCCTCCAGTTAGCTATATGCAGAACATACTAGCTGAGCAATTTTTAATTTCGTCATTTGCCTGTGATAGTAGCCCAATCATAAACTTTATGTTGTTCAATTTTAATGGAGTTCATCCCTTTATGTCCTGAAATTTCAATATTACTAACTGCATTGCCATCGAAAATAACAACTCTTTATTGCTTCCATCAATAATGTTACCTGTTTCGGTCCTTCTCACCGACCATCATCAGGCATAAAAAATACATGTGTTAAACACAAGTATGTATGCAAATTGAATATTATTAACCTGCGAGCTCACAAATTTTACAATCTTGTTTTCAACTTTGTGTAGCATTAAGTGGCGACTCTTTATTTTCTTACATATTTCATAAGTTAAAAAATGTTTCTCTAAAATTGGTTGCTTTTCTAAAAACAATGCTTCATTTCTTTGGTAAAAATATTCAGCATTCCTGGTGTGCGTACATTTAGGCGAAAATGTTTACTCTTGTAAGATTTAAAAATAAAGGCATAAGCATTAAATTTTGAGATGAGTATGGAGCATTAATGGAATGATACTAACAGGGTTAACAAAACTGAAAACTAAAATTAATCATGAAACTACAGTTTATATCGCTTCAGTTAGTACCTCACCGAGAACACAGTGTGCTTCGATTTGAATGTTCAGATGGTCAATATTGTGTACAGAAACAATCGCTGTTTATCGTAAGAACTGTGTGGAATACTTAAAATCATTGTGTGGGCAAAATACAAAGACTTTTAATGATAAAATTGAAATAAACAAGACGTAAAACCACTCTAACGAATTCGTCATTAAACACACAGACGTTCTTGGTACATAATTTTCTTTTAAACCATCATGACAACTGAATAATTCATGCTGAAAAGGGCTTTACTCCATTCTTGGCAAAATCTTCGCAGTCTCTCTGCCCCTTGAAAGTGGGCTAGCTTTAGGCGCACCGCAGCTTCTAATTTAAATGGACGTTCATGCCACCTAGCGAACGCATGTGGAACTGCGTATAATGTTCGTAAATCGACAGTCGATTGTGTAAGTTCGATACAATTTGTAGTTGACGTCGAGAGGTCGGTTTTAAAGCACGTGTGGTATACACTAAGAGCTAGGAATCTCGAACAATGCAAACTGAAGTGGTAGACTGACGAGATTATCTTTGACCTTGGCAGTTTTCGCTGGGGTAGTAAGACCGTTAGCTTTTATGATCATTTACCAATGTATTACAGTTAAAAATATACTAGGCTGAAGGGTAGTTGTGACTTGTGTGTGCAAATTAACATTGTTATTTTTTGTTGTATTCTATCTGGTTGGAACTGTGCATAAATTTGGCGTTAGGCTTGTTATAAACTGAACACCTAACAGATGGCGACCAGCAGGTGCGCACCCAGAATTTTTAATGGGGGGGGGGGGCTGTTTGCAATTGCATGTATATACATATGAATATAACTACATGTCTACATAACTACATGACTCAATCACAGTGTCCTATCTTCCTGTTTTTTTTTATTTTATTAATTCATTTTTAAAAATTTTAATGTACTAGTCATCAGCTGATTTCAGTGGCTTATTTTGGCTGAAGGGTAAATCAAGTAAAACTTTTGATGTCATAATATCTATAAAATCTGCATTTTTTAAATTTCGGGTTTGGAGGGGGGGGGGAGCTGTAGCCCGGCAGCCCCGCCCCCTTGGGTGCGCCACTGGCGACCAGTGGAAAGAAGGGTAAAATTATTTTTGGCAAAGCTAGGGAAGTAATGAACCACAATAATCACCTGTACGAGTATAAACAAGAAGCAGTGAAGGAAAGTCTAATTTTACCAATACGTAACACGGACGAAAGAACAGCAAAGTGCTATGTTGTGCTGCATCAGTGACAACAGTAAAAAATGTTAGACGGGACTGCAGAGAGAGAAATGAATGGTGTCAAAGTGTCTTCTGAAGCAAACATCAGTTTGTTTGTTATCACAGTGACAAAAGTGAGGCATCTACAGTCACTGATGTTTCATTGCACAATTGCCAGAGATATACATGGCATTGGCTCTGAAATCTAACTGTAAAACATCAAATTGATCCATGCTCACACACATTAATTTCCATTGCAGTTGTCATGATATTCCTCATGGGAATACCCTTGCTTTGACGGTTCAGAATTTGTATGATTTGTTTCAAGTAACGCATTCAGACTGAATAACGTACAACTACTATGCCAAATATGTGAGGCACAATTTTAATGTAATTTGGGTGATAAAAATAAAATAAATAAATAAAATAAAATAAAATAAGCCTATAACATCCCATGAGGGCAAAGGCCTCCTGCTATGTGCAGGGTGAGCTCTGAGAGTGCTCGCTAGGTGAGCTAGTCCTAGCAAGCTTGGGTGATAACAAATCCATAATTGCATGAAATGAGAAGAAATGTTATTAAAGATGAGAAATCCAATGCTAAATGAATCTGCTAAGAAAACTGTAGCAGCAACTTCTGCTCTAGTCCATAATAGGGTAAAGTTGTCCTTGTCCATGCCATGAAGGCATACGGTGGGAGTAGAGTTATAGTTCCACTTATTCTTAGCCATGGCACTTGCTGGAGTTGGGTGATCAACTTCGCACCTCTGCCACTTTACCAACAGGAAAGAACCCTGTGTGCCCATTGAATAGGAGGCTGCGTGGTCCCCAGAGCCAGTCTGGATGATTTGGAGAAGAGAATAATCTCTTACCTGTGCTGGGATTTGAACCCAAGATTGTCCAGCATGTGCCTAATTGCTGTACCATGTATGCTATCCTGACTGCATAATGGGGGGGGGGGATGATGTATTATTTTTCTCATACAAACATTTTTACAAGCCTTTATTCAGTAACACATCAGAACACTGTTATGTTTATGCACACAAAAGGCCAATGCCTAACCTTGGTTTATATACACAAATCACAAAGGTTTTGTCTGTATGAAACCTGAGTAGCTAACTTCTCTCAGCAACTGTTACTAAAAGAAAATGTCAAAGTTTGGTGCTATAAATATTTCTTTTTTTACTTGAGTTTGTGTCAGTGTAATGAAACATAAAACCTTAACACAAAGCCTAACCTCCATGAACTACTTTTTTGGGGGGGATGGAAGGGGACATCACACTACAAAGCATATGGCTGGTTGGATTAAATATATGTGGTTTTGGTGGTTTTGTGATTTATCTTTGGTACTATGACTTGAGCTGTGAGTGTCTTGTTTTGGCAACCCTCACGTGACATGACCTGAAACGTATTTTGCACAAGTATTGAAAAGTTAGAAACACATGCTCTTATACTCGTATTACACTTACATTATCGTTCTAAAGAACACATATTGCTATGAATAACAGATAACAATATGTTCTAGTCCAAGATTATCCCACTAGTTATTACTTGTCTTGTATATAATTTTTACAAATCTCTATTTTCAGTGCCTCCAAATAGTGTTACTCATTATTGAACACTTTATATTGTACTGAAAATGGTAATGCAAATAAAATATTTTCTTTGTAGTAATGAAATCCTAAATATTGTGAACACCTGTCTACAACATATGCTCCAATAAATACAACAGAAATTTTGTGCTTGAAATGTTAATGCTTTTCATTTTAATAGTACATAGGCTTTATGTTGTTCTAACAGCATTTGTCTGACTTGAGTGCAAAACAGATATTCATGACATTTGCTGTAAATTATACCTTACTCTTATTTCAGTCGGTGATGGAAAAATAAATGGTAGCTCCAAAGACATTGAACTCAAAGGTAAGTACAAATGTGGAAGACTTTCATTTATGGAAAAAAGCTTCCTGCCATCAGTGTTGCTTCTGATTAGTACTTAGTAAAAATATTATCATAATCACTTCATTTGTTTTGTATATAACTTTGTAATGTTGTACTTTTGATTCTGTTGCCTCTTTTAATACTAATATCACAAACTAGTATATTCTCTAATTTGTTCATGAATGATTTCCTTTTTTGTATGTTTTCAGTTAAAAGCTGGAAAAGTGTAACTGTTAGTTTCTCCATGTCTGTCATTCTGTCTGCATGTAACGGCCCAAGAAGCACCAAGAATTTCCATGAGATGTGATATTTGAAAATTTTACTATAGCTGATATATACCAATATTGGTTACAGTCACAAAACAGTAGTGGGCACTACATGAAAACATACATCAATTTCTGAGCACATCTCAATCATAATTTACTAAATACTTGTCACAGCAGTTGATGTTTCAAACAGGTGTTGCATGGAAAAGTAAAGCACATTTTATGTCCAGTTATGCCCAGTTAATTAAAAACAGTAATTGTTATGCTGTCATCTCATAATTCAGGAAATGCAGAGATAATAATAGAAGCAGCATGTCAGATTAGACAGACTAAGTACATATTCTATAGCTTGTGAATATAAACTTTATATGATGAATTGTACAAGTTTAATTCCTATTTTGTTTGTGGTACAACTTATTTATATTAACAAAACAAAGTACCATTTTTCCTTATTCTAATGCCAGTCTGAAGTATGCATATGCTTTTTGTTCAAGTGGCCATAAATATATTATTGTTTATATTTGCAGTATACGTACCAACAACTGGAAAAAGTGACGTTGAGAAAGGCAGCAACTTTGAGAAAGTTGGTTTTGAAAAAGCAATTCAACTTACAGGCAAGTGATTATATTAATCTGCAAGAGTATATTTTTAAAACTCTTTCATATATGTGGAAAATAAAAACTAATGTTTGTAATAACCTGTAATGTTAAAGGTCTCTAACAGTCCCTTTAGTGAGAGCAGGATTCGTATATACTGCCAGACAGAAAGTCCATGCTGCATTTTCAAATGGGTCTGAATGACACATACAGCTGTCATGTCTGTAAGACCATTTACCTACTGAGTTCCTGTGTGAAAGCACCTGCTCACACAGACACACATGCACATGCATGCACTGTAGTCTGAGGGAAAAACCAGCACTGCTAAAAGTGCATATCTTTGGAGTAAGGTCTATTGAATATTTCAGGGTATGGAAAATTCCACTACTTTCTGCTGGCTACATGTGGTTTTGTGAGTACAAGTGAAGAGATGGATGTAATCTCCATGTCTTTCATCCTTCCATCGGCAGAATGTGACTTGAATCTCAACACCCATACAAAGGGCTGGCTCAACTGCATAATTTTTATTGGTAAGAGACATGTCAACATGGGGTTTTGAATCATTACAGTATGGAAAGGAATATTGCCATGAAGTAATTTAGTTTGTGTTGAAATTACAACAGTATTTGGTACTGCACATAACTTATTGCCAAAAACTGCACCCTAACAGATAAGCAATTAAGGTTCAAGAATAACGAACAGATTGTGCAAAGGACATTGAAATTTGTGAGATTTGAGGTTCTTGCAATGGGGTTGATAAAGATTCAAATTGTCTGATATATGATATTATGTCAGTCAGTAAATAGTTACTGATGTTTCAGAGGAGCTTGCTGCCTCCATCTGCATGGTCTAAGCTGTCCAAGAAGACTAAAGATGGAAGCAGAAAGCTCCTCCAAAATATTGGTAACTATTTACCAGCCACCATGACATAATATCCCATAAAATTTGTATTTTCACATTGATAGTTATCTTCACATTTTATCCCTGGTACACATATGTTATTTGGTCCTATGGATTATTACAATACACTGCAAAGAGTTTTTTTTTGTGTACACAGACATGAAACCAAGAATTACTACTGAGATACTGATAAATTTTAGGCATTGATATTATGAATTCCTTAAATGGAACTATAAATAGTTACTATTTTTAAAGGTACATTGTGAATCTGACACTGAAATTACTGGTAACTGCTGTATAGAAATAATGAGTCAATGATTATGAATATTGTCATGTGTTTAAGGTATGATGGCTGGTGCATACGCATGGGGCTCTGTGGCAGATTCCGTGGGCCGCAAGAAAGTGTTAATTGCCATCTCAGTAATGAATGCTATCTGCATAGTTGCCTCAAGCTTTTGCCAGACATATGAAATGTTCATGCTCTTTAGGTTTCTCAATGGAGCTGCGTAAGTATTATAGGTTCAAGTTTGAACTGCCCTGCGCATATTAATAAGTGTTAAATATTCAAACTAGCAAGATATAATTATTAACAATTTTTGTATGAACCGAAAATCATAGTCCTGTGTTAGTGTATGCAATGTAAGTCGCATCCAACATGTATAGTTAGCGACTGTACATGCATTGCATATGCAGTACATGACACGAGAATAAAATGAAGCAGATTGCTTGTGAATATTTCATATTAGGCCACTGTGTGATATACATAATAGACAGAATGAGATGTTCCACATCCTCCGAAATTGAGTTGGTCTTTGTTTGTACCCTCATTAAAAACTGCATACACAAAATGATTATAAGCATGGAATAATATTTCTTTGTATACATATATGTAATATATTGTCAGTAATAAGTTGTTTTGGGCAAAGTTACATGACATGGACTGAGTTTCTATTTGGTTAGGTGAGCACTTTTTGTTTTAGTTTTCCTTTCTGTTTGTTGTGTTAGGTTTGTGCCATAGTTGGTGTTTTAGTACAGTACAGAAATATGAGGCCATAATTACCTTGAATTACTATGATGCGTACCACATCATGCATATTTTCTACTTTGGATATTTAGTGGTAGTTTCTTGTTACTGCCATCTTCCAGTCGTTTGTGGAACTTTGACAGGTACACTACATCTTGTTTGTATTCCATCGCTATTATATTTAAGACTAATAACATATTAAATACACATATCACCCAGTTATGAAGGTGTGACAATTGCCATATATTTTGATAATGGCTGTGTGATTGAATGTCTGGACAGAAACACTGAAGCTAATGAAGGCCTAAACATATTTTATGTATGTCTAGATAATAAATGACTAAATATTTATTGGAACAAAAAAAGTTTTCTTGAAAATTTTAGAGAAAAATTAATCACACATTTTTACCCCCTTTACATCACTGTAGCCTTGATTGTTTTCGGTATAATAAAATGATAAACCAAAATTTCAGAGACCCAAACTTGTTATGTTGCTGTACTAGACTTCATGTTGTCACGTCCCAGATGGTGATCGAGGCTGACAGACAAATGGACTGCATGATTTCCGGCTTCTACCACAGTGTAAATGAGATCTTCACTCTTCTGGGATGTTACGTGGCCTGTATTGCTTGTTAGTTACTGACCTTTCAGGACAACCTAACATCACCCAATCTTCTTGGATTGCCTAACTCTTGAAGATGGGAACAATAAGTTGCCCTGAAACGTCTGTAACTATCTACAAATCTACACTGCATAAGATCACAGAAGGGTGAAGATATCAAATTGATTGCATATCTGAAGACATGAGAATAACTCAGAGTGACAGTAAACTGTGACAGAACATTGAACAATTCTGGGATATAACGCCCTGTCCATTTGTAAATAGTTACCACTGTTTAAGCTAACCTTGCAGCTTCTATATTCAGGTATATCGAGGAGACAACACGCTCCTCTGAAATGTCTTACTATTACTACTACTATTACTTACACTACCCTGAAGACTTTATCTTCATCAGCAACACTGTGAAAACCTCAAGTTATGTGAACTGACAGACTTCCTGGTAGTCTCGCAAATGTTTTATATCAATTTCTTTTCCTTGTCTTATGCATGGGTTTTTCCAGCATCATTACCCTGAACGGTTCAAACCTGAATGTATTTTATGCTAACACATTTTCTCATTGTCAAGCCTTTCATATGTTTGTGATTATTTTTTACACTTGGGTAACAAATTTCCTTTCTTTTTTAGGCTTGGTGGAAGTGGTCCTGTTATATGGTCTTACTTTGCTGAATTCCAACCAAAAGCTAAACGAGGGTCAATGTTAAGCTTTATGGCTGCATTTTGGACATTAGGAAACCTTTTTGTTGCTTGTGAGTCACGAACAGAAGAGTTTCAGCAAATAAATTGTATCAGTTCTTCATTTGATTTATGAAAGAAAAATCATGACGAGCACTGTATTTTATTTCATGCATTTTACTATTTCTGGAAAATAATTTAAGTTGCACTAATAGTGTTAATAACTAAAAGAAGTCTAAGAAATAATATTCACATATATGTTATCTGAAAAGTGTGTGAAATTAATTTTTTCTTCTGAATCCTTGCAAATTTATGTACATAAAGTTTATGTTTATGCTGAATTACTGGGGTTTAGTTCCTAGCAGGGGCAGGGATTTTTTTTTTTTGCCATTGCTTCCAGCTAGGTCTAGGATCCATCTAACCTTTTATAAAATGTTTTTCCTAGAGATAAAAGCAGTTGGAGTGTGAAGTTGATACTTGTCTCCAACTGGTGCTGAGGTTAAGAAGGCATGAAGCTTTATTTCCCTACCCCATATGTCTTAATGGTGCAGTTTATGCACATGGGTGACTTTAAATTATATACTTCTTTTTTGTAGTACTGATGTTTATAAACTGTACTGAACTTCTTCTTCTAATTTTCAGGTCTAGCATGGTTAATAATTCCAAGCAGTATGGGATATTTTTCATCATCTTTTAAGTACAATTCATGGCGTATATTTCTTCTAGTTTGTTCAGTACCTAGTTTTGTTGTGGCTTTTCTACTGATATTTCTTCCTGAGAGCCCAAAATTTTTGCTATCACAAGGTGACCGTGAAGGAGCACTGAATGTTTTCAGAAAGATATATCACATCAACACAAGCAAACAGCATGATTTATATCCAGTAAGTTGAATTCTTGCTATGATAAGGTACAATAATACGTACAGTTCTTCTGATGTACTAAGTGTCATAAATTAAGCAACACAAGACAGAGGTTTTTGTAAACTTGAACAGTTTTTTCTCTTATTCATGTTTGTGTAATTACTATAAATCGGATTTGTTTGTTTCTTGTATATTATGTCCGTGAGCTCAGATAACTGAGTCAGTATAATGACTATGCTTTAGGCTGGATGATGCTGGAATTGATATTAGATTTCTGCCAGGGGTTTCCAGACCGGCGCTGAAGCTCACTCAGCCTAATATTTTGTGGGCACTGGAAAGCTTTTTTCCTTGGTGGCAAAGCAGCTAGTGCATAAAGCTGACCACTCACGTCCATCTAGTGCTGGGTTAAGAATGCATGCAGCAATATTCCCATTTACCTATATCCCTTCATGGCATGGTGCTTGGTTAAGCACATGGATGAATTTATCTTTACTTGATATTATGTCTGGATGTTATTTTGATTCATATATACTGTACTGTTACACATATGCAGTGTGTGAAAGATAAATGGATGTGGTATTGAACTGTGCACAGACTGGAAATATTAGTTTCATGGGAACTTAGAAGATTAATTATAATGATTCAAATACCATTTTCAAATATACATTGTATTATGCATGAAAGGTAAAAAGTATATATAAATATGAAAAGTCTGTAAAAGGAGGAGCAATTTACCAGATGAAGATCCAGGTAATACTGAATGCAGTTAAAAAATATTGCTCACGCGTCCTATATGAGAAGTTGTAAATATTATTTATGTAACTCTCTACCTAGCGATCCGTGGCCGTGCGGTCTAAGGTGTGGGTCTTCGGCGCTCGCTTACTAGGATCGTGGGTTCGAATCCCACCGGGGGCATGGATGTCTGTCTCTTGTGAGTATTGTGTGTTGTCAGGTGAGGCTCTGCGACGAGCTGGTCCCTCGTCCCGAGGAGTCCGACTGTGGTGTGTCTCAAATGTGTGTGACCATGAAACCTCGACGAAACGAGGAGGCCCAGGCCCATATAAGGCTGTCGAGCCATAGAAAAGAAAACAAACTCTCTACCTATGTTTACTAACTCTTATTATTACCACGTGAAATTATTTGTGATGGAAGACTTGGGGGTAGGAAACAGTATAGAGGTATGGAAAATAGATAGAAATTCATTCACTAAAAAGTTATATTCAGAGAAAACAGTAGTGTTTGAAATCTATGTTTACTTGCAGGTAAAGGAGTTACTAGATGAATTTCCAAAAACTGAAGAAGAAATTGAGAAAGAAGCTGAGGATGTTGGAAAGTGTCGAAACATGATGAATGATATTGCGGACAACAGCAAGCAACTCTTCATCTCCCCAATACTGAAGTTTACTCTCATTTCTATCACAATTAACTTCACTTTTCATATTGGGTAATTTATTTACTATTAAAATGAATTATTTTCTAGAGTAAAGGACACACCTTTTCCTGGAAAATGCTGCTTCAAATCTTCTGAAGGTTTTTTCCTTTAAAGTCTCTAAAATCTAGATGCATCTTATAGTCCAGAAACTACCTCCCTAGTATTTGTATTGTAGTTACTGGCTACAGCTTGGATATTTGGTCTGCAGTAGGATAAGAGATTTTTCTCTTTACCATGATTTTATGAACAATGTCAAATAATTCATATTACACTAAATATAACTAACCATTCTGTGTGTGTGACAGATTTTATTTATTTATTTATTTATTTATTATACAGAGTGAATAAAAATCAAATCACAGAAAGATTACAAATAAACCCCTCTTCTAATTAAATTCTGTAGCACACATCATACGCTAACTTCAATTTTGTGTATGTAATACATAGCAATTTCAAACAGTTGCTCTGCTGGTACATTACCTTCTTTGTGACCAATAGCAGACCACTGGGGCCTTGAATAATGGCCCAATGATGAGTTCTGCTATGTCATTCCTTTTCATTCAACAAACGTACAGAACTGATATATATTGTTGCCATTCACAAACACACATTATTCTCATTGTTGTTTCAGGTATTATGGACTTATGATGTGGTTTCCTGAGTTGTTCAATCGTTTTAACGAGTATTCTCAAGCACATAAAGGACAGGAAGCAAGTGTGTGTGAAGTAACGGAATATGTTGTAAAGGAAGGTTTGAGATCTCAGGGGAAATTTTGCAGTGATAAAATTCATAGTGATGTGTTTATGGAATCCCTTATTACAGTGGCAGCTGCATTTCCAAGCAACATTCTTGCTGTACTTTTCATGGATAGGCTTGGCAGAAAATTCTTTCTCGGTAAATATAATAAATTATGTAAGATATCTATGTAACAATATTTCTGGCAGTAGAATCTCAAGGTTCAGTGCTGCCAGCACCAAATCCACCCACTGGTTATGACCCTCCTGACCTCACAATTTATTTCTCTGAGATCAATATTAACAGTATTCTCCTCTTATCTTTTCAGTACTCCAAGTGATTTATGCACCAAAATTCTACATACATTTCTTGTCTCCCATATCAAAGCAACATATATAGTCTCCTCTTTGATTTTGCTACTCTGACAATACCAAGTGATATGTATAAATCATGAAATTCTTTGTCGCATAATATCCTAAATTAGCCACATAATGCAACCCTTGCTGCTCAATATATGTTGTTGAGAACTTCGTTTATAAAGAAAATAATGTAAGAAGTGAACAAAAATATATAAATAAAAGGAAAATAAAACAAATGAACAATCAGTGTCATTAAAAGGATACATTAAGCACAGATATAGCAGCATGGTAAGGAAACAGAACTATAATCATCAATAAGATAACTCAGAACTATGTACTGTTTTGGAACATGTACCATATATTATTGTTATGATTGTTTAAACATACAACTAGAGCCATAAAAAATATCACTCCCTTAATGAGAAACTTAAGTGCACATCTTCATGTTTTGTGAAATTGTAAAGGTTACACATATATGTAAGGATCTAATTAAAGTGCAGCTTCCTGATAATATATACTGTATTACAGACAGGCTAAAGCACATTATTTTCTTAATTGGAAATCATTTATTCATTCTGTAGTCTGTCTTATGACAGATCCACAGCCTCTTCCAAATCGAAGTCTCCACAGAGTGCAATCCAGTGCTTCCTCTTTCAGTTACCAGTATCCCCCTGTTTCGTTAAGGTCATCCAGTATCTGCTTGCGTCTTTTTCCTTGTCTTGCCATCACTTCTATCCTTCCTTCTATCTTTCCCTCAATAACGTGTTTTAGAAGGCAGTTCCTATGCAAGATGTGACTAATCCAGGTAGCTTTCCTTCTTTTTATTACATGTAGGATATTCCTTTCCTTCTTGACTCTATGTAATACTTCATTTCTCACACGATTGGTCCAACTGATCTTTCCATCCTTCTCCAGCACCACATTTCAAAACTTTCCAGGTATTTCTAATCTACTTTCCGAAGTGTCCAAGTTTCAGCACCATACAAAGCTATGCTCCAAATGTATCACTTTACTAGTTTCTTCCTGAAATTTAAGCCCAATTTGCTGGTGAAAAGAGCCTTCTTCTTGCTGACTGCTGCTTTTACCAGGGCAATCATGTATTTAATTTCACGTGTACATCTTGCATAATGTTATCCTGCTGCTCAAATAGTTAAAATATTCCACATTTTCCAGTTGTTTTTGATCTGTCATAATCTATTTTGGGGATGGTTGTCTTGAGATTTTCATTATCTTAGTTATTTCCACATTTATTTCCATTCCATAGCATCTTCATCCATCCATATATGGCACTACAGCCCCTTCTGGACCCTGGCCTCCCTCAAAAGTCACCTCCATTCTTCTTTCTCCCCAGCTTGTCTCCTCCATCCTCGTATTCCTAGGACCTGTAATGCATCTCCCTGGAGGACGTCCTCTTGTTCTTGGTTTTCCTATTGATCTTATGTTGTGCAATTTATTTCCATAGCATCTGCCAACTTCAATTACTCTGTCAATCATGCCCTGTAATACCGTTTCTTCCTCAGTCAGTAGCACAAGGTCATCTTTACATTTCACAGTGTAACTTACTTGTCCTATTTTGAAGCCTCTGAACCCTTCAAAGCTTTCTTGCTAAGGTACTCGCTGTATAAGTTAAATAGTATCGGTGACAAAGAGCATCGTTTTCTAACTCCTCTTTCAATTTTCACACTTCAGTTGGAAATGAAGACCTCAAATTCATATCATTCACAAATGATTTATGTTCCATTCTAGCCTTCTCTGTTCCTGAGCACATCAGCTGTCACATAAGCATTAGTGCATATGAAGCCTGCATCTGCTGGGAATTTTGAGACTATTTTTCCCCTGTAATTCACCTTAACTTATTTTATAGAAGAGTGCCAACAGCGGCTTCTGAAAATATTTTGCGATGCCAAAAAGAGCTCGTGTGATGGAACATTACCATTTTCTCTTCAAGTGTTGTCTTGTATTTCATGCAGATAACGTGGATTGTTTACATGAACTCTGACTTTCAGTGTTCCCCACAAATAATAACTACACAGATTAGGATTTGGGGTCTCTGCAAGTTATTAACTGTTTATTGTCGCATCCCTCTTCCAGTGCAGGTGTTTAGGAATATTTTCTGTGGCCCATAGTATTTTCTTGCATAAAGTAACCATCCATTCTCTCTTCACATATTTCCCTGAAGAAGTGTGCCAGGATTAACTGCCGATAACAGCCAGAATTTATTGCTTCTTCAAAAAACATAGATCATACACTTTTGTGCACACTTATTGCACACCAGACTCTCATTTTGTCATACAAAGGAACATCATCAACTGCATGGGGTTTTCTGAGAAGAACATGTTTTCCAATATTTTTATCCAGCACTGAACCTATTGTTAACAGTTTTTTTCGCTGTTCTGTATATGGTTCTTCTACGTGGTACTGTGGATGCAATATTATTTTTACAAAACTTTTGGTGACGTTTTTCCCATTACGTGTATTTTGCAAAAGTACTACAAATGAACACGATGTTGAACTGAATACCGTTTACAAGTGCACTGAAAATGAGTCCACTTGCACTCCATGATTAATGAGAGATGACTGTCCCCAGCTTGTTCAGGTTTCAGGGATGAAGGCACATCAGTTGTGCAGAGTAGCATGCCTGCACAAGCTGAGACCATGTTTAACTACATGCAGGGACAAAATTAATCTACCCCTCCATATACTAATTTTTAATTTGTAAGCATATAATAATTGAATAGCTTTAGAAAGGTCTGTGTGGTTTGGATTTAAGCATTATTTTGTTTTCAATGGAATGTTTATTATTATTATTATTATTATTTTGTGGCACACAGGAATTTGTTGTAGCATGCCAGGGTGATGTAATATGTAATAGAGAAGTATTATATTGTGTCCTTCAGAAACCTAGTTTTCTGCAACCTTTTAAACTTCTCATAAGAGATATATTTGTACTGTGCTGGCTGCTGATGCTCATAACAATGCAATATATTTGTATGGCAACTGTTTCTTGTTTCAGTCTTCAGTACGTTTTCTTCTGGCCTTTGTGCCAGTGGTATGTACTTCGTTACCAATACAAAACAAAATCTCATAGTGTCAGCTGTGTTCAGCAGCGTTATCAGCTGTGGTAATGCAGCCCTTGACTGCCTTATTACGGAAATATTCCCAACAAATTTAAGGTAAGACTGCTCTGTTTTTATACAGTTATTGTTTTAAGCTATCCCATTACTGGCCTTGACAGGCCCTTAGGGCTCCAGGAGGTTGAAGCTCCCAGAATTTCTCGACAGTGGGTGTATGAAGGTGGTAAGGTTGTCAGCCCTATGCACCGGCTGCCTTTACCCCCCAGGAGATATCCCTGGTACTCATTTCTGTTAGAGGCTGAATCGACCCCAGGGCCATAGTGTGGCTGGAAGAATTAAGTCAATGAAAAATCCCAGTGACCCCATTATAAATCGAACCCACAACCTTCGAGCTTGTAGCAGAATGCCTCAACCAACTGCAACACCATGTACCCTCAGCCACTGGTTTAGGATGTATAAATACGTTCTGAGACTGACACATATATATATATATTTTCAAACTCCTTGAAAAGTTCAGAGATGCAGATGCAATGGCAGTAGTATTGTATATTCTTAATCTAGATGTGCAGGCCCATTAAAACACCTGCGTTCAGTCATCTGATAGTCATGGTGGCATCGGTAAGTATTGTGTCGCTCTTCAAAATAGTCAGTCTTAAAGAACAATATGTGTTATAATCAGTAATATTTCTTATGAAGCTTGACCTGAACTGGGAAATACAACAGCTAACAACAATAGAAGGTTGAGGACAGCCTGCTTCCAAAGCCTTCAGTTGTCTCTCTGTAGTTGTGCAAAAACTTTTTCCCCAAGCAATCAGAGCAGTGCAGTTATGACATCTTCCAGTATAGCCGTGGAAAGTAAGTTTTGAAAAATGCTTAACACTTGGCAACACTTGTGAGTTTGGTTCTGTACCAGGAGACTCAACCTGAACTTTCTAACAGGCAGATAACTAAAACTTGCCTAACCCAAACACCTCATTCTGTTACACAGCATTATTCTGAATAGTTTTTACCCGAGCTTCTTGAGGAAAAAAGTTGAACTCGGGAAACCGACTTGAAACCAAGCATAATGTTCAAAGCGTATTACACGATGGAAGCAGTTAGCCTTTTTTTTTATTTTTAGAAGGGCCCTGCAGCAGAAGCTATGGACGCACCACAGCCTTAAGGCTTTTTGTGCAACCCTGTGATGAAGATGAAAGATAATCAGTTTTTTTTCATTTTTCCAAGTAATGGAGCACCAGTGGAATGAAATGGACAGGGGAAAACCGAAGTACTCGGGGAAAAACCTGTCCCAGTGCCACTTTGTCCACCACAAATCTCACATGGACTGACCCAGGATCGAACCTAGGCCTCCGCGGTGAGAGGCCGGCGACTAACCACCTGAGCCATGGCACGGCCAAGCAGTTAGCCTTCAATGACATTTTAGTGGTTTTCAAAGTTATAAAACAGCCAAACATCGGTTGAGGAAGACCAAGGGGGTGGCCTCCCGTCAGCATCCAAGAATTATATCAGAATTATTTGTATATGACATTTGGTTTGTACTCATTTCTTTTTGCCACCAAAGTTGACATACTGCACTTATGAAATGTGCTAATCAGTCCTCAATGATGATGTGAGTATGCCTGAAGTGTCAGCAAAATTTGTTCCACATTTACAATCACCGAAACCACCATCATATGACGGTATGCTTTAATCTCTATCCTCGTGTCACAGAAGTTCCAGACTTCCTTTCCAATATCATAACAAATGAGGTGCTTCAATTTATGAGTATGCTGCACAAACAAAGCAAAAATTCTGCCACTCGAACAGTCCTAGTTTGTCTTGTGAACTGGTGTGAACAAATGTTAGGAAGATCTAGTTTACTGTATGCACCTTCCTGAAAGTAAATCTGTAAAATGAGAGATTTTGATTCAGTTGCATGATTATGTTAGAAGAACATTCATAGGAACATGGAAAAGTAGCACCTGGCTGTGTTATAATAATGTATGTCCCCACACTGCCCAATCTGCAGTTGAATTTCAGGTGAAACAAATTTTCTGTATTACCAGTTTCTCACTACTACCCACTTTTGGCCCATTACAATCTGTTGCTCTTTACTGAAATGAAAACTGAACATAAAGGAAGATCTTCGTTCTTCTCAGATATTGCGCTCTATCACTGGCCGTTTGTTGCAAACTGTTTTGAGACCATGTCCTAGTCTCATCTCAAAGGGCTTTGTCACTGGAGATCTGACCCTTCATATTGAGGCCATTACACGGTCTCAAAACGGTGGGCAACAAACACCCAGTAATGGAGCACAATATCCCAGAAGAATGAAGATCTCAACTGGACCGCTCCCAAGCCTGAAAAATCACTTAAAGAACAAGATTCCTCAGTAAGGAGCATGTCATTGAAAACATGACTAGGAAACTAAGAGCTGTCACAAAGCAGAGCTCTGGGCAGGCTATTCAGTGGCGTGTGAGAACTTAATATCATGTGTCTCACTATCAGTCTCAGAATCAATTTTTAGGCCCATCAATTAATATTCAGGAAGTATATGAGCCACTTTATTACATACTTTCTTAACTTAAACCACAAACCTCACCTCCCCAACACAATTTATATAAAACATTTGTAAAGTTACAGAAAACATCCTAGTACTTTTGGAAATAACTTGTTGCAATATCTTAGTTCATATTCCTAAAATTCTGAAATACACTTTTTCCAGAGCAACTGGTGTAGCAATATCCATGGTTGCTGCCAGGCTAGGAGGTATCATTGGCAATATTGTGATAGCAACTCTGTTGGACATGTACTGTCCTGCACCAACATTTATAGTGGCTGGACTTCTTATAGGTAAGGATCATATTGCATAAATATATTCTAATGTGGGACTAGAGAGATAGAGAGATTAATTTTATTCAATTCATACTTTCATTTCTTAGAAACCTCTAGAGTGCTTAGTTGGTATATTCACTAGACTATGGACTGGACAAACAAACAAACAAACAAACAAAATAAGTGGTTAGATTCCTGGCAGGGGCTGGAGATTGTTCTCTTCTAAGAAGTCTCCAAACCAGCTAGCACAGGAACCTCATTTTGAAAACCTACATTTCTTCTCAGTGCATACTCTTTCTCTAAAATTTTGGTACAAAAGGATAAAGAGAATATTATGGCATACTCTTTTTTTTTTCAGGAGGTGGATTACTATGTTTGATGTTACCAAACACAACGCGTGAACCACTTTCTTGACACTAACTTAATTCATCGTCATCACATACTGAATCCACGCAGCGAAGGCTGCCCACAATCCTGTCAGAATGGTATGACTTTGAAGCCACAAAGTGAAGATGAAATTAGTGGTTTCATGGAATGTCCACGTAGGAGAGCAACCATGTAGAAGTAGCTTTATTAGACATAATTGATTCCAGATATATATATTGTAAAAAGGTGACATAACATTATTTTTAAATAAGGGACACTTGTTCATAATTTGCTACTTTAATGCTAATGAGTTGGTTACTGTGTACACTGATGTGTGCACTGCAGTCTGTCAATACAGGGTGAATGCAACAGGTGTTGCCCTTTACAAACACACGTTGTGCCTGATAGCTTTAAGACTGAAGGTCTGTTTTCTAAATACAGAAAGAGGTTTCATTTTACTGAAGTGCCAATGCCATCTTTTATGCCATAGCTGTGGAGAGGAGGTTGGGAATATTAACAAATGAAAAATTTGGTGCTATGTAACTCGTGTTGACTGTAAATGCAGCATGGTAAATAATGAAACCATACTGCTGTTCTAGGTGGCAGCTTCAGCCATCTGGCTTTGGACAAGCCAGACCACAGGCAAATGAAAACAGTTTTGAGCCTCAAATCATAATGCAGTGGCACATGGTAGGCTTTTTTGCCAGTCATTCTAAATTACATCTTCAATGGTTCAATAGAAACTGTCATCACAGATACAAATTTGGCAACACATTCCTCCTTTTTCTATTTAAATTTAAACTCGTATTTGCATTCATCACGTGTATGACCTTTTGCTAAATTCTGAAATTTTTCAGAATTTAACTGTAACTGTAATTGCTAAGGTGATCATTTTGACAGGTTGGCTGCAGAAAGAGTTGCATATGACAAAATATGGTTTGAGATATGTCATGTTATTACCACTGACAGGTGAACTGAGCTTCAGTACAAGATGCCTTATAAATGGGGTGTTATGGGGTAACTGTCTGCATTGTGGGCCAAGTGTTTCTGAGATTTTCCCTGAGAAACTGTTTTACTTGGTTAAACATTTTAATAATTTGACTCTTTCAAAGTATAATAAATTGAAATCATAGACAAGTTGAGTAAAGGCTTTGAAAATAGATTTAAATGTTTAAACATTTATGACTTGCAATTTCCATTTTCTAATGAAGTATTGCACTCTGCAAACATTTATGTGTTTGTTTTGTGAGTTAAACTTAGGTGAAATCTCTCCCCAGGATACCCCTAGTCTGTCACTGAATATTTATAGACCATGCAGTATACTGTCATACAAGCACAGTATTAGTTATTATTAAATATTACATTGCTTTAATAGCCACAATATCAGATGTCAGTACAATTTTGTAATTCTGTACTAAGAAGTTCCACACTTATGACAAATTAATACTGCAGATCTTTGGAATGCATGTGCATGTAATGGGCCAAACAGCTCTGACATATTCATGTTTTATCAAGACATCTTCAACATATGGTCATTTAATATGAATTCCAGGTCATGCAATGTACATTACAATTAGGACACAAGAGATTATACAGATAACTAAATGCTTTTAAAAAATGATCAGCTATTTAACTACTGAAAGTAGACAGAAATGTCTTTGTCCATTTTGGTCAATAGGTGTATTCTGTCTTGATTCAGAGCACTACAATTTGCAGGTGCAATTGTCATTCTGACTGCAGATAACTCTCACTGTAAGCTGAAAAAGTAAAATAAACCCACTTGAGAAAGGATTGTGTTTATAGCAATAATTTGTTGCACAGTATAAAGTTTTTGTAGTGATAAAAAAAATTTTAACACTATCTTCTGGACACACCGAGGATTTCTGTGGCCTTGAGGATGTCAATAAATGTAATTTTAGAGTTAAGACTTTGAAGGATAAAATCAATCGAATTTTTATTTAAAGACTCAATTCCTACCTCACAGAGAAAACACATCTCCATTGTGAAGACCAATCAGTTAATGTTTATGGGGAAAGAGCTGCTCTTTATTATAAGAACAGTATGGAACACACAAATATGCTGCATGGGGAAAATGTAGTAACACTGAGCTTTAAAGGGTTAAACAATCATAAAACATATGATTAGTAAAAATGAAAGTGTTGAACTTGTCAGGTTTTAAAGACTGTGGGAAATGTAATTGTCAGTATACAGTTGTACATTTATTAATTCCGATTAAACAGTTACAAAGACTAACCACTTTTCGTTCATTCATTCTGTATATTATTTAATTTGGGTGCAATGTGTATTTTTACAATATACATACTTTTTTCTTGAAAATCAATACAGTATACATATAAATGACCTCTAGCTTTTGTAATCTTTCAATATACATTTAAACAAGCTAATAAACTAATCATAACAAAGAAACAGTTACGTTAAGTATGGCATTTTATGTTATTTTAGTCATAATAATTTCAAATCAAAATTGTCATAACTTCAACTTAAAAAATCAAAATTACACTGTGTCAAATTATGAAAAGTAAACATAACTTTTTGAGGCCCTCCATAGCTAATATATAAACTCAGTAACATTTGTTATCCATAGTAAATACTTTGTTTTTACATAACTTTTAATAATGAGTAAAGAATATGTTTGGAGAGTGGGGACATGTTTCAAAAGTTTTGGCCACACTTTTGTCATTTAAAGCAAAAGTTTTTGCCTATTCCAAAACAACGAGACAGAATAATTTACAAGTAGGTATGTATAGTAATACTATGTGCACCCTGGAACTTATAGCTCTTCAGTCTTCATTTACATGTCACACAATGTCGTGCAAGCAATTCCTTTGCCCAGAAATATGTTAATTATCACACACTCTAACACAGCACCTCAGTTAACAACCAGTAATACTAAACAAAACATACAGGAATTTTATATTCTCATGGCAGTGGGTATTAATATTACAGTCATGCAAGAAGGGTGACACTGCACGGGTTAATAGACAGGTACCAACATTTCTCTAAATCTTGGTACCTATATACCAAATAACACAGCATCAAATCCTAGAAGAGTGTAATCTGAATAATAGTACCAAAGTGTATTCTGCTGAAACCACCAGTCAAGTTTTGCTGTTGCACAAGCACATACAATTTCTGCTCAAACATTTTATTAAAATTAAGTACTAGTAGATGTGCATGAGGATTATGACAATATGATGTCTTGTCAGTGAATACTTTTTCTGAAAGCAAGAAAAAGATGAAAACAACCACGTTGTAGTTATATGACGTACAGAATCACGGACATAGAATTAAACATTGGAATGCTCAATTTAATACAGATTTGCTCAGTATTGTGTATTACATTTCATGCCTCCTACATATGAGAAGTGTAAATACTGTAATTTATGACCAGGAATAGAATAGAATGGAGTACAATATCTGTCAGTCATTATTATAATTTAATTGTCAATACTGTTCATTTAAAAGCTATTTGTGCAATTACATGAAATGGTTCTTCCATTTCAAGGAAAATAACATTTAACTGGATTGATTACAAACTGTATGTTAAAACATTCAATGCATTAGGGCTAGTCCAAATAACTGTGGAATGTAACAGTGGGTTATGTGTAAAAGACAAGTTTCTCTTAATTATTCATGTATTACAGGATCCAGTTTTCTTTTTTAGTTTTTCATTTAATATAGCTGTTTTGCTTGAGTGATGAAAATTATTTGCAGTTAATAAACATTTCTATTTGGGATTATGCAGCCTAAACTGTGTGACTGAAGTTAAACTAATAATGCGGTGTGTAACAGCCTGACATTTAACCCTTCAATGCCGGCCTTAGTGCAATGTATGGACCTTTATTTCTTCACATGCTGCTTGCCTTGGTGAGCCATTATGTTTGTGAATGCATTTAAGGGTGCCAGAAATTTAATACTCCTCCATCCTGGGAAATAGTTGGAATTTAAGCCCCAGGTTCACTGAAGGGTTAACTGCAGTCCAGGACATACTAAACAGAGAAGCAAAATACAACTAAGGCTTTTTTCTTACTCCGAAAGGCAAATAGGTGCAAGAAATCTTCTGTAAAACAAATATTTCTCCAGTAATGGACATAAAAAGGATTGTTAATGGCATATTTTGAATATATGTTTTATTTGTAGATGTAATTTTACATTCATTTTCTATGAAAATCTATCAGCACTTCTTTCAAAGAGAACTTTTCCATTTCAGTTGTGTTCAAATAACAAGTATCAGTTTCCTCAGACACAGCAGCCTTCAAAATACTGCCCTTTGCCATCTACACATTTATGCCATTGTTCATACAGTTGTATGAACATTTCTAGAAGCCACCCTGCATGACCTCATTCAAAGTCAAAAAAGGCTTCTCACATCATTTTTCCCCATTAGTGTGATCTTATCTGAACGTTACAGTTGTCAGCAACTTCCACATGGAATATTGTTGTTTACTTTGGCGTCATACAGGAACTATCGAGGTTATCTGCAACACTCTTTTGGGTAAAATTACTACCAATCCTGACACAGTTGCCTTATTGTTCTGCATCAGAATTTCTGACAAAATGTACTGGCAAATAATGCATATTCTGATCCCTACCAAGGATGGTAAAGCACTTACCAACAGAAAAGTTTTCTCATCAATTGCCTTTACTGCCTAACAATGATTACAGCTCAGTCTGTTGCATTGTCTTATGTAGTCCTCATTCTAGTGCTGTAGGCCTTCTGTTGTCATCCACAGACAATTACAGTCGAACACAATTCCTGGTTGACTGTAACTGTCTACACATTATACAGTTGATGACACAACAGTATGTCTTTAACTAAGATTAAAACATTATTTTCTCAACATCAGCTGTCATTCATCTGTATTTTATACACAACAAAAACAATTTTTTCTAGAATTTCCATTCTTAGCCAACACTAGCACAAATTAATTTTGGGTGATGGAAGTAAAATTAAATTGCATGCAGCCTCATATAATAAATCTCCCTGGCATATAATTAAGAAAGCCCCACATCCTTGCTGAAATATATTACATAAAACTTGTTTTCCATTATAAGATAAATATTTAGGGCTGCTGAATTTTACTGTTTGGACACTTCGTTAAATATAACTTTCATCACATTAGGCTTGAATGTTTATTAACTGCACAAGAGTTTGACAGTGGACTGCCTATCCACAATTAGAGAGAAGGCACACAGGTACAGACTTTGTAATTAGTTGAAATGAGTAACATAATTTGAATTTAAATTATAAACACGTACTGTGTAGATACACTAGTTGAATATGTATGCTATGAATGAAACAAGGACATAATTTACCAATGCTCAAACTTTCAGGTCTCAACTGTTGACAGATAAAATGTAATATTATCAATATTGTAACCAGTTGTTATTAAAGGATATTGTTTTGTGGCACAAAAATTGTATTTTATCCTCACAGAGCATATCTTCCTCCCCAGGTAGAGTTAGATTGCTGGATGGAGATCGTAGACTGAGACAGACTTCCTGAATAAATAACAATAATAATAACACGCTTTCAAAGTCTGGATTTGCTATTGGTTTACTTTCAATTAGCAACACGAATTCCTTCATATTACCATAATCAAAATAACCCAACTACAGCACTTAAATCTCCTAACAAAATTCTCATGCATTTACAGAAATGTCTACATAAACACTTCCCATAAAATCCACCCCTACACATTATCACCTTTATCTTCCATCGGGGCATGTACTGGTGCAATAACACTGCATTACCACACTGAGGCATAGAATGCAGTACCATATGGTTAATAAATTTGATACCTTTTTAAATATTGACAACAAAGTTCCCAGCAAGATTAGTCTTGAGGACTGTGTTCTTCTGGGATATACTGCGCCACCGGGTAATTGGTTCCCCGACTCTCAAGGCAATGTAAAGGGTCGAAATATTCAAGAATTCTTTCTGGATGTTTTGACCCTGGGGACTATTTCCCCAGGCGTATACAGTATATAACTGGGGCATGAAGTTGACCTCTCACCTCCATATAGTACCAAAGTTAAGAATGTGTGGAGCTATTCTGATGCAGCAGTGCACAATGACTGATGAGGGGTATGAATGTAATAATCAACAAGGCCAAGGTTAAAAGTTCCAGGCCAGAGTTTACCAGTCAAAACTGTTTCACTGTGGTTATGGAACACATGGAAGAAATGGCTCAATGCCACAAGTAGCCAGAGGATAAAGGAGAGGAAAAGGATGATGCAGAGATGCTTACACAGGGGTACCCCAACACAGATACTGTTAGTGACAACACTCAACATTGTTGTGCTGAGGTGAAATGAAAATTATATCAGTCCACAAGAAGTCATTCAGCAGCAATGTCACATCCAGTCTAAAAAATGAATGAAAAATACATGTTACTGCACAATAAATAAAAACAAATTGTTTTCATACATTTTTATTGGCATTTCTTTTGACATTTCAGTAGACCAACAGTTATTGATTGCTATGTCTAATTCCTCATCATTTTTTCCTTTTGACGAGCCAGCTTCTTCTTCGACACTTTCTTCTTTGCAGGCTCCTCTTCTGTGGCTTTTGCAACCACCTCTTCCTTCTCAGTCAAAACTACCTCAATGTGACATGGAGAACTCATGTATGCTGTAAATATTACTTTCATTAGCACAGATTAAGTTCAAACAATTTATATAAAAATGAAAATAACATATCTGAAAGGATGCAGCACTGTAGACAGTATTTTTGTGCAATATATGGCCTTTTTTATACCTACTGCAGTTACCTTCTGCTTTGTAGAAGAAATACATGCTGACTTTGGAACTTAGCTACATTACTTCCCATTGGAAAACAGGTCTTCCTGAATGCTGTTCCTCTTAATTCTCAAAGCATGATGGGATCTTGCAAATGCAACAAACAGCAACTATTACATGGTACTCTCATTAAGATGATACCAGATTTGATCCCAATCATGTGTAGATGTACATGGAAAGACAGCAGTGCAAAACAGAGTGACATTACACGAGAATCAAAGACAAGCCAATCCAGCTCCCATACCAACGCATAACTTAATATACCTCAATGGACAATGCCCAACAAATAAAGGGTATAATGAATAAATAATTTCACAAGTCTTTAGAGAAACAAAAAAATCCTGTTACACACAATTACTCTGTGCATACCCATAACTCATATGGCTTGTAAATGAAATACAAATGCTTAACATTTTCAAATATCTCATGTTACATAGCATCAAACTGTGTCTTAATAATATGATGAAGCTACACATCAAGCAGCACATTTTCTAGTTCCTGCAATGACAATTGAGTAATTTGTAACATTTAGGAAGTATGCGAGCACTTTGTTATAAAACTTAAAATGAATATGTTCAGTCACATTACCACACACACAGCCCTCACATGTAAGGGTTGTATGTTTACCAAAGGGAACACTGTGAATACATACGATTAATTCTTCCATGGGCTCTGTAAGTTCTCCTCCTAAGACATGGTGCCCGATTCACTTGAATGTGTTCAATGACCAAGCGATCAACATCTAAACCCTTGTTGTCTGCATTTGATTCAGCATTCTTCAGCAGCTGCATCAAGAATTCTGCAGACTTCTTGGGCCAACGACCTTGTGTTGTTTTCCACTGCTTGGCCTATGAACACAAAATACAACGCAAATTACGCAGTAATGCAATAATGCTGGGGAATGCTGAAATGAAAACAAAACTACACAGAAAAAAAGAAACATGCATACAGAAATACTTAATTAGGGAGCTAGTCATTTCGCACAGAGCAAAACAGATGAAGGAAAGCACGCACATGCGTGCGCGCCACACAAAAAGAATATACACATGCACAGATACACAACTGACTCTAAGCTTTCACTGTGATTCTATTTAATGTCACTCCTGTTTTTGGGTGCTGGCACTGTATGAAACTGGGCTGTGTTGCTCACATTTTAGAGGAACATGCCGCTTCCATCTTCATTGTTGCTACAGGGTAAGAATGCAGATAGTTTGTATGTGCTGATGGAGTCCCAGACTCTAAGGAAGCGTGGAGAAGCTGGTGTTCAGTTCCGTCCAGCAGGACTGGTACATCATGAATGGCTAGAAAATGACTCCTATGGGTTCGTCTTTTAGGTGCAGGACACAAGATGTGGCAATGAGATGATGTCTGTTCGAGGGTCAGTGGGGATGGGTGTGGGAATGACAGAAACAAGGGAAGTGTGTCACAGGAGGAAGAGAGATTGGTGGAGGTCAAATGAAGCTAGAAAGCTGATGCAGTTGTTCTGGTCTTGGAGAGTGGCCAGTAACAATGGCTGGGGAATCCTCTCTGTTCAAGTGTGTGGACAATGTTCTTCCATACTGGGTTTAATTCGCAGACCTCTCAATGACTTCACAAGTGATTGGTGGTGTGGATGGGAAGCTGCACTGCCATTTAATAACGACATTAACAAAATTATTCCATCATACCAGTAGTGATCCACCAGGTCCTGCAGATCAACTTGCATCAAAACTTTTTTGAAAAACGGGCCTACGAGGTAAGTCCAGCCCCCAGGTAAATGTGGTAGTTACACTTGGCAAACTCATCAAGTTTTATAACACCAATACAACTTGCTATAATAAAATCTGAAAATAATGAGGGAATTAATACTGCTTCAAATAAGAAGCACCTGCCTGAGCACATCGTCCGACACCTCCGTTGAATCGTCGAAATGGAACACATTCTTTATGTTCAACGACATTCTTCAAGTACTGCTGGGCACGTCTCAGAGCCATTCTTCTCAGGGTCATTGCAGTTTCCCTGGTATTCTAATAGAAAACAACAGTAGAAACATTAGACTGGTGGTTGTTTATCTCACAGTACAACCTACCCAAACATATTATCTATACTGCAAACAGCATTATGAAAGTGGGAGCAAGTAAACTAAACTAACTTCAATGTAAAGTATACTTACTAAATGCACAATTGCATGGTCAACTCTAATAATAAGTAAATTTGTAGTTCATGTATTCATTTATTTTAATCCCATTTGCTCTTTTAAAATTTCAATTTATTTACTTCACTTATGGCTTACTTAACAATAACTGTCAGCAACTCGGACTACAGTGTCAAACAACAGAATGATCACTACATAATTTGATAGAATGTGTAAGAAATCAGTCATAACCGAGTCTGAGGAACTACTCTGGAACTACCTGGATGAACTATAGAAAACCACAAAAACCCTCAGTCACAATACTTGCTGTCTCAGCCAAAATTCAAACAAGTCACCTCAAAAATTCTAGTCTGGGGTACTGCCCTTTGTGCCAAGATGGTCAGTTCTAAAATCTTAAAACAATCTTGTCTAAAAAAAACCTTAAATAATTGATATAACTCAACTTAAATTGTCTGTGTTAGAACTGTAACCAAAACAAGTATCTGATGACAAATTATGGATGGTGGACAGACTTGCCTGTTACAACTAGTGTCTGAAAGCAAAACCACAATTTTGACAAGTCACTGTTTAGCCAGTTTGTATTTTAATCCTCATAAGAATTCACTCAATACTTTCCTCTGCAACAATTTTCTGTTATTTGCCTCCACACAGGCTTACTTTTGTTTAATGTTGCGACGCTGTGCGTTGAACTTATCAAGAACAAACGCAACGGGATGATTAACATAATGAACTTCTAAGCAATAAATCATCTCCCCGAGATTTCCTGATGCTTTGGCATTCTGCTACACCACGTTGGGCGTTATTTTAGTGTAGCACAAGTGCGCATTGGGAAGTCTAATTTTACTTTCTCAAGTACATAACGCGACTTACCTTGAAGTGTACTCGGAGATTTGACCCACGTGCCTTACACGACTTTGTAGCATTATCGGGTTCATGAGAATATCGTCCCATCTTTAATCTGCACGAATTGAAAATGCAAACATGGTTAAGTCAACCACAACATGGAATCTTCCGACACGATAATCTTTTGAATCAAAAAATACATAAGACACTCTAAACAAAAAATGATGGAGTCTGTAGTCTTTATAATGTGGCATCCCAAGGTAAGTATTTCAAAGCCGATGGGCTAGGATAAATTTATAAAGCCATACACCATTACCTCTCCTCCGAGCGCAAAAACAGGAAAGACTAGTGGCGGTACTACTGCTACCTACCACGGATGTGGCACTGATTACGGCACGGAATACCTACTCATACAGAGTACCAACCTGTGGTCCACGGTATTAACGGGCAGCGTAAGTGCGTTCACTACGAACATCAAAGGTGCACTATGTAGAGACGACAGCTGAGACGCAGCGCATAAGTTTGGAAAAGTTTGAGTTTCAGTATAACACAAATATGATTTGAAAATTAACGCCTCAATATGGAAAAGAGGATCAATTGGTATTTCAGATATTTGTGTTCTCTAAACGGCATAATTCTGAAATTATCATAAGACATGGGTACTGCTTCCATCGCGGTAAAATTGGTGTCCGTTTCCTTCGAGATACTGCTTGATGTGGCAATGGAAAGAAGTCCATGTTATTATTTGGGGATGTGGTCATTGCGTGAAGATAAGGTGGTGTGTTTTGCGGCAATGAATGGACGTTTTCGGAATTTTAAAGGACCGCATCGTACCGTCACACATATTTAAAAGGACGTTGCTGTGAATCGAAGTGTTTTGATAGTGTGTGTTAATAATTTTTAAACTGATTTTGACGACGAAACAACAACTGTGCCGGCTTTGTACTTCGTACATAATGTCCAAAAACAAGTTAAATTTAACTTTGCCACCCGGCTCGATAGAACCTGCCCCTCCAGTTACTCCTGTCGCACCAGTACCTGTCCATGTGGAAGCCCCAATGGTGTCAGAGTAAGTCATAATATTAATCTCCATTTTATTCCAGTTTGGATGTCCATAGTGAATAGTTGTCATTGGCAAGGAGGTTACAGATGAGGAACGGCAAGTTTAAAGTTATAGAAACTTGGCATAATGAACCTCATAGTTCGCAAATAAGGTTATGAAATGCCCTGTAGCAACAGTGGATGTAGTTTTGCAGTCTTGCTGTATGGTGCTTACTTAATTGCTTATCAGGCGATATTTATGACACCACTGCTTGCCTGTAATTTTGCCGTGAGAGTAGAGCGTGTTGTGTTCTTTTGGGATACACTGAAAGAAATTTACATAATGTGTAACTTCCATTGGTGCCTGCTTAGTTGAATTAGCTGTCAGAAGTTGAATTTCATATATATGGTAGGAAATATTGCTTCTTTCACATGTTAAGGAAACATAACCAACAGCAGTTATTGTATGACTTGTGGATTAATAAATGACTAGCTATTGGTGACCCATCATTAAAGGCTGAAGTAATTTAAATGGCAATATGGAGGTTGAAGTACAGATAAGTAATAAAAGAAGATAAATGTATAGGAAACAAGAATAGAAGTAACCAAAGAATCCAACTTGACACAAATTAGAGGAAATAAATAATGATTGTATAGGCACCAAAATATAGGTAACCCAAGAACTGGAACTAATACAGATTTCTCACACCACAGAGTTATTTAACTGTCAAGTACTCTGTCATGTTTGTTAATATAGGGCTGGGGCCTCATACCAGCACCATTGAGGGTATTCAGCGGAACATCAAGGCTTCCCTTCCAGAATATAGAAGAAAGAATTTGCTGTGCACTGGTTATTTAGGGGAGTTGTTCAGTAGATAATAGTAGTGGGTGCCAATACTATCAGTACAGTGGTGTGCAAATTAATTGGGACAAAACTGATTTATTGCAGTGTTTTTTTTTGTTTATTAAAAATACATAAAATTATTTACATATATTATTAGTAATTAATATGACCACACTTACCTGCAGTAACTTGTCTTACATGATCTGGCATCAACATAACAAGTTTTTCACGCATATTTATTTATCATCATGAAATCACACTTATATTATGTTAGAAATTAACCATTCTGTGGTTTGAACAGTCCATTTTTCCAAGCATAGCCTTTGCTGTACTCCACGAGTTCTCAATGGGCTTTAAATCAGTGGAGTTCCCAGACCACTGAAGCATGTTTATTTTCAGTTCTTCAGTTGCTTTCTTCACTTTCTTGAAGTATGGCAAGGAGCAAGGTCATGCTGGATAATTCCATTACCATTTGGGAAGTTCTTCTCCACAGCTGTAACAACTCTGCGCTTTGTAATATCGCTGTATTTTTCTGAATTCATTATTCCTTCAATGAAAATAAGGTTTCCAGGCCCTATAGAGGTAAAACATGCCCCAAAAATCTTTTCTGGGGGATGTTTGACTGTTTGCTGATGATGTCCAGTTCTTAGAGGTTCAGCTTGGCTCCTCTGTACAACAGTTTTTCTGTACCCTTGGACAAAGAAATGGGTTTCATCAGTAAACATAACCTTTCTACAACCATCACTGGTCCAGGTCTTGTATTTTTTGGCCTATTGCATTTGAGTTTTTATCATTTTAGTTGTAAGGAGTTGCCTCTGTATCGGTCTTCTTGCAGTTCTTCCCATGTCTAGAAGTCTGTGCCACACCTTTGAAGAATCAGTTACTACACCACCAGCTGCTAAGTCTCTTTGTAAGTCCTTGCTTATTTTATCTGGACAAATAACACTTTTTCTGATCAATAGTTTGTCAGTTCAGAGTGTTGTTTTATGTTTCTGTCCACATTTCCCCTTCTGTTTTGGTGACAGAGGTCCGATTGCACTGTGAGTTTTAAGCAGCCTTGAAACACTAGATTTACTGATTTCCAGCAGAGTGAGAAATATCGTGAACAGTCACTTTTTAAGAGCTACAATTATAGCTCCTTTCCTGGGTGTAATATCCATATTGAAGAAAGATGAACAGCAATTTAACATAAAAGGAGAAAACAGAGTAATGTTCACTTGAAAACTCTGGTGCCGAAGTGACATAAACTGGACTGCAGATGGACAGAACCGGCTGGAACCGGTTTTATCTGGTCAAGGCCATATTCCTGAGCCGCCACCATCTCCAGTCAACACACTGTCAAGTCTCTATGCACTCAAAAAGAAAACTACAAAACACAAAAACTTGCTTTGTCTCAGTTAATTTGCACACCACTGTAAGTGCCTCAGTGGCTTGCTAATAGTGGTCACCATATTCTAGACGTAAACAGTATTGATATAGATAAATGGCAAAGTTCACTTTAAATTCTTACAAAATTGTGTGATGTTTAATTGCTTGATATCTGTTTCATAATGCAGAATCGACAGTTGTGTGAGATATATTACTGTAATTAACTATAACTTATGATTTTTTAAGGCTATTTTGCGTGCACACTGTCTGTTTCATAGCAATGATTTGACTAACAAGGCTCTGAATATTTGACGGCCAAGCTTCAAAGAGTGTTACAGATGTGTTGTTTTGTGAAGAACACAGTCTTCTGGGATGTGATACCATGTACTGTGGTAGCTAAGTATGCAGCTGTCCACCAAATTCCATGTTCCTGTATTCCAGAAGGGGCTACGCAGTGGCGTAGTTGGTTGAGGCCCTGTGCTACAAGTCAGAAGGTCACAGATTTGATTCCTGATGGGTCATAGGGATTTTTTGTTGCCGTAATCCTTCTGGCTGCACTATGGCCCTGGGGTCAACTCAGCCTCGTAACAGAAATGAGTACCAAGAATAGGGTTGACAGCTTTACCACCTTTGTATGCTGATTGTCTAGAAATTGTGGGAGCCTCAACCTTGTGGAGCCCTAAGGACCTGTCCAGGCGTGTATAGGGGTAGCATTATCTTTACCTTTATATACCAGAAGACCATAATCCTCATATTCACTGCTGTGAGAACCTTAAGTCTCACATGTTGTTAAAAGTAAAGGTATTATCCCTGTGCTGAATTAGGCACCATACCATGAAGGCATGTGGGGAAGTGGAGGTATAGCTCCATGTATCCATAACTGTGGCACTAAATGGAGTTGAGTGGTCAGCTTCATTATTTGGCCACTTTAGCCTTGGTGAAAGAGTTTTCATTACCCATTGAATAGGAGGCTGTATGGGCCTCGGAGGTATTCTGGGTGCTTCGGACAAGAGAAAAAATGTCTTGCCTGTGCCAGAAATGGAACATGAATTCCTTGGTCATCCAGCTCATAGTCAATTACTTAACTGACTGAGCTGTCCCGGCTTTTTCTCACATGTTTTTTTAATTATTTAACAACAGTTTCTAAACTGCTTAGGTTATATATGATCCAACATTAGGATAATTATGAATAATAAAATGGTAAGGATCTGGAAGAATGTAACCTGGTTTCTTATAAGGTGTGTGTGCGTGTGAAGAAATTAATGAAAAACATAAAGGATCTGTTGGAACAACCACACTGTGAGCTGAAATTTGTACCACAAACCTCCAACACAGAAGCATGAGTGCTGACCAGAGGTGGCATTTGGTGCCTTATAAATTATACAAGATGATAGAACTGTTAGATTCTGACAGTTATGCTCTGTGGTAAAATTTATAGTTCGAAGAAGAATGTTGATAAACTGTCTGCCTTAGAAATATCCTGAACTTGTTGCTAACATATTTTCCCAGATGTTGAGTGCAAGTTGTGGCATAATATTTTTCCAATTCTTCTAGCAGTGTAAAAGCTCTGTGGAAGGGTGTATAAGCTGCTTACTTGTGCTGTGAAATTGTGTAGTAGTTTTCTGTATGTTTTAGGTTTTTATGGTGGTGAAAGTTTAGATTGTTGTTATAACCCAGGGAATTAAATTGTATCTTAGATTAGGAACCTGTTCTTTTTGTCTGTTAGTGCATCTTCGTAGGTACTGCAGCAGAAGTGTTTCATGTTATTAGTGGTACTTTGTATTTGTAATATTGTTAGTGAAGATTGCATTTTCACACATTAATTTCTTTGATATTTCTAGAGTTGTCTGTAGGCCTCAAACCATAAAAGGGAAGCACTTATGTTTTAGGCGTAGTACGTTAGTGGGTAAGACAAGTATTGAGGCACTTCAAGAGAGACTGGAAGAACTTCAGATGGATGACACACAACGCAAGCGCATGGAATTCTTCCTGTGCCAAAAGGAAAAAATTGGAGAATTAAATGACGATGACTTTGAAAAACTTGGAGAGCTTGGTGCTGGAAATGGTGGTGTTGTGATGAAGGTCCGACATCGTTCTAGTGGCCTTATTATGGCCAGAAAGGTAACATGATTTTACATATATTTCCTGCATTTACTCTTCTTATTCACAATAGCAGGTGCATTTGTAGTTTTACAATTTAACAGAATTTATTAAAAAAAATGGATGAATTTTTTTTTGTATCAGCACACATCTAATGTCTAAGTGAATTCATATATTTGGATTTGGGGGTGGATTGAGTTCATGCTTTTGTATTAGCAGATTTTAAATTCCTTTTATTAGACACGTTTGCAAAATTGCAAAAAGCGACTATTAGCTTCATCCTGTCTGTCCGTCCGTTTGCATGGAACAACTCGGCTCCCACAGGATGGATTTTCATGAAATTTGATATTTTCGTATTTTTCGAAAATCTGTCGAGAAAGTTCAAGTTTCATTAAAATTTGACAAGAATAATGGGTACTTTACGTGAAGACTTATGTACATTTATGATAATATTTTGCTGAATTATTCTTATAATGAGGAATATTTCAGACAAAAGTTGTAGAGAATATCAAAACACACATTTTATGTTCAATAACTTTCTTTCCGAAAGTTGTGCCGTTTATGAGATGATGTGAAAAATATGATGGAGTCGAACAGGCCACAGATGACAATATAATAAAGCGCATGTGCTTTGTGTGCTGGATAACTAAGGCTACAGGCACACATTCGAAATAGGTAATACTTATTGCTTTTCCACGGCAGCAATGGTTTTGCAAATGCGTCTCAGTGTTACGTTTATACATACATTGCCTGTCTTGTTCCATTTAGCATATTAGTTATGGCACTTGTGTCTGATCTGTGTAAAACCTCATCCCACATGAAAGATGAAGTATGGACATAGGCACTAGTGATGAACTGCCAGTTGGGGCAGATATCTCTCTCTGTCTTTCCTGATTAGAAACTTAGTTCAGTTGAATAAGCAAATTCACAATCCACTGCAGTGACAATTTAAACCACTGTAAATTAAGATGTACATTACTTTTAAGTGTAAAACATGTTACACATTTTTTGAAATTTTTTTTATAATTCAGTGAGACAGTGAGTGGTATATTTTTGTTCTTCTGGTATATGGCACTGGGTGATTGGTGTCTGATGTTTCGAGACAGCATAGTGGTCTCATCGTCAAGGGTCAAATGTGCAGTAAAGAAGTAGACATTTGCCCCTTGAAGATGACACCACTAAACTGCCTCAAAACAACTGTACCACTGTGAAGCCTAAACTCTCACACAGAAAATAATTGTTTGTAAAAATAAAACTAATGAATTTATGTGATGTCAGTACAGAAGTTTACTATACAAATTTTGCACAAATTATGATTTGTGTGATGCTGCGATTCATTAGAATAGGGGTGCACAATTTCCGGGCGCCAGGTCACCTGGCGACTGAATTTTGTGCGGTGGTGCCTAACATTCGTGGGTCCTCATTATGGATCTTGCACCATGTCACCCATCTGGTACTTAGAATTTTGAGGCGGCTGCTCATATTTTGGAAAATTTGTGTACCCCTGCATTAGAATAATTGGGAGATAAATTGTCATCTGTACCTCCCATGTTGATGTAGACAGCAGCTGTTTTGATTAATAAAAAGATAGTTAGTCATTTCTAATTACAGAATTGAAATATAATGTTGAGGTTCCCTGTTTTGCATTTATGTTGCAGTTAATACATTTAGAAGTTAAACCTGCCATCAAGAAGCAGATACTTCGGGAATTGAAAGTTCTACATGACTGTAATTTTGCACACATTGTAGGGTTTTATGGGGCATTTTACAGGTAGGGTGTATTCCATTTATTACTCTTCTTTAATTGTTCCAGTACCAGAACTCAGTATTTTCTTAAAACAACATTGTTGTAGACATAACATTTAACGTACACTTTGGTGGTAGTGTGTACCTAAGCCTTTGACATTTAATTTATGTTTATTTGGTGCAGTTTTTATTTCAGTATTATTTAACCCGTTGTATTTGTATTAAGTTTCAAAAATTTCGGAAAACTTAAGTGTGTGATTTTGACAATTAAACAGAAATTGTAACTGGTTTTGTTAGTGAAACAGAGGCTAGAATGTGGGTTTTACAATGAAACAGTAACTAAAAATAATACAAAACCCTGAGAAATAAATTTCCACCTAAAAGTCTGTGAATTTCTAAAAAATTATTGTAAATAAGTTACAACACAAGTTTTGATTCAGCCAGTAAAAAGCAATTAAAACCATATGAAGAGCTGGATAAACCTATGTTAGAATGGCTTAATCAGTGAAGCACACAAGGGAATCCCTGTTCCTGAAATAGTGTGCACTAAACAGGCAGCTTTATTCATGCATTACAAATGAAACACAATTTCAGTGCCTCCTGGGGCTCGTAAATGTGATTCAAGCAATGACATGGCTTGTGGGAGTTTGCCCCCAAAGTTTCATGTTGAAGAATCAGCTGATAATGGACTTTGGAGTGATTTTGAACAGATTACTTTAAGTGCATCTGCTTGTTTGATTTTTGTTTTTGTGTATGCTTATGTTAAGCATGTTGTGAAATTAGTGTAAGTTCAATGAAGTTCCAGGACATTGGGTTAACAGCCAGTAAAACATAAGATCAAATAGTAATTTCAAAGTAATAATTTAGTAACGTTCAGTTCCAGGTGTTTGGATTATCTTTTGTTTTTAATTATCTGTGCCATTTCTCCACTCCATTACTGTGTGTTATCCATGGATTATCTGAAGTTCATCATAATTGTATTGGCCATTTTAGACACAGGAATAGAACTTCTGTTTGTCACTTCCATTGTTTTGAATTTCATAATTATGACACACACATGAGAGTCCTGTCCCCATCAAGAACTCAGCAGTTGGATTTACATCAGTGTTTATAAAATTAACCATTTCCTTATTTGTTTATTATGTTGACTTAATTGAATTAATCTTTTAAATTTATTGAATATTTGTTGATACTAAACTTCACTTACATATTGTAAATATATTGACTGTATCATGGTGCTGCACAATGATTGTATATTTTTAGTGATGGTGAAATAAGTATCTGTATGGAATATATGGATGGTGGATCATTGGATCTTATCTTGAAGAAGGCTGGACGAATTCCAGAATCCATATTAGGAACTATTACTTCAGCTGTGAGTATAGGGGTTTATTTATTTTTGATTGGTCATGATTTTATTGGTCAGAGTTATGTGCGTTTTATAAATTTTATACGTACAGTGAAGAAATCCAGTGTTTACATTATTGGGATTTAACATTCTCCTCTGCAAACCATATATTTTAAAGAACTGAAAGACATTTACTAAAAAATGCAGAAATGGGTCACAAAACTGAAAACTTTTTTGTCTGTCATCGTCACTAAAAGATTTTGAGGGGAAACAATTTAGTGTCTTTTCAGATGATTTTGCAAGTTCGACTTAATCAATAATGTGCTAATAACCAACCTGAATCTAGGTGCAGTGGGCAAAGAGCCACCGCACGAGTCTGACTAAACCTTGTACAGGAATCACTATTCAAAAACACCAACTGGATGCACCTTTATTCTAAAAAATGTATAGTTCTTTAAAACATTTCAATAAAACCCGACATATGTTTCGGCTCCCAACAGAGCCATCCTCAGGGGTTTTAAAGAACTATACATTTTTTTAGAATAAAGGTGCATCCAGTTGGTGTTTTTGAATAGTGATTGTCAAATGATGCACGGTGATTTTAGAATAAAAAACTTGTACAGGAACTTTTACTCTTGTACCCTTTTGGGCATTTGTATAGGATTCCATGGCTATGAAGAATGTCATATGAAAAAGCATATTCACACCAGCATATTATTATCTTGTCAGACTCTCTTAACATGTGTAGTGTTTCATGTTTTCTAAATTCTAGGAGTAAAGTCCTTCAGAAGCTGATAACCATGCATATAGTGAGGAAATTCCATGCCTTTTATGAAAGAGGAAGGTTCAATGCTGTGTTAAAAAGAGCTGGACCCTATCCTGAGCCATTTCAGTCCGTCATCCTCATAATGTACGTCCTTTATGTGCATCATAATCTTCTGTCTATTCTTACTTCTCCCAACAAAAATTTGAATGTCTTTCTCTGTGTTATACCTGTCTTTCCCATCTCTTCCTCCATGAATTCCTTGCTGTATTATTGTTAAAACTGCAGTTATAGAGTATGGAGCTCCTCATTAAACAGTTGTCTATGCTTCCCAGTGACTGATCATAGTTTGAATATAATTTAATCATATATATGCTAGATTTTTAAAATGAGGGATTGTCACCTGGCCACAAGTGCTTATTCACTACCTTTCCCATCTGTTGGTTGTCTTTTCCATCTGTAATCTGAGGATGCACCATACCATGCTGACAACAGGTTTATTTAACTTGATAGAGTTCTTGGTATGTTTTGATTGCATTTGTCATAATGCCAGGTTCTGTACTGTATTTGTTGCATGCCTGCATTCAACTATCCTAACCTTGAATTTTATATGACATATTTGCTACCAGTGAGATTACTACCAGTTCAGTAAAATTTATTTTTATTAGCTCACATTGTGACATTGTGCCCTCCCTTTTACACCATCGGGTCAAGTAGTGCTTCAGGAAGTTACTTTGTGTAGATGCAACACACACTCCAAAGTTTCCTCTGTTGTTTGTTATGTACTTCAGAATACTAGCTGTTAAAACTGAATTATCTACTGATAAGACCCTTTATTTTCTTTGTACTGAAAAGGCACAAGGTATGAACCAGGTGGCACAAGGCACTACGCTATTGTGGCTCCCATGATAGCTTCCCATATGTGACAATTTTTTAAGCTGTGTGATTGAACAGTTCTCACATTGGTGACTATTTGTGGAAAGAGACAAAATGATATGTTTTATTACAAGGAACTAGGCAAAAAGGAGAGAAACTTAAGGGTGACTATGCTTTTAGGTGAGATAATGTAGTGGAGGGTGAATATGCAGACACAGAAGTTGAACTGCAGTTGTTCTGATAATGCAGTTAAGAGTGGTCTTTGTCTGTACATTTTGGGGCTCCTGTTGTGGCATGTACTATATTTTTTCCCTCATTTTGAAGCTGCAATAAATTGTTATTTAGTCACTTTTTTGCTATGTGAAGATTTCAAAGTTGGAGTCCCTCAAACTCAGAATGTGGAGTTTTAGTCTGTGCTGTGCCAGTGTTTTTCAACCCATGGCTTGGTGCCCTGCTATTTTGCAGCTTAAGTCTTACCAGGCTGCACATTATATTTTACCACAACTGGAAGAATTGCTGTTTAACAGTCAGGTGTGATTTTTTTGCGTTTTATTTTTCGTATTCAAGTTAAATAGTATGCATTAAAATAACAGAACTTTTGCACATTGTCTCTGTATAAGTCATTTGTGATAGTATATTATTGTGTTGTAAAGACACAGGAGGCCCAGCAAAGTGACATTTCTCATCTGTTTTATTTTATTTATCATTTAACACTTTTTTCTAGTACACAGTGTTCATAAACTTCGTTCTAATGATGAGGAATGTGTATTACTGTAACAATTATTTTTAAATTGGTGATATGTTGCCTGATGATGGCAATTCCAGCCAAAACTAGTTTTAAAAAATAAATGATATAAATATTTACATATTGTTGTATTTGTGAAAACATGTAATGACACTTCTGTTGCATGCTGACAGAAAATTTCTAACCACTTAAATTATATCTGCATTTCTTTGCGCACATCATCATGTATGCAGGGTGGTGACTGAATGTGTTTCATTATGATTTTTGTGTTGCAGATTATGTGATTATAGAGATTTTTGGTTTTGTGTGTTTTTATTTGTATTGTACAGTCTGAGATGTATATGGTACTGGTATTCAGAATTAACCGTGCTGTTTTGACCAGTCCACCAATCAGAAGGTTGAGAACCACTGTGCTATGCTGTATTTGCTCATATAAATATAACTGTTATGCTCATTCTTTCACTCTTTAAACAGGTTTTGAAAGGCTTGAGTTACCTGAGAGATAAACACGCAATTATACATCGTGATGTTAAACCTAGCAACATCCTTGTGAATAGTGGTGGTGAAATAAAAATCTGTGATTTTGGAGTTTCTGGTCAACTTATAGACTCCATGGCAAACTCTTTTGTTGGAACACGCAGTTATATGTCGGTAAGGGTTTTGTAATAGGTGCTGTCTTTTCATTGGAATTCATAGTGCATCACATCTTTAAATACTGTTTGTTGGTCTGTACACAGTGCAATTATAGTGTCCATAGTGACCCAGATGCACCACAAACTTTATGACCTTACATTTCCTCACATAATGTGTAAAATATGTAACTTGCCACATGTTAGAGTAGGTGTTGGAAATGACCTCCTTCAACTCTCAGAAAAAGCTGGATTTTGAAGGAACTGAAACACTGGGAAACCATATCCTAAATTTTCGGGAACACTTTTCATACAGTTTCTTCCTTATATAGATTTCCATAATGAAAATCCTCTGTTTTAAGCTGTACCATATACTTGTGGACAAAAGAAATGTATGTCACACTGTGCTTCACACATGTTATGAACAGTAGATTAAACTGGATTGTGTGACTAAGGTGATGCAATGTATTGTACTTGCAGTGGTAAGTAAGACTCGTGGTGTGCGAGTCAGCCTGTCATTGAACTTGCTGTGCAGTATTGGAAATTTCTAGCCAAGTACTTTGAATGGTATTTAGTAATCTGTTCAACAGGTGTAAAGTGTGTGTGAGAATTGGAGGCTTTTTCCAAGAGATACTTTAACGTGCAGTGTTATACACACACACACATACACTGCATCAGGAAATGTAAGGCCATTAAACTTGCCACGTATCTGGGTTCGGTTTTCAGTTGAATTCCCTGTAGATGACACCAGCATTGTAAAATGTTTGATATTGAAAACTGTGTTCGTATCTTGAGCACCTCTTTTGCAAGTGTTACTCACTTTTTATATTCTAAGAGTAGAATTAAGAGAATGAAATATATGTTTTTTTTATGTATATACTATTTTCATTTATTGCTATCTTGTATGAAAAATGTGACTCATTTTTCTGGGGTGATAAACATTTTATCTGTTGCCTTGTTATTCATATTCTGTGAGTTGTCATTGACTGCTGTTACTGTTTTGTAGCCTGAAAGACTGCAAGGAACACATTATTCAGTTCAGAGTGATATTTGGTCCCTTGGGCTGTCTTTGGTTGAGATGGCCTTAGGAATGTATCCCATTCCTCCTCCTGATGCTAAAACACTGGCTGCCATATTTGGTCAGAGGATGGAATCAGAGAACCACAATCATGTTCCACCCTCCCCAGTAAATAGTAAGTAGCAACTTCAAGTGCATTAGATTTTCCTTCAGTGTAAAGTTTTTTTGACAGTGGTATGTGACAGTGCATGGTCAGTGGTATGAGGCTCTTTTCATCTGGTGACCTAAGAGAGTATCATTCTTTTCATTTAATGATGGAAACACGGTTTCTGAAACATAATGATCTTAAGAAGGTAGGACAGTGGACAAAATCCTCATCAGCAGTATGCTTTTTATTATACTATTTGGTTGCACCTGATTATTATTGCTCATTACAAGGCTTTTGGGGTTCAGTGTTGAATCTTCTCTGTGCAGTATAAATGGAACTTAAACCAAATTGTAGTAGCATGTTGTGGGTTAAACAAATGGGTGTGTGTTCAGATCTTTCTTCCTTATAGTGAATGTGTTGTGACTGAAGCTTTTGAAGAAATAAGGAACTGTTCTTTGCTGCATACTCTATCTAGTGATAGCAAATGCACTGTCCTTAAAGTAAAATTTTCAAAATTATTTCTTTCAAGTAAGTGCTATTTCATTGGTAGAAATGGACTATTTAACAATGACTATGTGATAAATAAAAATGACCTATTCTGCTTTGTTGCCTCTGCTGCCTCAGTTTATCTGTCAACACGGCAACTCTAGTTGTGGCCCTCTTATCTCCAAAATCATCCCAGTCATGTGTCATAAATGTCTAAGGAAAAGTAAAGCTGTCCTTGTGCATGCCATGAAGTCATATGGGGGACTGGAGGTGTAGTTTCACTCAGTAACCTTGACACTAGATGGACCTGAGGGGGAGATTCATGCACTGTTTTACCCATGGAGAAACAGCCCCTAGCACTCATTGAATAGGCTGAAAACTTTGTACAAAACGTAAATCTTATGTCTCTGTTGATGCCTTCATTGACCAGCCTGCAGCCTTGTCACTGTGTCATCCTGGCTCACAGTCATGTGTCACATCTCAAAAATTCAGACAATATCCTCTTAACCTTCTATCATCAAGAATAGGGGATTTTAAACCCTGATTTTAACTGGCAGTGGTAATACTAGTAGTAATGAAAAACTGCAATGCTTGGCATCTGAATGATGCACATGTACCATTGCAGTAGTGCACCATGCAGCAAAATAAGGGTAATAGATGGTACAGTGGTAAAATTATGAAAATTGTGATATTGCAAAATATTTGTTTCAATATATGGTGATAAAAACTGTGAAAAACACTGGTTAATTACTTTTAATTAGATCCATATTCATATAAAACACATTAATTCAATACATTATCATCCTTTGTGTGTTTTAACGAGATTCTAGTACTGGTGTGTGATCACCATTATTCTTTGTAACAGAAGCAAAGATGTAATGTAATACATATTTCTTCCACAGGCAACTACCTTCAGAGTTCCAGTGGTCCAAGGCCCATGGCAATTTTTGAATTGTTGGATTATATAGTGAATGAACCACCACCCAAACTTCCAGCTGGTATATTTTCAACAACTTTCAAAGACTTTGTTGACAGCTGCTTGAAGAAAAATCCTACTGAGAGGCCAGACTTGAAAACGCTCATGGTAAGATCCAGTACATTAATCAGAGTACATCCACAAGCATGAATGACATTATAGTGACAGCATGGTGTATGTACTTATAGCCTGAGCTGAAGACATACATACGTGAATCCAGGGGTGCATAGATTTTCCAAAAATCTAGGTGCCACATCAAAATTCTAAGACACCAGAAAGGTGACATGAAGCAAGTTCTGTACTGAGGACCCACAAACATTAAGCGCCACTCTACAAACATTAGTCGCCATCCATGGCAACCTAGCACCTGGAATTTATGCACCTCTGCATTGAAGTCAGTAATCACCATTTTGCAGTTTAAATAACCCATCTAATTTACTGCCTTCAGAAACATTATTTTCATTGTAGTTGCCATCACTGTCCATTTCCCCTAAATCGAGGCCAATAGGCATGCAAAATGGTATCGCCAAGAACCTTTTCAGGCCTCACACTGGTGTTCATTAATCAGGTTTTCTCACCTGTACCATTTTACACTCCTTTGCCCTCTGTACCCTTTCTGTGATTCTGTTGGGTCATATTACTTGCAACTTACATATATAATCAATGAACTTCCTTCTCTGATTTAGTTTATTATATACCTGGATGTAATTCCATCACTCTGAAGATGGAGGCACAATATTTCCCTGAAAATCTGGTGTCAACCAACAGTTCTACAAGGTGTCAAAACTCAGAGGACTACCATCTGATTGTTACTTGCCATGAAAGCTGGTGTTTGTTCTATAAGAGTAGGGGGACAGACTGCTGGTATGCATGTGTAGTATAGACTTTATGATCAGGTGTGTGTTTGTGGTGGTTATGATGCTAACTAACTCCATGGAGCTGAGTCCTTGAGAAGCTAGCAGGTCGTCAGCTAGTCGAGAAATTCCCCGCATTTTGTGGAACCCGAAGGTTCATTACCGCACTCACAAGAGCCCGCCACCTGTCCCTATCCTGAGCCATATCAATCCAGTCCATGCCCCCCCATCCCACTTCTTGAAGATGCATTTTAATATTATCCTCCCATCTATGCCTGGGTCTTTCAAGCGGTCTCCTTCCCTCAGGTGGTTATGATGCAGTAAATGTAATGCAGGATCAACATTTCTCCTTCCTAAATTATTGTATACATTATGCACTGGACTGGTATACTGAATGTATGTTGTAAATAGGGTGTCTTGTGAGAAGGGAACATTCCATGGTGGCATGTAGTTTATGGAATTGGGCTCTATATTTTGTTGTAATTTCAGAATCATGAATGGGTAAGAAAAGCAGAATCAGAGGATGTTGATATTGCTGGCTGGGTGTGCAAAACCATGGATTTGTTGCCCACAACACCAACCAGGGTAGCACCCAACTTCTGAGAAACCTGATGTTGTGGTAGGAAAGCTCGATGACAGTTCTCCTTCATGGCAACTTTTGTGATGTTATGGTGCTTGCAGTAGCGAGCAGTGAGTTGATTAACATTATTTCAACTTGATCTTTCTCCAGAGATATAAATATGATTGAAATATATTGATCACTGTGTATGTGTATATACGTATATATAATAGTATTTGCCAAGAATTCTTAAGTTCTCAACACATGTAATGGAATTATTGTGATTTAATTTTTGCCTTCTATATGCAAAGAAATAGATAGTGTATCGTTATTGATTAGAATGAACAGTTAGTATGAATTTTAATATTAAATTATTTATGGTATATATATATATATATATTGGTGGTATAATGAACTGTAACTTGCCAAACAGAAAATGACCATGTTATACTATGATTTTAATACTACAGATCATGAAAGAATGGACATTTTGGTTTATAAATTTACAGTCAGTGTGCAGAATGAGAAGAAATTTTGTTTAACAGCAAATGCAGTAAGAAGTGAGTGATATTGCAAATTTCATAGACTGGAATTCTTCCTGGTCTTGCTAATTCAAATGATCATTATTACACGTGTGTGTGTGTATGTACAACAGGTTTTTTGTTGTACAGATTTACCAAATATACACACTTGTGGTAGGTACTGTGCCAGTCATTATTAAATGTGAACCCGCTATTCAGTAACCTATTTGTGTGTGGATGTCAATACATCTGTCCTGTTGAAATGGGACATAAACAGGTGTATTGTATTTGAACATTTTGATACATATAGTTGTCATACAACTAATTATGCACTATGAGGTCTATACTGTAATGATCATAGACCACTTTGGTATCACAGAAATCTGATGAAGCTAAGCACTGATATAGAGTTTCCATGTTAAACACATCTATATATCAGTATTATGTATGGACAACATAACAGCATAAAGCATATGATGTATCATGTTTATCAAAATACACTCTGCACTTCCTTTGCAAGAATGTTACATTAAAATAGCAAACATCTTGTACAGTGAAACCTCTATCCATCGTTTTTCAGGGGACCGGAAAATTTGAACGATACATACGGGAAATGATAGTACCGGGAAACCATTAAAAATTATAGATAAGAACAATTTAATGATAATTATTACTTCTTGCTGAGAAAATCTTTCATTGATGTTTGTTTTGAGCAAACTTTACTCCTCCTCAATTCAAAGTACGATTTTTCAAGGCCTAGAACACTTTCACAACCACCGTCGCTCGTGCTGTGCGCATAAAAGAAAGATCTTACTTCCATCGGCGCTTCATGCGTCTCAGCAAAGCTCGCCAGCTTCTTCTTCTCCTTCTTCCCGCTCCACACTCCCGGACGTCACGAGGCTCACGCACAGCTCCTGCACTGCTTCTACACCACAGGTTGCCACGTGACTGTCCACAGAGATGTAGTCCTCGAATTTATCTTTGTTCATGCCACTGAACTTTTCCCAGTCTTGGCGGAAATCGTCGTCATCGTTGGTCAATACGACGTCACTATAGCCTGAAGATTGTCCCTGCACGTAACCAGCTTTCCGAAAACAATTTTCGATTGTCTGCTGGGTTACTTGTTGCAAGGCTGCCACAGTGTAGTGCAAAGCTTCCAACACGTTTATCTTCTTTTTCGTATCTTTGCCTGCATCCATTAAGCAAACAGCTGTTTGCACGAGGCGTTTTCTATAAAGCTGCTTATAACAGTTTATTACCCCTAAATCAAGGGGCTGGAGCACACTTGTACAATTTGCCGGGTACCGTATGACTTTTACATTTCTTAGAAACGATGTATCCTTTGGATGTGCGGCACAATTGTCCACAAAGAGGAGAATGTTCCTGTTTTGTGCACCCATACTTGCGTCTAATGAACGCAGAAATGAAGAAAAATTGTCTGTGGTCATCCACGCTTTATTGTTCGCGTGGTACTTGGTGGGTAATTTTTTTACATTCTTGAAACATCGCGGTTTCGGAGATTTTCCGATAACAATCGGCACTTGTTAGTCAGTTCCATCACTGTTAACACAAAGTAAAACAGTAAGTCTGTCTTTACAGTTTTTCCCTCCATGACAAGACTCTCCTTTGAGAGCCAAGGTTCTATCAGGAAGCACGTTGTAGAAGAGCCCCGTCTCATCCGCGTTGTAAATATCACGTTGTTCGTAGCCCTCCAACAAAGATGGCAGTCTTTCCAGCCACGCTTCCGTGCTTTCGCTGTCCACTGCCACACTTTCTCCGACTAACTTCTTGTATACTAGGCCATGCCGGTCCTTAAACCTCGCTAAACCATCGCATCAAATTAAAAAAAAAAACTATCAGTGCGGGAAAATGTTGCGTCAGGACCGTGATTTTTCAACTATTGGTGCGGGAAAACGACAGTTCGAGGAACAATGGAGGCGGGAAAAAATAGTGTTATTTATATGGGGCTAATTTCGGGACCAAATAAGGCAGACGATACATGCGGGTGAACGACGGTAACGGGAACGATGGATAGAGGTTTCACTGTATTAGAATTTGTATAAGAGTATTGACCATCACCGAGAAATGAAAGATTTGGTGCAGTGTGAGATCATTCTCTTGTTGAAGGATGACAGTTTTCAAGATAAGGTACCATGCATGAGCAAAGAATGTTGTATTTGAATGTATGGTTTATAATATAATTGATCAGTAACTGCACAGTAAATTGACATTTCTTTTAAGACTGTTTATTTGGGGACATGTGATATTTGAGTAATATTACATTTGTCCCACTCCATTTGCTCAGGTACAATATTCACTCAAATTCAGAATCATGTCCCTTATCCAGGCACATATTTCCATGCTTCAGTGACCCCAACAGTCTTAAAAGCAAAGCTTTTAATTAAATGCTTAAATTAAAATGGGTAAGTAAATTTGATGGGTATGAATCCAGCAAATAGCAGAGGAAATAAAACCTGTGCACTTCTCTTTGTGATGCAAATTCTGGAATAGCGCAACATACATGCCAAACCACTGCAAGGATGTAGTTCTGAATGGCATTGAGTAAGTATTTACTACAGTTGCTCATTGATAACAAGATAAACTCCAAAACAATTGCAAATAATTTATCTTATATTATGTCAGAATATTATAATTTTAGAAGTTTTAGCTCTATATAACAATGTATAATCACTTAAACTTCACATTTTGATTTTCAAGAATCAGGAGTTGGCAACAGGATACTTCAGATGAGTGTTGGTGATAAAAACCCATTTTTTTTATTATGAGTATACTTCCAGGATCAGCAAGAAATATGTTACACTGTCATCCTCTGTGTTATGACACCACATAATTTTACAGATAACTACAAAAGTTTTGGAAGCCTCCATCTTCACTTTACCCTGAAGCTGGAGGCAACTGTCAGATGTTACATTTGTCCTTCTTTAATCAACTGTTTCACATCAGTGCATGTTTAGACTGTTTTCTGGGATGACAGTGAAAATTACTGGGCATGATGGCACACAGTTTGATGGGCACCAGTGTTCAGGGGAGACCTGCTGCCTGCGGATAGAAGCAGCTGGCAGTTTGGTGCTGAAAAGAGATTGTCGATACAGGATCTGTCAGTAGCAGTGATCACTGTTACTTGAAATTATGTGTGTACAACATTAATTCATCCCACACGACAAGACACAAAAGTATTTTCACTGGAAATGATGCAATACCTGCTCTTTTATACTTTTTGTCTTGATTGATGTAGCTAATAATCTAAACGTGTCAGTGATCAGGGTCAGTGCTGGGAGTCGCCACTAGCCAGAAGTGATGTTCACGGGAACTACGGTGATTCAAGAATTAGTGAATTCATACCGTTAAAACAGTGATGAAGACAGGGCCACCATTTCCTAACAAACTTGCAAGACATGATACGGTATAATAACATATAATGGACTCCATTCAGCAGAACAGTTTCTGGGAAGCTAATATACCCAACTTATTGAATGAGTACTAACTAACAAACTAACTCCATGGAGCAGAGACCCTCCTGAGAAACTAACAGGTTCTCAGCTAGTTGAGAAATCCCCACATTTTATGCAACCCAAATGTTCATTACCACATTCACAAGAGCCCACCACCTGTCCCTATCATGAGCCAGAGCAATCCAGTCCACACCACCCGATCCCACTTCTTGAAAATCCATTTTAGTATTGTCCTCCCATCTAGGCCTAGGTCTTCCAAGCGGTACTAACTAACTAACTAACTATGTGGAGCAGGGTCCTTCCTGAGAAGCTAACAGGTCGTCAGCTAGTCTAGAAATTCTCCCACATTTGATTGAACCCAAAGGTTCAGTATTGCATTTGCAAGAGCACGCCACTTGTCCCTACCCTGAGCCAGAGCAATCCAGTCCATGCCCCTCCATCCCACTTCTTGGAGATCCATTTTAATATTATCCTCCCACCCATGCCTAGATCTTTCAAGTGATCTATTTCCCTTAGGTCTCCCCATCAAAACCCTGTATTGTATTGTATTTTATTTTCATTCTACAAATCCAAAGGGTTACAAAACCACTGGATATAGAACATGTCAGTAAAGTACAATATAAAGCATAAATACAAGAAAATTATATAAAACACATAAATATACTGGAGACCATTGAGGGCCCCAGACAAGCATAACATGATACACAAGTGCAGATGCAATACACATATGCAAGAGACCTCAAAGTCTGCAGGTAAGCAATAGTGTGATAGACCAAAGGAGTCGGATGCCCAAATAAACAGACAAATTTATCTAAGTCGGAGTGGTACATCACAGTTTAATAAATATATAGTAGAAACAGTAAATACTAAAGTAAATAAGAATTGCTCAGGTTAAGTAATCATTAAGTAAATATTAAAGGAAACTTGCAAAATACAAAGAATACATTAATTAATTAAATTACAGAATTATTATGAGTAAATTATAAAGCATTGAATAAATATAGTAACCTAATAGATCATTGAGGTAAGTCTTAAATAGATTATAAATCTGAGAGGTCTGATACGTAGTTATTACTGTTTATTATTATACTCGTCTAATGAATAAAAGGAATTTGTATATAGAAATTTTTTTAAGACCATTTTAAATGTCTTAAAAAACTTTTATGCTAGAAGGAAGACTATTAAAAACTTTAATACCCGAGTAGTGAACTCCCTTCTGATAAATATCCAAATTGGCCAGGGGCAAATGGAGGTTAGAACCTTGTCTTGTATTTATACTATGAATTTCTGTTTATTAAAAACTGCTCTCTGTTATTAACCACAAATACGAGTAAGAAAATATATATTGTGATATAAATGGTCATCTAATGAATAAAAGGAATTTGTATATAGAAATTTTTTTAAGATCATTTTAAATGTCTTAAGTTTATAAAAAAAAATTATGCTATAAGGAGCACTATTAAAAACTTTAATACCCCGAGTAGTGAACTCCCTTCTGATAAATATCCAAATTGGCCAGGGGCAAATGAAGGTTAGAACCTTGTCTACTATTTATACTATGAATTTCTGAGTTTATCAAAAACGGATCTCTGTTATTAACCACAAATACAAGTAAAGAAAATATATATTGTGATATAAATGGTAAAATTTTTAGTTCCTTAAATGAATTTCTACAAGTGTCTCTATTCACATGACCCATAATAATTCTAATTACTCTATTTTGCATCCTAAAAATTTGTATACTGTCATAAGAATTCCCGCAAAATATTATATCATAACTCATGACAGAATGAAAAAGAGAGCGATAAATTCATAATGTCTGATGTTGTATATTGCTGTATATTGCACTGCTGTACTTTATGTATTAGCATGATAAACATTGTGACTGATGATGTGACTGATGATATGATATATATCCTCAATTTAATGCTTATATCTTTCATATTCGTATGACTGTTTCCATATCTGTGGATTTACGGAAGGTAAAATGATGATTGATGATGATGATGTCTTATGAGACATATAATGTTTGAGGGATCTTATTACATAGCAAGCAGTACTCTCCTGTCTCCCATACATGCCACACAGCCTGCCTCAATCTTCTTGATTGGATCACCTGAATAATATTTGGTGAGGTGTACAGATCATAAAGCTCCTTGTTATGTAGTCTTCTCCATTCCCCTGTTACCTTGTCCTTTTTAGGCCCAAATATCCTCCTCAGCAATCTCATTTCCATCCATGTTTCACTTGTTCTTTACATTCTTTCGTACAGGATTTGAGAGGTGTTCACAGTGGTGAAGATTAATAATGCGGTCTGGGTTAGGGCACCATGTAGTCTGGTACATGGCTATGAATGTTTTGGAGGAGCATTCTGGGTCTGTTTTCACAGGTAGTATGAAGATGGAGGCCGCATGTCCTGACCGAAATCTTGGTACCCACCAGTCAGACTACACAGTCCCATAACTCAGAAGATTATAATTTTGAATCTTAATATTTTGCATTTTCTGTGCATTGTATCACTATTACAAAACAACTGAATACACATATTAGGCAATGTTTTTTCTTCTTTCTTTCCCAATGGCTCGACAGCCCCTTGGGGGCTTAGGCAGCCTCGGTTTTCGAGGCTTCACGATAACACTTTTAGACACACCACACTCGGTACAGTTAATCTGTGCTCGGTAGGACTCCTCTGGAAGAGGGACCATCACTTTGCAGAGACCTCTACCTGACAACACTCACAAGAGACAGACGTCCATGCCCCCGGCGGGATTCGAACCCACAATCCCAGCATGCGAGCGGCTGCAGACCCACGCTTTAGACTGCGCGGCCACTGGGATCGGCGGCAATAAATATACCTTATTATTTTACATTATATTTTGATGTGAGCAGGCATAGGTCGGAGAAAATATAATGTAAAATATTTCCTGGTAAGTGTATTTAATTGGTTTGTAATAATGTCGAAGTTCGCTATTTTTTGGTGACCAGGAGGCTGCTTTGTCGATATCATGCTACATAGTTCCACAGGATTTCACCAGGAGCATGCTTCACCTATAGCCAGTGAACCTTGCCAGCTAAAGCACGAAGGCGCCGCGTATGGCGGTGTAGTTTTACAAATCTATGACGTTTCCAATCTGATGTGTCACAATCTGTGCCTACCAGTACGCATTATGGGATCTATAAATTTTCTATGCAAGTTAGTGCTGCCTTTCGATACATTATATGTAAGCAGTGCTAATGTTGAACAGGGATGTGCGAGAATGGAATGCCACTTTCCGCAAGCAAAACTAAAACTTGAACCATTCTGAATATACTGAAATACTGCCACACACACACAAAAACGATTCTGCTGTTCATTACCTCTGTGGCTTCCCAGCAATATTCAGTACCATTGCAATGTATCAATTTCATTACGTTTATTATTATCTAAAATAACGTAACCAACAAATCCGTGCCTAGCGTGTAATTTTATGCTGGTTGGATTACGCGAACGAGTTAAATAATGAATCACTTATGGGATCGTCATGGATTTGGTACAGACGCAACAGCTAAATAAGAAATTACCTGCTTGTTACTGGACCTGAAGGTTCAGGAGGGAAAATTTTGCCCTTCATAATTACACGCACAACATAATGCAACGGCGTTAAAATAACATGTATAGTGCAACTACAAACAGCCTTTATACACGATGGTAATTCCAATAAACTTTATTATTCAGAGATACATGGTACGCATAGAACAAAGACGTACAAGTTAAAAGGGATTTTTGGGGAATATTTTCCTTGCATTTATAACAAAATTCTCTCTTCTGTATCATCTGTGCCAATGTGTTCGACGAAAATAAAGTCAATATAATGTAATTAACTACCATTCAGAAATTACCATATAATTTTATTTTAGTAGAAGGAAATGAACTAAATGTAAAATGCCTTTTGTGTTTATAACAGAGTAACGCGCATTATTTACATGTAATTGGATTGCGTATTACTTTCCGCTTTTTCGTGTCGTTTCCCGCGCATTTATGTGGTATCTGAATTAGAGTTTATCTTGCTGTTACGTGTGAGTTTCTGAGAAAGAAGTGAAACGTCAAGATTTTCGTCAGATTCTTCAGCGATAAGTAAAAATAAGTAATGCATTGATGAGGTATTGAAATTTTCTGCTGGTATGTATTTGCAGAATGGATTTACTGTATTCTTATTCCATTGCCTGTTATTTAAATATTTTTTGCAGAAATTGGTGAAGGTTTACGGCAGTTGGACTCGTTTCAGTGCTATCGAAGCCAAGAGGCACTGGAAGAACCTTAATATGAAAGCGAAGAACATTGCTTCTGATGTTGGTGAGTAATGAATATATTTATGAGGCAAAGTTAGGTCCTTTGCACAGAAGGATCGAAGGTGTTCAGGAAACTTGCAGAGGATGACGATATGTTTTCTTCGTGTTTGCTAAATAAAGTAAGTAAATCCAAGGCTGAGGCTTATTACCCAGTTGATGTTCAGTGGTTAGCTATTTACAGTACATGGTAAATAAATGCAATTTTAAAATGGGGTTCAGTATTTATTTGCTACAGATGACTTGTAGATAATAAATCACTTGTATATTCTGTATGTGTTTTGTTTGTGACCCTTTTTAGTTCCTGCAGTTACCTTCTGGATCAGTCAACATGTAAATGTGTTGTACTTTTTTATGTGTGTTACTATTATACAGTGTTTTCATTCAACTGTGTTGCCAAGAATGTGTAGATGGTGTAAATTTAATAAATTTTGATGTCTGTTTTGATTCTTGCCTCAGAAGGTTGCTTGTTTGAGCATTAGATATATCTTTTGGAAATGTTCTTTTATTGTACCTGGGAAGATTCTGTGTAGTTCAGGAATATGGAAACAGTTCAGTAGCTTTTATGGTGAAAAAAATCTGTCATTGCTAAGACCAGTTCATATTGGTGTGGTGATAGAGTGACAACATGTATAGTAGTCCAACAACAGTGATTCCCATCCGTTTGCAAAGATGATCCTGATGCTGTTCTTTTGGCAAGATTTTAAAAGAGGCGTATGATCATTTTTCCCATCCGTAAACATAATGACAGAACAAAGATGGACAATTTGTGCAGTGAAAGATAAACATTTCCTCTCATTTGGTAGGGTTTAAACTCTACAAGAAAATGTATGAAAAGAATAGACCATGGTGTGTTAGGGGTAGGATGCATGACATAAAGCCTTATACCTTAATCTAAATTTCATTGTTATCCATTGAATCTCATTTTCACAAACAAGAATTTCGCAATCAAGTTATGTCATAAGGATTACAATTGGTGTAAAGGAAAGTCACTTCAAAACCTTGGATTATAGTTTTTGTTTGTCTCAAGCTGCTCTGTCTCCATCAGTATTATTCTGTATAGATGGAAACAGAAAGACAGAATAATGTCTGAAATGCACCGATGTTTAAAACGTGTGGTCAGTAGATCAGTGGAGTTTTATTACTTTTAGTTGCTGTGAAAGCTGCAAGTCTTTAGTTGTTATACTGATTCCATTATTTGTAAAAGCTGAACATTTATGTAAGGTCTGTAGGCATAGATTATAGGCAGAGAAAATCTTTTATGAGAAAAGTGAATGTTCTCAGCTGCCAGCATCTGCTCTTGCCCAGAGCATTTGTACTGTGTTATTTGCATGATTGAAAGCAGAGTACATACACACATATCTTCTGGTATGATACACTGTAATCTAGTAGGTGGTTACTAATGATTCTGCAGGAGATATACTGCCTCCATCATTGGATTCTACGTGGGGCAGCTCATCCATAAGGACTGCAGAGCTTCAGCTGTCCCAGATATTTGAGAAAAATTAAACTAAGTATCTGAATAAAAGTTTTCATTAGGACTTGCAACAAAAACTTTTATTCATATATTTAGTTTAATGTTTCTCAAAATTTCTGGCAGGGCTGCAGCTCTGCAGCCCATATGGATGAGCCACCCCTGGATTCTGCCCAGAAGTTGGAAGCAGTATGTTCTTCTGGGCTTTGGTAAAACTGAATCCTGTGATCTCCTTCAGATGTTGAACTTTCATAAGGATATTCATTTGAAATCTTATCCTTGTTCCAGAAAATGGAGTTGGAAGAACAGATGTTGAAACACCACCCAGAAAGAAATTAAAACAAGGTAATTGCCTAAGCTCATTTTTAACAACGATGCTTGTTTCATCCATTTGTTTTACCTCTGTTGCAGTGTGACTTTTATATTTGTATAGTCACTGAAACAGCGGAGTAGGACCATTTTCTGCATGTTACATGGTAATTTAAATGTCTTCTGATGTTAAAACATAATGAAACAATGCTGTGAGACACATTTGGTGGTAGGGAACTGATCAAGAAAGTGAAATTGTGGTTTGTGATTACCATGACATTAGTTACTCAAGTACTTTCTCAACGCATTGTACCAAGAATGTCAAAGGGGGAACAATGTGGCAACAACATAAGGGTCACTACCAATCTGCACGGTGTCATACCGCAGACGGCAGACATCTTCATCAGCACTACTCTGAGAAATCTAAATTCCATGTACAAAATATATACACCAAAGTACTACAGTAATTTCTTAAAAAAAATTGAATGAAAGCTTACTGATATTGATAGGTATGTGGAACTGGAAATCTGTGCTATGGAGAAGTAGGCTTTGAGTTCTGACCAGACTTGTACAATATTATGCAATCCATGTCTGTATATTCTACTCCTGACTATAAATGATGTGTACGAAATACAGCAGACATGTATGGGACATTTCTAGACCACTAGAAAGAGCGGTTCTGCATTGAATTCAAAGTGTTTTCACCTTTAAAGAATCAGCACATGAATCTTTGTGTCGATGCATGTAGACATTTTCTTCGGTAATGACTGCCTGATCATGTGCTTGTGATGATCTCACATTTACACATGCAGCCAAAACACATTGTTTTAACTTAATGATCTTTTTAGCACTGATGTATGCATCCTTAGATGAAAGTCTTCATGACCTGTGGGCCTTGTATAAGTCAGTAGACAGTTAAAATAGAAACATACTCTATATTGTAAATCATACAGTGCTGGACTGATAACTTGAGACATGTGGGGTGAGAAAGTGGGGCAAAGGGAGGGAAAAGGAAGTGTGGGAGCGTGAGGTGAATTTGAATATATAGTGAGTCAATGAAAACATAGTCCCAATTCACTGGTCACTAGAACAGTTGAAAATAGTTTTTTTTTTGTGGCACAGACGATAAATGGTTTCGCACAGATAGCAGTCTGACACATCTAGTGTCACCAGGTCGAAATCCCAGCTCCCAATCTCTGCATTCCTTAAATAGTTTCCAAGTCTCAAGTTATTAGCCCTAGATTGTATGTAACAGATGGAGCCAGAGTTATTCTGGACAACTGGCAGGTTTTGTGAAAAGTCTGACCATTGGTTTATGATGTAATTTGAATAAAATATAATTTGTGTTCTAATTACAGCACAGCTACCATTTCAGACTTTAAGTCCAGGTGTGGAGTCTTCATCATCACTTCTTAAGAATAATAAGAGAAAACGTAGTGGCTCAACGGATGATATAAAGGTTATCAAAACCGTACGACCGAATGATTCAAGCCAACTTGGTGAAAAAAAGGAAAATGTTTGTTCACCTGCTTTCTCAGGTGAATGTAAGAAGTCATGTGGTACTGCCAGTAAAATATTACCCAATTCACATGCTGAAGACAAAGTTATGGGGCATGCAGACAATCCTGCTGAAACATCAAAAATATGTGAAACAGTTACTGATCTAGATGGGAATGAAAGTGGTGTTAAAGGAGAAGTTTTAGTGAATGAAGTTGATAGGAAGCTTAAAAGTGATGACAGTAAGGGAAAAGTGCCTACAATTGCAAGCAAAGGCAGTGCCATTGGTGATGCTGGACCAGATGTGATTGTCCTTAGTGATGGTGAAGGTAGTGTAGGAGAGGAAAATTTGATTGCCAGCAGTTACAAGGTCATTCCAACAGATGAACAAAACAGCTTTTGTAAGAATGAGACTACAGACGGTAAGCAGGCTGTTAGTGATGTATCACCTGTTGCAGACAGTGAACAAAGTGAAATTGAGAACAGACCTGTTGTAATAAACGAGTGCTTGTGTGAGTCAGTAAAATCAGAGAAAGAAAGATCATCTTCGGAATGCGACTCAGACATGTGCATGCAGGTGTCATCAAAATCATCACCGCAAAGCTCTCCTGAAATAAATTCAAACGACAATATGGCAGATATTGCAACACCACCAAAATGTTCACTTCAGAATTCACTTAGTGATGATAGCTTTAAGGAACATACTCCTCATAGTGAAACATCCCTTGGCTCTAGTCTAGTTTCCTCACAGAAAATCAAGAAGTTGACTCCAAAACAGTTGTTAAAACAGCTTGAATCTGCAAGGAAGAAGCAAGAGAAGGAAAGGCAACGGCAGGTAATGTTTGAAGTTTGAATTGTTAAAGATTCCACTGATTATTTCCTCGTAAATTTAACATTTTGATAGCTGCTGTAACTCTGGTATTGGAATCAAATATTTCATCACCATGGACCAGTAGATACCTTTCTGTTAGATTGCATGGTATTTCATGACATAAGACAGTAATTGTCACATTCATCACCATGAGAACCTAAAATCTCACAAGCCAGTTTATATTACAAGATGGTATTGCATTGATATCACCTCTATCCATGCCTTCATACCTGGAATATACTGATTTTGACTATCAATTCAGAACCTGAAACTGACTAGCAACCAGAGAACAGAGGAAAGGGCATGGAAGAAGCTGACACTCGGTGCCCAAAACTGTTATGAATGACACAAGGGACATGACAGGTAGTTGTCAGCTTGGTAGATCAAAAAAGAGATTTGTGGAGTTGGGTGGACGTCTGAGAGGTGGAAATATTGTGTCCATTTTGTTCTGAATGTAGGAGCAAGGTGATCTGCATGCATATTGTGTATTAATGATAAAATGTGTAACTTTTTTTTATTTCGTAATTAACAGCTTCTTATAGAGATTAGCAAAACAAAGTGACCAATGCCTGACAGCATAACACAGGGGTTCACAAATTCCACATGCCAGATCATCTGGTGGGCGACTAAATTTTGTATGGTGGCATCCAATATTTGTGGGTCCCTAGTATGGAACTTTCTTCATTTCACTCTTCAGGCACCTAGGATTTTGTGGTTGCTGCTAGATTTCTAGAAAATATGTGTGTGTGTGTGAAGGGGTGGGGGTTGGTTGGGGGAATTTATGTAATGTAAAGTTATTTAGTCGTGCTATGGTAGCCTTTGTTTTGTTCTTGTAACAGCATATGTTATTGGTTTTACAGGAACGTGAGGAAAAGAAAGCTGAGGAGAGAAAGGAACGTGAGAAGAAGAAGGCTGAAGAGAAAGAAGAGAAACTAAGGCAGAAATTAGAGAAAGAGGAGCAAAAGAAGAAGGAAAAGGAGGAAAAGGAAGAGCAAAAAAGGAAAGAAAAGGAAGAAAGGGAAGAGTTAAAAAAGAAAGAGAAAGAGGAGAAGGAAAGGAAGAAACAAGTTGAATTAGAGTAAGTGATTATTGTCAGCTGTTGCACTGTTATAAATGTATGGTGATATCAGGATTTGCTTAATAGAACACAGTTATGCTGCCCTTCACCATTTCATTTGCATCGTCATGTAATTTCTTCCTTTGGCTTGTGGACAGAGATTTTCCACAAAAGTGGGTTTCAATGCATTAACCTTTGGGTGCCTAATGTCGGTGTACCCATCACACAATGTGATGCTCAAAAAGCCTAATGTCAGATATACCTGACAGCCATTTAATGGCCTCTCATGCAGCCCTCATTTAAATTCCAGTCTTCTGCAGCTTCCACCGGCATTTAGTTCTGGTGCCAAGGGTTCAATGTGTTATTAGATACTGTGCATTTGGCAGGATTAAGTCTTAGTGTTACAATACGTTGCATATAACACAAGTGAGAAGCAGCTAGTTTGTGGTTTGTTTAGTCATGCTGTCAGTTCTGGACTGTGTAGCATGGATGGTATATGAATAAATATGCATGTGGAGCATTGGCAGAAGGACAAATGTTAGAGGAGCTGAAGTACTCAGAGAAAATACTGTCCTTTTCCATTTTATCTACCACAAATCCCACAGGGACTTCCCTGGGATTGAAATTGGGCTTTCCAGTTTCAATCTCAGGGCAGTCCCTTTGGGATTCATGCTGGACATTGTGCTTTTTCCATTGTATATTTTAACTTAGATATAAACACTTGTGAGATTTTAATTATTCAGGCTGTGATAACACCTTCAGGATTCAGCTTTCTTTGGGCTGTCCTGTTGTGGAAGGTGTGATTTGCAGTTGTCCCTGGTAAGAAGGCAGTACATGAGCAGTATCCTTTCAACCTGCATTCTGGCACTTCTGTTTGAATTTTACACTACTGTGTCAACCAGAGAAGTGGGATGTTAAGGTTAAAGGACTAAATTGCTCCTCAACTCCTGAAATAGAAATGAAACATTCTAATTATTTATCAAAACCCATGCACCCACAGCCTCACACTATATGATTCATAGAGTTCTTTGTATACTCGCAGTTGGTCTCTGTTGTCTTGCCAGTGCAGTTGGGCAAGTACCTTTTTGAAGCTGTAAGTTCTTTAAATTACAGATTTGATTTTCTTTTACAACTTCTTTTATGGATTTACTAATTTGCATCTTCTAGAATAAAGAATGAAGAAAAGAGGGCCAAGGATGAGGAGAAACGAAAAAAAGAAGATAAGAGGCAAGCAGAGGCAGCAGCATTCACTAGTTTCTTTTTTCCTAAGAAAGTTGAACCAAAAGCAGTTGAGGAACCAAAGGTCAAAACTGAAGAGAATTTTATGCCCTTTGAGGTAACACATGGATTATAATCAGTGCGAGTAATATTTAAATGTCACTGACAAGGACAGTTATTTAATTGCAGTTTAAAAATCTGTACCTGACTACTGTCATGAGGATATAATTGCAGGAGTGGTACCATATATTTGTTGGTACTATGATTGAGATTTATGAACATAACTTGATTTCAAAAAAAGTATTGCTATGTAGCAGTGTTTCCCAAACTTTTTTGTTTGCGGACTCCTTTTGGCTTTGAAAAATAACCACGGATCCTCACATCCTTGCTCGCGTAAATACAGTGTCTGGATGATACGTGTCCAAAATTAAAAATTTATGTCTTAGAACTGATTTTAGATAGCTACAAATACGTACCAGTAGCATACGTAACAATGCATTGTATGATCTGACCTTAATTCAACTGACTGTCGCTCGCTTCATGGGTATAGAAGGTTTCTTAATTAGATATTCTAACAGTCATACAAAATAAACACATTGGCAATTAAAGAAGTTCCATGATCATTTTTAACAAAACATTATTCCTTTAATTAAAAAAATAAGTAAACTTCAAAGTAGCCATTACAGAAATGTATCCATGGATCCCCTGGGAACTGGTCGCAGATCCCTTGGGATCCGTGGAGCACTTTGAGAATCACTGCTATATAGCATTGATATGGAAGTGTATTACTTAGCTTCACATTATATTCCCATATTTACTTAAGTCCTTTTTTAACCAAAAATTTGTTTCTGAAAGTATGATGCATAAAATATATGCTTTTACATATTCGACTGCAGTCAGAAAGTTTATTTTGGACTACACATATTTCAGGTTGACTTGTGCAAGTTGTGTTGTTGTGTGTGTTTTTTTTTTTTTTTTTTTTTTTTTTTTTTTTTTTTTTTTTTTTTTGCACAATGTGTAAGCATCATTTTAAACTTAGCTCTGTAATTTAATTTTCCCTTATATGACACTCAAATTCCTGCTTATTTCCAACTCCATCAACAAACTCCATGACTTACTGGGATGAATACAGCAAGGACACATGTGGGGGACCCCACTCACAATAACAGATTATTTTTGTAACAGCTTCTTCTCTGTCTGCCTTCATTTTCCTAGAAGTGCCACTCCCATTTGTTTAATATTAGTCATTCCATCTTGACAAAACAAAGTGGAAAATGAGAATAATGAATAAAGAAGTGGAGAAGCAGAGTAATGGCAAAAGCATCGTGAAACTAACAGTAGCAGCCAGTTTTAGTCCAAAGTTGGGGGGAGGGGGATAATATTGCAGTTGCGGACAAAGTGCGGTATGAGTGTGACGAACTGGTTAGTGTCACTGGTAGGGTCTGTGCATACAGGTTTGGGAGAGACAGCAATATTGAGATAGAGATGGTAAGTTACGGATGGAGGAACGAACATCTGGGTAGTGGCATATTACAACCATTGTATGACAACAGCATTGTTATTGTTATTGAGAAACCGTGGACATGCATAAAAGTCTTGTGGGCTGCATAAAGTAAGTTCATGCTTATACAAAAATTAAGACAAACGTGTATTCTAAATTGTTAGTTCTAGTTAACATGAGACTTGTTATGAGTTATGGTTGAATGAGTTAAGGAACATTATTTCTCATAGCCAGTGGGGTAATTTTCCCAGAGTTCCAGCATATTTGTTGATAAGTTAATTGATGTGCAAAATGTAATGTAGCTGCAGGTTTTACTTTTTCAGTTCATTGAGTACTTTCAGAAAAACTGAACACTTTGACAATCCATCACATCCAATAAAATGATTATTCTCCCAGCATATGGTTAGTGGCAATCATTGTAGTCATTCTGTGTTTTGTGGTACTTGCCAGAAACTTAATGCGAGATGTTAATGCTGACTGAGAATTTAGTGTTTATTTCAACTGCATTTTGGTAGGTCCTAGTACTCATGTCTGCACTGCAAATGCCAGAACAAGAAGGGCGTGAGATTCTGAGTTCTGTCTAGTGTGCCTCTTTCATTCTACCCTAAATATGGCTGGCTGACTGCCTGTCTGATGGCACTGTTGAGCCCTGTTCCATACTTTCTAAGCTAAGCAAGCATAAATACTTGTGTGCCATACTTCAGAAGCCTTGACACATGCCTTTTCATGGTACTGTAATTACCCAGGGGACTGGCAGAATGTTGTTGTATTATTTTATGGTTGATTACTTATATTCATATCTATTTAACCAAATTTGTGTGGCTAAAATTTGGAGGTAAAAATAATGCATTTTTTCCAAGAAATTTCTTGTCCGAAAGTAGGGGTGTGCATAAATTAGGTAAGTATGGTGTATCAGTCTAATGTGGTAATTGTGCATCATGGCAACCATCATGTAGAAGAGTTACATGTGCACTATTTTTGCAGGTTAAGGCTGATATGAGACTAGCTCCCAGTACCCGAACAAAACTAACTGCTGAACAGAAACAGTCATTAGACCGATGTATTGAAAGTCAGTCGCAAGACAAGCTATATGTTGATCAGCTTAGAAGTAAAGAAATCATTCCACAGACCAGTTCCTCAACCTGGGCTCTTAATGACTTCAAAGATGATGATATTGTAATTTTGGGTATGTAATAGTTAACTGTTACTCAGATATTTCAGTAAATTTATTGAATGCAATGGAGAAAGAAGAACTTTAAAACTGTGATTATACATACAAAGTACCATAGTTTTTTTTTGTGAACTTTCCTGAAACAATTTCATATTTTCATGCAACTCAGAATTCTTCAGTTCTTTCCATACTCAACATTTATCTGTGTAACTTTTAATTCATTTTAAAACTTTCTGTTTGCAAGCCTCCATCCATGTTTGAGGATGCATAGTTTTGCCTCTTGGTTTTCATGATTGCAATTTTTATATCATAATTTGTACTAAGCAGCTGGTGATACATTAGTGTTTCAGGATCGACATGAAAGTGATAATCTTTATTGTAAAGTTTAGCTTTGATAAACACTGAAAAAGATAATGTTTTTTATCAAAAGTACAGTGGAAGCCCATTATAACAAGAATTCATAATACTGTAAAAATTTTACACTATATTGAATTCTGATTATAGGCAGTTTAGAATATGTTGATGTTTATTTTGCACTGATCTCATTGTAACTGATGAAAAAGCAGGATTTTATAACAGACTCAATAATTGAGCTATAAAGCTGTGCTCCCATGACTGGTATATTTGACAAATATTTGTTACTTTTGGATACTTGCCATGTTGTGGGAATGGTATGCTTGTACAAATAGTGGCCTCATGTCTGTTTTCCACTGACTGTTGGGAGATGTGAAACAAGTCAAAGGAGTCACCATTGTTTGTTTAATTATCAATTCAATACTTGTTCTTTGCATTCCCATGACTGATTTATACTTGGCAAACAGAAAAGTGACTATGTGTGGACAGTCGGTATCATTTGGTACGTCACATGGTGAGGGTGGCCAAGTATGCAAGTCATGGGAATGTGATCACATTGACTAGGCAAACATTTAGTAAGTGTACCTGAGTACAAATGTTTGCCAGTTAAACCAGCTGTGGAAACAGTATGACAGTTATTCATTTGGTTCCTTGTGCAGTGGACACTTACAGGAACATGTGTGTGTCAAATATACCAGTCATGGGAATGCAACTTAATACTCGTATGTAAACTGTGTGTGATCATATTGTCAGATTTTAAATCAGTACACAAAAGGAAAGAATGGTACATGTTTACTGATGGTGAATATTCCTGCTTTGAATAACACTGACAAGCGAAAGATCATCATATCTGTTAATAACCATTGAACAGATATTGCAGTTGTATGGTGTAGTTCTGAACTGCAGTTGTATATAGGACTGGACTTCCATTTTTAGGCATGTTCGCAAAATTGTGAAAAGCGACTATTAGCTTTGTCATGTCTGTGCATCCATCCGCATGGAAAAACTTGGCTCCCACTGGTCGGATTTTCATGAAATTTGATATTTGAGTATTTTTCCACGGCAACAATGGTTTTGTGAACAAGCCTCAATGTTACGTTATACGTACATTGCCTGTCTTGTTTCTACATTGGTGTGGAGTTTCTTGTAAACCTATATAAGAAAAATATATGATGACTCTTATTGCTGCTAGGTAACCTCTATTAAGTACATCTCACTGTTATGTTATAACTGCACATGTTAGGGGGACACTGATGGCAGGGAAATTTAAGTGTATGCTGTTGTAGTTATTTACGTGGGTTTTACTGAAACACCAGTAATAAGCTTCTAGTTTCAAGCCGATGTTGTGTGCAGTGCTCTAGTGTAACATAAGCATTGACTGTTTGGTAATAATCGAAAAGTCTCACAATGCCTGCACATCAGTGATGAAGAGAACATGCCCCCCCCCCCCCCCCCAAAAAAAAAAAAAAACTAAGCATGACATTGTGTACAAAGTAAGACCATTATGGATGTGAACAACTTGAGAAATGTACAGTCATGGCTGTGACTTGGTAGAAGACAGAGTAATGTGATGCATTTGTCATATTTCTTGTTGAACAGATTTTGTGTCTGATTAATAAAGAGTTAATTGTGAGGAGTAATTAGAATGTAGACAATTAAGCATTTCTGTTTTATCCTGAATGTATCAATTGACATTATTCTGCAAAAATATTATTTGCCACACTTGAAACCCCAGCATGAGTACAATTAGCCTCCATTAATGTAGGCTATAATCTCCAGATATAGGACTCTAAAAATATAATTTGGCTACCCATATTGTCACTATGTATAAGTTTAAGTGCATTTCCATGCATTTAAATTTCTGGTTATGTTTGTTTATTGTTTAGAGGATGATGACATCTCTGGTGTGGCAAACATTTTTGAGTCATATCCAACTGCCAGTCAGCTGCCTCGGCCAAAATTGCTACATTTCTGGGAAAACCGTCGTCCACCATATTGGGGCACGTGGCGCAAGAAAAGCCAGAGTATTAGACCTAAGAACCCATTTAACATGGATGAAGTAAGTACTGGCTGTGATTAGTTTATGCACCAAAGCATACTTGTGTGATAGTATCAGTCCTGGAACTATTGTTTGATGTATGATCTGTCATACTATGTGGTTATCAAACCAGAAGAGTGCAATCTGTGAGGGATTTTTAATTATGATTATTCTTATTTACAGACATTCTTTGATTATGAGGTAGATTCAGATGATGAGTGGGAAGAAGAGGAACCAGGTGAATCTCTTCATGGCTCTGATGATGAGAAAGAATCTGAAGATGAATATGAAGTCGACAATGAATTCTTTGTACCACACGGTTACTTGAGTGATGAGGAAAATGTCGGTGACAAGGATGAAGACCAGGTATTATGTTAAAGTTGAATACTAAATTCAGGCATTTATTTATTGAACAGTGGTCTTGGTCTTGTAATTTCACTGGCTTCCAATGTTACAGATCTTGTGCATATCATTAGGTAGTGTACATCTGTGTCTCAGCAGTACAATGCAGTTTAGGTTGTAGGTTACCATGCTGGTACATTTATGATTGTCAGAATTTTTTTATTGCTTGCAATTCTAATGGTTATTCTTGTTATTGTTAATGGTTAGTGTTACAAGATTATTGCTTTGATAAACTTCTTACGTAAGTGTGGATTTTGTTTACATTGAATTTGTGAGGCTTAGTCTCAAGATCCTCGCCACATTTGTAATTGTTTACTTGTAAAACAATATTTCACATCTTGAAATTCTGGCCCACTATAGATTATTGTCCTAATAGTGCTGTGTGCTAGGAAAAGGATGAGTTTGGTCATGGTAGATGTTGATTTGTGACAGATCATTGTGCAGTTGTCAGATGACTTAGTGGTAAAATTGTTCATAATAAGGCTTCAGCATACAGTGGGCATCATTAGACCACATGTGTACGCTTACAGCTAACATGTCCCCAGACTGTGAGCTGAACATACTATGATGGAAATGAATAGGGAAAGCATTAAATAAAAAGGAAGAGTGAGCGACTATGAGGAGAATTACATGTTGAATAGTTAAAGAATACATAATTCAAATGTTGGTTTTAAAATTTAAAGTTTCAATGTCGCATTCTTTCTTGCAGTCTCCTGAGATGTTGAAGATAAAACTAAAGCTCCTGGAATTGGAATTTGAGGAAGAAATGAAGCAAAAAACTGAACGCCTCAAACCTCGTCTGTTTGGTTGCGTCTGGGTTGACTCCAAAACAGCTGATAGTGGTATGTTGTTACTTCATTTATGTGTGTTTTATTCCAAAGTTTCTGTCTGGAAACATCAATCTCACTTGTAGCCATATTAGTCTGTTCTTACACCTGAGGGAAGATGGACTGGACAGATTAATGTGTGGTGGAAGACTAGCACTGTTTCATTTCCAAAGCATCTTTGGTGAACTGCAGGTATGTTAGAGTTGACAGCTGTATTTACTTGTACAGGATGGTATGATGTTCTGTGTTGTATTCTGTGTTTATTTCATGCTTGGGAAAGGCAGGGAGAAATTGTAAGTGATATTGCTTGAATTTCATAGAAAGTGAATCGACTTGTTTTAGTAGCTTTTCAATGAGCAGATACAAAGTGTATGATGAACATGTTAAATCTTACAGCCAGCGGCCAGCTGCTGAAACTGTTGAGTCCGTACAGGGCAGTGTACCAGGATGGTCCAATTGTTACGTCTGCACCTGATTCTTTTAGTGCAGCAGGAAGTCCTGAATCCAAGAACCAAGTACCAAGTCCAACAACACCACTGCTGAAAAAAAAGAAGAAGTTTCCAGAAGCGGGTAATGTTAACTGTACTTCGATGTACTCATTACAGAGTGACCAGTATGTCTGCTGCATAACTAATTGCAATTACCTGATTGACACACACATCGGACTTTTTGTATCCTCTTGTTTTCTGTTAAAGCAGAATGTTTAACAGGCTGACTGTGCTTCTGTCATAAAGTTACAAGTGTCATGTTGAGCTTTGGAATCCCACCATATACACCAAGTATTTTAACAATTTTATTATAAAACAGTTACACTTTTTAGTACAAAAATTATATATGCAAGTGATAATTATAAATCATTCCAACATAATCCAAACATTCACATTTCAATTGATGGTTGAGAAATTATACCGTATATTTTCGAATCTAATCCGCACCCTTTTTACAGTTTTAGAGGGCTAAAGAATCAGATGCGGATTAGATTCGCGTGCGGATTAGATTTGCGGTCTAGAGCTGGATTTTGGAAAAATGATTGAGCTGCTGTACGTGCCGTAAGAACAATACAATACAATAATCTATTATTTTATTATTTATTATTATAATTTATTATTCATCAGACTCGCAATTTGCCCCATCAGAAAATTTTCCGTCTTCCTAAGGTTGATGATGTACTGCTGATAATTCAACAACTTTTGTTCAAAATCTTTTGGGAGCTTTTGGCATATCGTCATCCTATGCCGCAACGCCAGGCCCATTCGGTGCATGAACCTTATGGCCCATCCTTTACTGGCTTTAAAACGACTTCGAGGAATGTTCAAAGATCTGGCCTTCTTTATCGCCTCCTCGCGAAGTAGATCATAACTCACAAACAGTCCAGTCTTGCGTCTCTCTTGAAAAAACGTGAAGACTGCATCGTCAATTTCAGGAAATCGTCCTTTCTTGGGTCCAGTGAATTTCCTTCGTGACGCCTCACACCCGCTGATCGCTGCCTTGTGTTTCCGCCATAGTCGAACGTTGCTTTCATCAACTCCAAAAATTGCAGCGGCTTTGCGGTTTCCATTCTCCTCTGCGCACCGAATAACTTCACGTTTGAACTTTGCCGTATATGACAGTCGTTTAGATTTCAGGCGTCCCTCTTTCATAACTACGATACACGACAAATTGGAACAAGCACCTCCCACGTTTCAACAACTAAGGCTCAGCTGGCTTCAGACGAGATTGCGCATGTCTGTTGAGAAAGGCCCCACCTCTATCGGTATGACTCATCGGCCACAGGCGTAGCGTCGGATTTTAACGCATTGGTGACATCCAATATTATTCAATCAGTCGCCCCGTGGGCAAGGGGTGGTTGAAGGAAAGGTGCGGATTAGAATCGCGAGCTAACTTTTTTTCGTATAAGAAATCGCCAAAAACTGAGTGCGGATTAGATTCGAGAATATACGGTATATCTGGATTCCCTAACACATGCCACATCAGCAAAACCTATCTTAAATCCCAACACTGCCTTCAGCATAATTTTTTCAACAAGATAAGTCTTATTCATTTATATGATGTACAGCTCGGACCCCAGCCATCTTCTCTGTATTTATATCATATATAAAGGTCTTGTACTTTTGTACCTTGATGTTTGACTTTTACAATTGGTAATATGAATGCATGTAACAAGATTGAGATCTCGAGCTTGAGGGAATATGGATTACAGCTGTAAAGTTTCATCTGTTTATTTCGTATGCACAGCCTGATGATGGCTTGTTGCAAAGCTGAAACATGTAGCTGGGTTATATGTCAAAAAATATATGTTGTGTTGGATGTTGGATATTGCTTTAGTGCTTATAACACAACAGGATGAATCACCTCAAGATTGTTAAAAATATGAATATGAAACCTACCCTGTTGGGTCCAAGGACAGCAAGTAGCTAATGGACCCAATGAGTAGATTTCATATTTGTATTTTTATTTTTTACACCCACTGACAAGCACTGACAGCTTCCAAAACACTATGCTTGAAATGAAAAATATAAGAGAGAGAGAGAGAGAGAGAGAGAGAGAGGATGGTGAAAGAAGTCCCATATATGTGTCAGTTTAATAAAACAACTTTGTTGCAAACCTTGTGGACATCATTTATTCTATTTACTGTGCACGTGGAAGTGACCCCATTGAAGATAAAGTCTGTTATCCTTACTTCCATCTGCCTCCTGTTGGTTCACTCACGACTGTACTCCCTGCCTTACCCTTCAAGAGCCAGTACTCTTGATTTTTTTTCCTTCACTTCCCTGCCTCCTACTGGTTCACCTAGAGCCATGCTCTTGGTCAACTCTTTCAAGGGCCGTACTCTTTACTCTGTTCCCCTTCACGCTACTGCCTGTTGGTTCACTCAGAGCTATAATTGCAGTCCTCCCTTTCCGTATATCTGTATAATTTTTTCCTTGCTCGGCTTCCTGGTCTACACTGAAGAGGTAGCCAGAATGTCTCTGTGAAATGTTACTGCACATCTACCACATTATGGCGGAATCCCAGTTGTTTTTGGGAAGTTTGCAAAGTCCAAATGTTTTGTTCACTTTTGTTAGATTAAAGAAAATATTTGTCATTCAGTATGGAGTGTCATTTCCTGTTTCAATTCTATATGACCCCTGTTCAAGACTTTTCTCTATTCATGGTACAGGTGTTCTGACTTCAAGCAGGATATTCCTTTGTACACAAGGAATTAATAAACTGATATTTTCTTTTTCTGCTTATTCACTCTTTTCACAGGAGTTACCTCTTTGTGTGTGTGTATGGGGACACAAGTGTGTGGGATGGGTCTTGAGTTGTGCAAGACTGACAGTAGTGTTTTGTGATGTGAAGTAACCTGATGTGTTGGCACCTGAAAGTGTGGTGTCGTAAGTAACATGTTTCATTTGTTTTTGCAGCAATTCCTGCTTTAATCAAGCTCATCCACGGTAACGTCAATAGACGCGAGTTTTTGGCAAAAGAGTTCTTGGCATATTGGAACAAGGAGCAACAGAGATCAGTGGAAGATGGAATGGAAGAAGGATCAGTAGAAGGGAATGTATCAACATCACAGTCTTATGATATTTTTAAGAAGAGTGTCACAAATAAGATTAAAGATCTAGCATCTTGGATGGCATGCCCCGGAGGAGGTCCAATGGCTGGTCGTATGTGCTGGTATGTGCCTCCAGAAACACGTACATTGTATGGACTTGCTGATATCACTCTTCCAAACACTTTATGGAATTACACATTTAAACCAAAAAGACGTGAAAGTGATATCCATATGACCTCCGCTACATCCACAGCACTTACGAGTGAATCTAATCCTAAGCAGCTAATTACAAAGTTTACAAAGAAAATGACAGAAGTGGAACGTAAAAAGCAGTTTAATATGGCACCAGCTGAAGGTGCGACACCTGACAAGAGACAAGGTGGTTCTCAACATGATGATATAACCCAGAAAAATTTTCCTTCAATTCATCGAGTAGAGCAACCCCATTACTCAAGACTGGTGAGCAACATAAAAGAAAGGTACCAATTCTCACATCTTTCCCAAAGAGACAAGAGTTAGCCACACCATATAAGAACTCTCTTATGAAATTCATAAAGCCACAAGGCAATGTTACAGGTGAAGGGAAGAAAACTGTTTCCAGTTTGCAAAACAGTGATAAAATCGGTGCTGGAGAGGAAGAGTGCATTGTTTTAAGTGACTGAAAAAGTAAGAATTGTAATTAAGAGTGGGGTTGTTTAAAATATTTGTTGATGACTTTATTAGGGCAGCATGTCAAAATATTCAGTACCTTTTGATTCTGCTTCATGTATGATGAAAGTTTATGGTCATCAATGGGTATGTGAAAGAACTTAACTAATAAGAGTAATTTTTCATGAAATGTATTTATAGCAGAGGCATCAAAACTAATGGAAGTTTAGTGGATGGAGCTAAGTGTGTCTTGTACTTGTGTATGTTACATGTAGGTTGCACTAAAATGGCAGTACCATCAAAGGATCTGAAACCCTCCAAAAATGTGTGAAGGTACCACTTCCACCCCTGCATTTATGAAGAATATTCTCCCTCTAGTAAGTCACCTGCTACTGTGTCTCCTAGGGCCCATCACTTTTGTTGAGCTTTGTTGCTGTACACAAGAAGCTGAGTAATATAAGTAAATACATAATATTTATTCACTTCTAGCATCCTCAGCATGAAGTTCAACACATACAAAGAACTCAGATTTCCTGACAGCTGGGAATACACTAATATAAAATTATCAAAATTGAGATTTCTTTACAACTTCTACCTTTCTTTTACAGAATCTACATCATGATCAACCAAACATCCATGTTTGTTTTTAGATGTCACATTAACCTTTTAAAGACTGTGTTTGCATATGCAAATGCATGTAGAAAAACACCCCTAGAAATTAATTTTACATATTTAAGCAACAAGGAAATATACTGCATTTTTAAAACATGCTGCATAATCTATGTTTTATTTTCCATAAAATGCTGTTTATTTCATAATTTTTTCTTCTTCTGTTCAAATAATACATTTTTCATGAACCAAGTGCTAAAATTTAAATACCCAACCCAGCAGGATAAAGGTTAATTTATTTACCTTGAGTGACTCATTTGGTTCACAGCATATCACACATTGGGGTTTTTTCCTTAATAATAATTAAGGTAAACCCATACACTTCTCTTACTGCTTTCTGTTTCTCGTGTCTTCCAATGGTCCTGCCTTAGTCAGGTTACATACCTACAAATGCACAATGAAGCCAGCAAAAAGTTGTTGAAAGAGCTGGATGCTATTCTGAGAAACTGGAATTCCATTGTTGTGACTCTTTAACCTTTTTACTGCTGAAATTAAATACCCACAGTGATCTGCAGAATTTAAATGGGGGCTGCATACAAGGAGATATAATTATATAATGTTTGATGTTTTGAGCATCACACTTCACATTACATATGTATGATGTTCAGTGCCAAACGGTTAAAAGTTTAGTTGGTGTTCAGAGAAATGGGCTGAACTGTGGTTAAACCCCATATGTCAACATGCGTACATTTGATTCATTACAGCTGTATACTCTGTATGTTACAATTTAATCTGCGGCTGAAAGTGAACAGGGAATGAAGTCTGTATTGAGACTTTGACATAAGGTATGTTGCGTAGCTGATGGGTGTACAAATCCCAGGTACCAGGTCGCTCTCATGTGGCATCCAATATTTGTGGGTCCTCAGGGTGGAACTTGCTTCATGTCACCCTTCTGGCACCTAGAATTTGGAGGTGCCGTGTAGATTTTTGGAAAATGTATGCAATGCTGATTTAGTTATGCAGCTTCCCCACCTTCATGACATAACTCAAGTTAAAACAGGGAAAGCTGTGAGGCAATAACAACAAACATATGTCAATGTAATCTCAATACTGACTAAACCTTTTTATGTGTTCACATTTATCGTTCAATATTTATTTATATGAAGTACTCTTTTCATGAACCATCAAGATGACAAATAATTACAGTAACCAACAAATGCACACTACACTTGGTCAGTAAAAACACCACCTGATAAGAAACACACCACATGGACTAGATCCTTTTGGATTATACATGAAGTATTCAGATGTTTATATGGATACTTGGCATTCAGTTATACAAAACCTTGGACTCTGGCCTACATCTTCATCTTACATCAATTCTGAAGTCAATAAACTTTGTAATTTTATAATTCTAACATTTTATTATTTTAATACCAAGAATGTTGTTGGCACTTGCCAACCTTTGTACTTCGGTTTCCCTGAAGACGGCGCCTCGGTGCTGAAACATGTACAAATTTTTATATGTTATGTATGATTTTTAGTCATTTTATGTGCATTTGTTGGTTATTGTAATTATTTGTAAGAAGAATGCATGGAGTACATAATGTTATCAGAATGACCTTCACTACTGAGAACCACTTATCTACAGTATCACAAGTTTTTGTATTTCACATGTGTACATTATTTCGGCTCATTCAGCTATCTTCAGTGTACACTTACAGCTGCATGACCTGACATGCATATGAATGAGAAAAATGATTTGTGATAGTACAGATGGTCATCATTACTAAGTAAATTTTAACGGACACGTTTGATATGAATTCAGTTACAACCTTAATAATAATTTACTGATGTGGTAGATGTGAAAGTAATCTTATGTGTGTAGGCTGGAATTGTACACAGGTGTATCCAAATGTTCCCAAACTTGCCACTAGGACTGAGAACAGCAACTAGTACAGCTTTCTGCCACTAGCTGTCATAGTATTGCTATTTTATAAGTCAGCATATAGTGTTTTGCAGCCATAAACCTTTGCATTGCATTGCATCACTAAAGGGTTTTATTGCTTTGCATGTAAGTGTGATCTGCAATTTTCTAGTGGCTGATGTGAAGGAACAGTGCATGTGCATTAGGTTTTGCTTCAGACATCAGAAAACTACATCCGAAACGCACGAAAAGCTCAAAACAGCTTTGGGTGAAAATGCTAGCAGTCCTCTCAATGGAAAAGCCTGTTCTCTCCATGTCTGAAGAAAGCATGGCAAGGCAGGTTGAACATTAAGAGCGTGTTGATCTTTTTTGATTGTGAGGGTACTGTTCATGAGCAATTTGTTCCTCCAGGCCAGGCTGTTAAGCAGCATTACCACCAGGAAGTTTTGCAACATCTGAAGGAGCAAGTCCACCAAAAGTATCAGAACAATGGCAGAATTGGGACCGGTTGATTGACCATGACATTGCACCAGCATGCACTGCTTTGTCAGTGCAGCAATTTTTGGCTGCTAAAATCATGGCTTTGGTCCTCAGCCCCCTTACTCACCTGATTTGGCCCCTGATGATGTCTTTTTGTTTCTGAGACTGCAATTGCAGCTAGATGGGCATCATTTCCAGGATGTTTCTGAAATTGGGGAAAGATTGCTGACTATCCTACTTGCAGTTCCTAGAAGTCAGTTCCAGTGATACTTCTTGCAGTGGCAGAAATGCTGGAATGATTGGATAAACTTGGCGGGAATACTTTGATGGGGACAACAATGAATAGTAACAAAGGTACACATTTATTTCATTATCGACTGATTCCGGGAACTTTTGGGGATGCCCTGGTGAGTATATTATGTTGAAAATTTGTATTCATGGTGGAGAGATAGTAAGAAAGTCATTAAAAATATGTATGAAGTTTACTGAACATTATCTTCCAGTTCTGGTCATGGATGCTGTGGTGCAGGACATGGTGACAAAATTTATTCACTTCAGGGTGTATTCTGGCCTCATAGGCCACTCCAGGTTTGCTCAGTCTTCCCTGCCTTCTATGCCTCTTAGGTTTATATTCTAATGCAGCAGTGTAGAAAAATGGAAACCACAATAAAAGCAATGGGAAAAGTTAATTTCGAAAATGGTGTCTCTAGTCAACAGAAATATATCTTCACATGACTTATCCCATTGTGTTAGTATGTGACAAACCAATGAATATATGTGAGACACAACTTATAGTTTGATAAAAAATGAAATAAAAATTTGCATATCTGTTGTAAATCTATACTTTTATATTCTTATGGAGTCTGACGATTGTTAAAAGACCAAACACACAGCTGTTGGTTTTATATGAAAATATAAGTTGTGTTGGACATACAGGAAGTCCCTGACTTACGTAAGTGGATCGTTCTGCAACCCTATGCGTAAGTCGATTTTTACATAACTCGGAGCCATGTTTTATTATATACCTTATACACAATAATAATAATTGATACAATAATAATTAATAATTTTAATAACAATAAAAACAATAATAATTAATAATCGATACTGGAGTCACTGTCGTATTCAATTGAGGCAGGGGTGGGTGTGGTGGTGGTTGGAGTGGTGGTAGTGGTACAAGAAGTTTTTTAAGTAAGTCTGGATCTACGTATGTCGGGGTCCATCTGTATTTATTGGTTTTTCAGAAAAATAATTCATATTAAATATTTCTGATATGTAAAACATGTTATCTATTCAGGAAATTTGTTGTTTTTATATAGCTAGGAACACTTTGAATTTTTAGTGGCTAACCAGATGTATATTGCAGAACAGAAGGTAACAATCTTACTTGGATATATCTTGAAGGAGACCTCTAAAATAACTGGCATGTTCACACACACACAAGTAGATCAATAAGTTATGTACTTAAATTATAAGTACATAACTTATTGATCTACTTTTGTTTGAGGAGAAGAGAATGGAAAAGAACTGAAGCTGCATACACAAGATTTCTTAGGGCACAGCTGAGTGTAACTTTGTGAGTAGAATTCTGTATGAAGAAATAAGACCTGTACTGTAAACTGAGAATATGCTGGTCATACAAAATATTACTTAAATTCAAAAGAACATTTAAATGAGATTTAAAGACATCAGATTATTGAAATTGGCCTACTTTTATAATCCCAAAAGACAAAATATGTGGGAAGATGCAAGTAGATGGAAAGACCAACTGTGTTACTTCAGAACAGGAGTGGGCTTGTAGCACCCAACCTTAAGTTGGACAAGAATGAAGAACAGTCTTTTTGTGTAAGCCTAATCTGCATTCAGATCTGAAACTGTGTTGTAAACATTAACTGCTATATTATTCTGTAAAGGAGAATAAAAATATTTTAATTAACCTTAGTCAGTGTGGCCACCTTCTGACCTTATGCATGCATCCCTGTGTCTGCTACACCTGGAAACTACTGTAAATAAATACTTCTGTCATTGTCTGCTGTCATCAAGTGAATAGTCTATGTGCCTGTTACTCTGTCACTTAGTCCAGGGGCTCTACTATTGCATTACCATTTTTTGTTTAGCTTATATTTGTGATGACTTACTGCTCTGGTACAAATTCTGTACATGTTAAATTTGTTGGATATAACCTCAAAATTTTATACCTCTTGTTTTGTTACGTATGAAACCTATTTTTACCAAAATCTGACGACCAAGTTCAGTTATGGTTAGTATTTTTTGGAAAAATAACACACTTTACACGAAGAAACTTGATTCAGGTCTTGATGAATTCTTCTTGGGCTGAAAAAAAAAAAGCTTGACAATAAATTTGTACAGAAAATCACAACATACATTTTATGTCACATACATTTTTCCGAAAATTATGCCCTCTACAAAATAATCACTTAAAACAACTGACGATCAAATCATAACATGGTGCCACACAGCGGAGATTTTCTTGCAGTCTAACCTACCGTCAGGAGCTACGAAAACCGACAAATTACGCGTCCAATTAACCGTTACTACGATGTGTATACCTACGAGTATATGGTAGGCCATGAACGAGCAAATAACCTTTTTGTTTCTGTGAACGCTGGTACGGGGTATAACAGTATGTGTACGTGAAATGTGACGAGTGTGAAGTAGTTTGATGATCACTTCTCATCAATGGGAACAGTAAAAACTAAGTGGACAAATCAGGAACCAGAGATCCGAACGCGGCTAAATGTTACGTTACAGGTAAATTTCGTATCTTGTTTAACTTGCCAGGTGGCTAGATCTTTCATCTGTAATATCTTCCATTTTGCCCAGATTTCTGTAACCTATACAGAAGGCTGTGCTGTGTTCATTGTTTCCTCTTTATAAACTTGTTTTAACATTTTGTAAATATCAGGGTATAGGACAGGCTTATTATGAATTTGGAACAAGAGTGACAAATAGTGATGAGTACTGCAGAGCAGACCATGTTACACCGGAAGTTCCTGTATTACTTGAGCAAACCTATTGCGATCTATGAAACATGAATTGCATAGTACTACTCATTGGCATTGTAGGGTTATATTTAGAGGCATGGCTTATGTGTTTAAATTTCATCAAACTATTTGGGACAAAAATATTCCTTTTAGTTAATTTTTATGTCAGCAGTATAATCTGCTAGCTTCAAGTAGCCGTGGTGCATGTAGCTCTAGAGGCTGTGTTGCTGCATGTACGGACTCGCAGGATATGAACTCGCCACGAAAGGATTAGGAGCTGAAATAAAAGATGACAATTAGGTGTACCTCTTTTATTACAAATCATGAGGAGCTACTGTTGTGTCCCCAGAGCAACTGCAGCACTAGTAATCTAGACTTGTGTGTAGTAAATAGTAGTACATTTGTTTATTATTTTTTTTTATTTGAAGCAGTGCTAGGCAACCTATCATTTGGATGGAAGAACTAAATAAGTAATCCAACACTGGATTCTGTGAACTGAAGAAAAACGCGTATTTCACTGGGATATCATAAATATTGCAAGTCTTAAAAAATTAATCTTCCAGATTCAAGAATTTTTCTGAAAATTTCACTTGGAACACTTCAAACGATTCAAGGATTTTCCACTAACGAAAGTTTTCTTACCTCAATGTAGGTTTGTGGCCGGCTGCTGGTGTTAGTAAACGTACCGAAGAACAATCGAGTCATTTTAATAACGTGCGATATGCAGACCTAAAAGTGGTAGCACGTAGCAGTTGTTAATGCATTTTGTGATTTAAAAAGCCACTTTATCTTCTAGATGACAGTACACGTGATTCCATGCATGCTGCCATCTCTGTCATGAACTGAGAGTAGGAACACGCTATTTTTATGTTTATTCCTTTGAAGGCCGGCAGTACTTCTGTATCCAAAGCACACCGGCTTCCGAAGGAGCTTGGCTTTAACGAAAGTTCTTTGCCTCGCCCGTTTGCCCTTCTGATAAGAGGAACATGTAGTCAGATGGTGAAATAATACTGACAGCGGAAAACGGAAGTATAAGGGAGTAAAACCTATCCCAGTACCACTTTGTCCACCGCAAATGTCACATGGCTAGAGTTCCTTCAAATCGTATGCGCATAAAATGTCAGTTCCTACTTCACAGAAACCAAATTCCACCTCTGTTACAAGGACCAGTCAATTAATGCTGTTCGGGGAAAGCATGAGTGTCGTGAGAATCACGTGAAATAAATAAATATAGAAATAAATTAAAAATAAATACCTTAAAAATAAATAAATCAATAAATTAAAAATAAATACCTTAAAAATAAATTAATTAATAAATTAAAAATAAATAAATTAATAAATAAATGCACTGTTTGAGCAAAATGTATGGTATATGCCTGCTTGTATAGAATAGTTTTCGTTGCATTGATATCCCATGACTTTTGTAGAATATGTAGGTGGACAAACTTGCAGCTTACTGGTTAAGAAGGGTTGCTGAAGATTGAAATGAGTTGATGTGTAGATAAATAACAATAATCCGTGTTCACCGATCTTCCAACTCTTGTGCTTTCTTTTCACATTCCCCCTAATTACGGCAGAGCATTTAGATTGCTGCAAGTTTAAAGACAGGACGAGTATTTTCTTCTGTAGAACACGAGGTCGTCATTTCCAGAGCTGGAAGGATGTACAGCATTTAATTTCGTGGTAACAAATGAAGCATAATGACAGCTTTGAAGCACTAGCGGTCATTTGTTTTTAGTTGTGCTTGCACCATAATGACCCAAGATAATGACGATCCAACATGTCCTCCCACTCTTGGTACCTCACAGTCACTCCCCTAGTATTAAAAGCAGTCGCGTTTTTTAACGTCAAGGCGTTTTTTTTGGTAATGCGTTCTGTTGACTTTGACCTCTGTCCATTATAAAGTGAAGGCCACAGTTTTAAATGCAGTTTCGTGACTGATGATAAACTACGGTGAAAATATCTGTTCATATTTCATCCTCTTCCCCGCCCCTTGCTTTTCTTAACTCTGCAGGCTCTGGTGATCCATTTTGTGTTATTTTTCACCACCTTTTTGTTTTGTTTTGCGAAGACCTCTCGCGTAACAACATACGCAATACTTTTTGTTGAATTACAGATTTAGTAATCTTAACACAAGAGAATACTAACATGGACACCGATTAAGAATCCTGCACGAGAGAGTAATAGTATGCTGGTGACACTTGGGGCTGTAAGGTGATGCAGGGAATGGCAGTTGAAGTAAATTATTATTATTATTATTATTATTATGTAGTGTAGAAGTTAGTATAGTATGTAGTATCAGTGATTATAATAATAGCAATAATAATACCTGCAGAAAATGTGCAGAGAAATCAGGAACCATTCAACATGTAACTGGCGCATGCTGTGCATTAACTCGAGATGAATACACCCATCATCACAATAAAGTAGCCAACATTGTTCATGAAGAATTGGCAATGTGGACTGTGAAAGGGACCACCAATTCCGTATTATAAATATGAGTCACAGTCTGTGTTATTGAACTCATAAACTATACTGTAACAGGTCCATAACAACTGATCGAACTGTCCATAACAACAGGCCGGATATACTCGTAGTTATGCTTGACAAAACCATCAAAGAAGCATATTTAATGTATGTAGCAGTTTCCAACAGTCACAACCTCTAGCACAATCACCAAGAAGCTCCAGAAATATACAGACCTAAAAGAAGAGCTAACAAGAATATGGCAACTGAATGCAGTCTATGTAGCACCATTAGTATTATCCATAACGGGTATTATACACCCCCCCCCCCCACAAAAAGTTACACGTTAGATTGAAACTGCTCAATCTTTGCCCTGGTCTATTTATTCTAATGCAGAAAGCACTAATTCTTAACACATGCCATATAGTTAGAAAGTTTTTGGTAGAATAATGAATAAGAAGGGCTTGGGCGGTGTGATCCGTACTTTTTGAAAACCAGCTAAACCGCTATTAATTCAGAATAATAATAAAATAATAATAAAATAATAATAATAATGACTACAGCAATCTATCTCCTATCCAGGTAGGTGCTTGCTGACTTTCTGGTATTTCGTTATTTTTCGAAGATTTCTCAACCGACGCAACTGACTTAATGGACAGCTGTCCTCCTTGAGAAGCTGACAGTCACTCAGCTAGTCAAGAACGTCCTCGGATTTTATGGAGCCCGAAGTTTAATTACCAAGTTTGCAAGAGTCTGCTATCGGTCCTTTTTCTGAACTAGATAAATCTATTTGAGATCTACACATCCTATTTCTGAAAGATCCATTTGTATTAATATTTTTCAATCTATATATCCGTCTCCCATGTGACTTCTTTCTTCAGATTTTATGACGAAATTTCTATGTATTTCTGTTCTGCCCGTGGTGTGACATATACCCGTCCTTGGTTTGGTCAGAAGAAGGTCAATTTGTCTCAGCTTATAGCCCGTGGATATTCTAGTCACTTGCGCGTAGGGCACCAAGAACATGTAGTTTAAATTTTTTACTTCTTTCAGAATTGTTTTCACTAAATCGTCTTATTGTCGACTGGTACGATCGTAGTCTTCGAAAGAGCATTGATTTTGTGGGACTGTCAACCGTTAACTATTTAGACAACGTGAAAGATAGTACAAATAAACTTTAGCAGTTGATTTATTTCTCACATACAGTATGAAGATTATTCCGCCATTAATCAGTTGCAAGAGCTGTAGTTGAGACCACACGGAGCAGCAAATGACGGGGAGATCGATATTCTCAAAGCGAAATTTTATTTCTTTTTCGCCTCTTAAGCCTTTGCAACCAAAGTACACTACCTTGAATGGCTGTCTCCATGCTAGCAGTTTTATTAACTAATTCTACAACAAAAACGCATTATGAGAGGAAACATTTTATGTTCTTGGGTAACTTTCAGACCTTTATGTTCAGAAAACTATCGTCCCACCAAATGGTTGTTTGTTACTGCTTGGTCTGTTGTGGGATTGAAACGCTTACGTATGTGGAAGTGTATCTGGTCGGAACGGTGAACGTGTATGTACGGAAAATTTTGCTGTAAAATTACTTTATTTGTTAAGAAAAGTTTTTAAAAATTTGAGGTTCCCACAGCAGTAGCGTGGACGTAGCTGTCTTCGGGAATGTGACTTCACGTCGTCTGTCCGGCAGTTCGTTACAAACGCTTCAGAGGAACTTGCTGACTCCAGATTCAGGGTAGCTGAAACCCCGAAGAAAGAGGCTCAAGTTTCTTCTGCAACACTGGTAACGGTCTACCAGACTACAAGGTGTTAAACGCCAGAATATAGTAGTTTTCAACATTAATCTCAGAGTAGTAGAACTCTTCTGCAAACAAAACTCTCAGTAAACGTAGCCATAAGGTAACATTTTATGGCTATGAATCTCGTAGTCTTGCCACCTTGTGAACCAGTTGTGCGTGTCATATATAACACATAACAGTCTTCGAACGAAGGGCTCAAAGAATTCTCTTTCTGTCTCGGTTAGAACGTGAGCCACTAAAATCAACCACAAAGGTGGTGAATTTGAAATGACTCCTGGGGATATGTGGCGATACAGGAGTCTTTATACGTCCCACTTGCCAAAATTTGCATGCCTTTGAACATAGTGTTGCTACAAGGCGGAACCACTTGCAATTGTGCCGTCTAACGACGCCTGGGGAATACTGTCTGTTCCACTGGCAGTCAACATGGGGTTCGCTTCGAGGTCGTCAGTAGATGACTCGCGCAGCAGGATATGAACAGAGACCGTCATTCCGTGGGAAGGCGTAAACATTCAATAAAATCAGAAACGGTGTAGTCTGATTGTTGTAGAAAGTTTGCGACTCACAGAACATTTCTGTTTTTAGTGATGACTGGGAAGGAACATGTGTAAAATTATTTTTATACTCCTATGTACCTGTAATTTAAATTCGTAGTTGCAGACTTTAAAACAAGATGAATTTCATAATCACAATCCGTATCATCCATAAAATATATTTATTCCAAAAGACGGCTCTAATATTCCGTTAACACTTGAAGGTTACTATTTACATACACCAACTGGATGCAACTCTATTTAAAAAAAACTGTATAGTTTTTTAAAACATATTTAAAAACTTTATAAAACCCGACATATGTTTCGGCTCTTATAGAGCCATCTTCAGGGGTTTATTGTCGTCAAAACTGCATATATTAAAACGTCTTTTTCATTGGTTCACTTTTAGGCAAGGTTTTTTTCACTTTTTCACTGCTTGGTATGCACGAATAACAAATAGTGTCTGTGCGTACACAAGCAGTGAAAAAGTGAAAAAAACCTTGCCTAAAAGTGAACCAATGAAAAAGACGTTTTAATATATGCAGTTTTGACGACAATAAACCCTGAAGATGGCTCTATAAGAGCCGAAACATATGTCGGGTTTTATAAAGTTTTTAAATATGTTTTAAAAAACTATACAGTTTTCTTTAAATAGAGTTGCATCCAGTTGGTGTATGTAAATAGTGACTGTGAAAAGATGGACGGTGATTACAGAATAAAGTACTTGAAGGTTAGTATTTTGTCTTTGTTACAATTTTAGGACTTTAACGTGAAGTCCAAATTATGTATGAATATTCGTGCTCATGATGCTAACTGCTTGGGTGCGAATGTAAATAATATAAACTTACATTGGCGTATTGTGCATTTGGTTGGTTATTATAAGATAGTTTATTAAATAATATAATATTACAGGAAGGCAGAAGTCGATTCCAGTTGCCGCGCGTTCTAAGGTCTGGGTCTGCGGCTACTCCCTTGCTGGGATTGCGGGTTCGAATCCCGCCAGACCATGGTTGTCTCTCTCTCTTGTGAGTGCTGTGTGTTGTCAGGTAGAAGTCTCTGCGTCGGGCTGTTTACTCGTCCAGAGGAGTCCTACCGAGTGTAGTGTGTCTGAGTGTGATTGTGAAGCCTCGATAATGAGGAGGCCCTGGCGCACTAGGGGCGGTCACACAATAAAGAAAGAAAAAAGTAGGGTGGCAGAAAGTATGCTAAGGCCTAGTAATACGTAATTTTATTAGAAGCCAGTGCTGGTCAAATAAGTACGTGTATATGGCACAATAGCCTGTGCTGTAGGAATGTAATAAATGAATTGCAAATGTAAGCGCCTGGGAGCAAAAATAAGAAGTGGAGGCGAATTTGAGGAAGAAATTAGAAGAATAAATTTCACGAACTGTTATCATCTTGGTTGAGAAAGAAGGAAGTGTTTTGTTTAAAGACGCTATTAATTGCTATGGTTATGGATTCAGTGGTAGATAGATTATGAGTATGGAACATATGTGGAATGATACTGGCTGGGGAATACTGAAGTCCTCGGAGTAATACCGGTATGTGTCTTAGTGCCACGTTGTTCACCACAAATTTCATATAGACTGGCCTGATATTGTACTGACAAGTGTCATGGTATCAACTATTATCTGCTTATCCCAGTAAAGCTTGTGGTTCTGGTTTTCAAGGTCTGAAGGTGGGGTAAATTAGTAGTATGTTAGTGGCATTGTATATTGTATATTGTGTACGGTTTTCTACCAGCTCAATCTAAATTATTTTACCCAATAGATGTGTGTAAATGGACTGATACTGTTAATATCATTAGACATCGGATTAATGTGTGGCACGTGTTTCTGAATATTTGTGCCATTTATGACACACACACATTTCTTCCTTCTGTTTTCTTCTGTAACTCTTGCTAGTTACTACCTAATGTTAAAATCATAAATCCTTCTGTTTTATATGTTATTCCCTCTTGTTCCGCCGCGTTCCTTTCTTATTTTGTTTTGTTTCAAAATAGCTAACAAATTCTGTGAAAAAGTGCAGACTCAAATGTTTGGAAACTGCACTAACAAATTAAACTTGCGTCCATGAAGAGATTAAAAACGCATCAAATCCAGTGAACGCCTGCTACCTTATGTCCAGAATATTTTGTGTCCCCGTTTGGTGTCTAAAAATATAAAGATTACAGTACTGAAAATTGACTGTTGTTTTATGTGGGTGGGGAGCGGAGTAGCGTAGTCAGTATAGCGACTAGGCTTCGGACTGCGCAGTCCGGGGTTCGAATTCGGTAGTGGCAAGAGGTTTCCTGTTCTCCGGCAACGTCCAGACCGCTCTGGGGCCCACCAGCCTCCTATTCAAGTGGTACTGGGGTTCTTTCTGGGGTAAAGCAGCCGGAGCGTGAAGTTAACTACTTACTTCCATCTAGTGCCGAGCTTAAATATGAGTGGAGCTATACCTCTGCTCCCCTATATGCCTTTATGGCATGGGCAGGGAAAACTGTACTTTTATGTGGGCGTGGAAGAACATAGGTAGAGGCTGTCCGATGGTGCGCAGGAAATATTTGGGCCTAAGAAGGACGAAGTAACAGGCGAGGGGAGAAAATTGCATAATGAGAAGCTGCATCAATTGCACCCTCACCAAATATTATTAGGGTGATCAAATAAGAGAAGATAGTCTCGGAGGACGGGTTGGAACGTATGGTGGGAAAAGAGACATGCGTGCGGAGTTTTGGTAGGAAAACCTTAAGAGAAGAAACATATGGAAGATTAGGCATAGAAGGGAGGATAATATTAAAATTATCTTAAAGAAACAGGATAGGACGTCGTGGACTGGATTATTTGGCTCAGGACAAGACGCTTGGAGGGCCGCTGTGAAGAAGGAAATAGACTCTGGAGTACCAAAAACTGTTGGAATTTTTTTTTGACTAGCTCAAAAACTATTAGCTTCTCAAGAAGGACTCTTCTCAACGGATTTATTTATTTATTTTTGTTTTGTTACCAAGCATATTTTTCTTCTGCTTTTTGATTTTATTATTCACTCGGGTTATGGTACAGCCATTTGTTGTAGTTGTTGTCTTTCTGTAACCGCTGTGACGAAACATCGAACTCCACAAAACCGCGAATTTGTGTTTGATGTGTAGACGAGGCTGGTAGCTATAATTATGTAGTAGCTGAGTTTGAGCAAGCACAGTAAACTAATCGCTAACATTACATTACATTCCATTACACACAGATCAGAAGGGAATGTGAATCCGTGTGCAAGAAATAATGAAAGACTGCTTCTTTTAGCTGTGAGATAATTTAATCGTTTTCGACCTCCGGTTTTATTGACAGCAAATGCTACCCTGATGCTTTTCGACAAATACATTATTCTTTGCGATATGACGCGGCTTGACTGGGTAATTGGTTTACTGTTGTTCGAGACACGTGGTCGTCTCATCCTCAAGGGTCGAAATGTTCAAAAAGGAACGCCGGAGAACAGGTGGATGTATCCACACATTTTTCCCAGAACGGCGAGGCGACATGCAGCTGTATAGATTGGGATAGCCCTTAAGCGGCCCTGAAGGTAACATTGTTCTGAATTTTATATTGTTCATACCGTGCATTTTCGATAATCAAATCATACGATATTCAGTCCAAAAAAATGCACTGTATTGTGTTCAGATATTATATATTATAATATCTTGTAAATCAATCCAACATGTTCCAGTCCATCATGGGATCTTCATCAGGGATTCGTATTAAAGTAAGATTTCACAAAAACAGAACAATGTATATACATATTAAAAAGATATATAATATATAAAAAGACGATCAGTTAAGATATAGGCGATTTTTGTAGTGGATCACTGGTATACTGCAAATTAGTGTTAGAAACATGAAGTTAATTAAAATAAAAACATGTATCACCAATTTATCACCAATTGTTCTGAATGTTGGGACTTCTTTGATAAAGTCTGTTCTTTATTGAGTTATATCACCAGTAAGAACAGCTGTGTAAGTCATCCCTGTGAGGACAGGACTTCGTGAAGTAAGTCATATAAATCTTTATATTAAAGACTTAGGAATGCTTCATTCTTCTCAACATTTTAAGCATATGTAACTTCCATGAAATGGTCTAGTTTATAATGCGATAAGTGAAGATGTTTTAAGTGTATCTTCAGTTTGTCGAAGATTGCTGTAAGAATGGAAACACGACAGCTGTGTAGGGGTGGCATGAAGTGCGGTAACTGGGGATGTCTGACACCTTATAATTTCAGACTGGGAAGCGAAACCATCATGTTTCGCTTCCGCGCATTCAGCTTGTCGGCTGTCCTGAAGAGATTCAGTCAAGCAGCCGCTCTCTGAGGATGCTATGCTCTCCTCATTCCCTATATGTCCTGGGTTAAATCGACTTATTTTCCCATTTGTCTTAAATTTATTGTCTTTCAGTCGAAAGTGTTCTTTGTATCTTTTGTAATTGTGTAAAAGACTTATATGGGGAAGAGATTTGTATAATATGCTTTATTTAGGAGGAAAGAAAAATGGAACACTGCCTTTGTAAGGTGAAAAGAATGACGAAGAATGTACCCATGAATAGTTAGCATGTAATAATAATAATAATAGTAATAACGCTCAGGATAGGGACAGGTGGCGGGCTCTTGTGAGTGCGGTAATGAACCTTCGGGTTCCATAAAACGCGGGGAATTTCTTGACTAGCTGACGACCTGCTAGCTTTTCAAGAAGGACTTTGCTCCATGGAGTTAGTTATAATAATAATAATAATAATAATAATAACAATAGCCTGTCTGTCCGTTTGCCGGTCTGTCTGTCTGTCCGCATGTATCAGCGCGGCTCCCATTGGACGGATTTTCGTGAAATATGATATGGGGACTTCTACGAAAATCTGTCGAGGAACTACAAATTCGCTTAAAATCTGACAACAATATCGGGCATCTCACATGAAGACATAGTAGTAGTAGTAGTAGTAGTAGTAGTAGTAGTAGTAGTATAGTTCCTTTAGGTCGCAAGCGACCCTTGGTGATCCCATTGGATTTTCTGAGCAAGAGTTTCAGGGTCTTGCTATCCCTTAGTCGTTTTCGTTTTGTCGTTTCCTATTTTCCACGGCCTTGTAGATCAGGTCCCTCCAGTGCGTTCTGTTTTGCGTGGTCATTTATGGTGTCATGCCAGTTCATCTTCATGGTTCTTCGTATTTCGTCTGTCCATTTTGTCCGCTGTCTTCCTCTTCTTTTACTGCCGTCTGTCAATCCTAACATAAAATCTTTTTCCAGTGAATCTGAGGTGCGCATTATGTGTCCGAAATATTTCAATTTGCCTATTACCGCTAAGGTTTCTAGGGAGTGCCTGGGCTTAATTTGTTTAATCACCGATGCATTCGTCCTTCTTGCTGTCCATGGTATTCTGAGCAGTCTTCTCCACGTCCATAGCTCGAAGGCATCTAGCTTCCTTTTGTCTGCCTTCATTAACGTCCAGCTTTCGCATCCATAAAGCATTGCTGGGAAAACTATTGTCTGCACTAACTTAACTTTTGTGTTGGTCGAAACTCCTGAGTCTTTCATAATTTTTGTCAATTTTGCCATTGCTGCTTTGCCCAAGGTTATTATTCTCTTAATCTCGTCGTGGATATAGCTATCATTGGTGATGAGAGCCCCTAACAAATTGTAGCTTGTTACTGTCCTTATTTCTTCGCCGTCTACTAATATGTTTCCTTGATCCCCAATGCTCATTACTCTGGTTTTCTTTATGTTCAGTTTAAGACCCGCCTTTTCATTACTGATTTTGACCCTTTTTATCAGTTGGCCCATATCGTCCTTGTTTTCTGCTAGTAGAGTTGTATCGTCTGCATATCGTATGACATGAAGACATAAGTAGGTTTCTATTATTGACAACAGTACGAAATATTTTGCAGCGTGACAACAATGCAAAGGGAATCCATTCTTGCGTTTCCTGGCGACACTAAACGGTTTTATATTGTTGACAGCTACATGTAGGTCAACCAAAATACAAAGGAAAAGCTTTGTTGTGTTTTCATGGCAACAATGGTTAGTCGCACTCGCCATAATATTACGTTATACGTATACTGCCTGTCTTGTTGTTATTAAAATTGTCATACAGCGACACACCGTCAAATTTTAATTACGTAGACAAATAAGTGTATATGAAGATTTTTAATATGAAAAGTTGTCATACATAAGCTTACAGATGTATTATGATTAATATATGTTGTACACATACTTTGAGCGAATTATATCAATGAGAGATATGGGCCTGGTACAATTCACGTAGTTTTTCAATACGAGGGCGAATGGTAGAGAGACCTACGCCCATCTCACTGTCAACAGCACAAATGTCTTCGATTATTTTACTTTATTTTTTCGTTGTTGAAAATGCTGCCTGGCGCAGGTATGAAGTTGAGAAGGGAAGTAAAGTATTCAAATCCTCATTTAAGATTTCGGGACACTCATTTTTCGGAGAAATCTGAAAGAAATCAACACACATGCCTTGAAATTTGATTCAAGTGTTGTTCTTTTTCTGTAGGCGTTAGGTCTGACGCCATGTTTTTATTATGAACATCAGAAGCTCCAAACGGCGAAATACCCCATTCGATTCAATTTGTTGAAATAGAGGCGAAGTATTTTTTTCAAACCCTCTTGTCGATTCAGTAAATTTTCAAGTATATTCTTCATTAACTGAATTTTATGATCTATTTCCAAATTATTTGAGACATTTATTGCAGATGGAAGAACTGATAATCATCGTTTTCTACAGCTGATATCCACATAGGAAAAAGGTTAGGTCCATTTGCTCCGAATGAGCTAGACCCTATTTTCTCCTCAGTACAAAACCTAACCATCGTATTAGGCGTAGAGTCAGACGGTCTTCCTGCCTGACTAGAGCTCACGTACTCATTAGTAATTACCCGACGTTTCCGGCGGAAGCAAACGTTCAGTTCGACAACATGTACGTGTGTTTTTATTATCACCGAGACTCCCCCTTTTATCATATCAACTATCTCCTTGTTTAGCCGTTAAGTAGGTATGAAATAGGCATGATAATTACATGCCTTCAGGGAACAGACGTTAGGGCCTACATTGCCTGTTGCGGTGAGCAGTTGGAAAGCGTCACACATGTAGAAACTGAAGTAATAGCCTGCTGATTCAGATTGACGGACGCGTATGATGTTGCACGAAACTTTATATTGCCGCAACAAACTGTCTCTTACGGAAAGTTTAAAGGTATACTTGTCCCTGTACACTCCATGAAGGCGGGTGGAGAAGTGGAGGTATAGACAACTCATTAACCTCGGTAATAGATGGAGGTGAGTAGTCAGCCTCACGCTTCAGCCGCTTTAGTCCGTTGGAAAAGCCTCAGTACCCATTCAGTAGGAGCCTGGATGGGCATCAGGGTCGGTCTGGACTCTCCGGAGTTGAGAGAAGTCTCTTGGTCTTACCGGGAATTGAAACACGATTCATTGGACTACAGTCCGTAGCATAGTCACTGTACTGGCTTACCCCTCGTGGGTCCTGCCCCCTACTGTCGTAACAAACTCCTTCTGTCTTCGGAATATCGGAGTTAACAAGCTGAAGAATGGTGAGTGCCAGACAAACTTTACACAAAAGCAGTCGGTACTCCTTTGCAGTTTTCTCGTTACGCGTCGAGACGCTTTTATTTTGAAAGTCATTGCTTCAGAAACAACGACAACGAGAACAGTTAATTTTGGTTTTCATAATGGTTATAATGGTAGCGTAGTCGGTATAGGCTCTTGTGAATGCGGTAATGAACTTTCGGGTTCCATAAAACGCGGGGAATTTCTTTACTAGCTGACGACCTGTTAGCTTCTCAAGAAGGACTCTGCTCCATGGAGTTAGTTAGTAGTCGGTATAGCGCCTAGGCCACGGGCCGGAAGGTCCAGGGTTCGAATCCTTGAGGCCGGGGGGTTTTTTCCCCGGGGGTTAAGACGCCGGGACGTGAATTTAACAACTCACTACCATCCAGTGTCTAAATTAAGAATTAGTGGAGCTGTAACTCTACTCCCCCTATATGCCTTCATGGCGGGGACAGGGAAGACTTTGCCTTTACCTTTACCTTTATAATGGTTACCTGGTACAAACAAGTAAGGCAGCATACAGCAGGGGACGCAAAAGGCGTAAGACGACTGGATACGCATTTGATCACATTATTAATTCAGGAGTTTGGTTCTTCCAAATCAGTTCTTAATGAGGACATAATTCTACTCGTCCCTTGTGAAGTGCGCATGATAGCCGATGACGGCTTGCGAGTGGGAAACAAAAATTAGTCGCTCGTGTAAAGACAGCAGTTTCGCAGCAGCTGGAGATCAGGGCGGATTTTGTTTTGTGACTCGAATTTTAAGGACCCCGCTTAATGGTAATCAAGGCCAGGCCTAGAGAAGAAACATGGTCTTTTGCTTCCTTTTACGATGTTGTGTCAACTACTGTTTTTGAGTGAGGTGAAGCTGGATGACTGAGCATTGTGAACGAGTTCTTGGCCTAGTTTAAAATGGGATTTCAGAATATGTCTTGCAAGATGAAGGAAAATCACGGAAAGATGAAGGAAAATCTCGGAAATCTGTGACGTAATAGCTAGGCCTCCTCCTGCCCGCTTCCTAACTTCTCTGCTCTCTGCTGCCCCAAAACAACCAGAAAATATTGATGCAATTTACTTAAGCTATGCATATCAGTTATAAAAACAATTACAAAAAGTTATCTTTATATATGTTCATCCCGTTGTGCATTTATGCATATACAACAACAACAACAACAGTATATTTTAAAATTTGTATCTTTTAAAAACTTGAGTTAATTGTTTCGGCTTTTTATATAAGCCATCACCAGGCTGTACAATAATTTAAAGATTAAGTTTATAACATATGTAATGTAAAAGTCAAGTATGAGATCTCAACTTTTTACAAATTTTATAGTTACGATAGATTAAAACCACATTGTTTCTCTAGTTGCTAGATGCGATGGCTTATATTGTAGCTGCGCCTCTTGTAAGGTAAAAAAAAATCGACCAAATTATGAAAAATTAAAAATATATGGTTAGGCAGTGGTATGATTTTTCAGACCCTTGACGTAATCTCCAGGTTCGTATTGGACAGAACACATGTGTTCTATCTTTGGAGGTGTTCTAATCAGGATATAAGCTTTAGTTGTTACTGGGTCACGTTGTGTAGGCTTTTTTTGTTTAGTAACTTGCTCTGGAGTCTAATATACGTAGTACAGAAGTTTGGTGCTAGTGTACCTTCTATCGCTGTAGGTAAATTACTATTGTTTCGTAATTATATCGATATGCAATGGCATGCAAATTAACCCTACGGAGTTCCAGTTAAGTTCGTCCATTGCTACTAGCATTACACTGCATTAGGTCACGATTATCTAGACAGCGTGGTTATACTATATCATTAATATAAAGAGATCTGGTATCTGACTTTTACTTTCTACATGCTATATATATCAACTCTTTAAATTACTGCACAGCCTAATGGCGGCTTATATGAAAAGCCGTAACATGTAGCTGAGGTTTCAAAATATACAAGTTTTTTTTGACTCTTTATTGTTATTGTTTACATTCCGAAGTGGTCTAAGACTCCCTTCGATTTTATTATTTGCAGTTTACGAAGAAATTTTTTCCATTACGTATGCGATTTATATATCTGTGACGCAATACGCTGCCGATACCTTTTTCTTTTTTGGGGGGGGAGGGGAGTGAAAGGCCCCTCAGCAGATGCTACGGACGCACCGCAGCTTTGAAGCTTATTGTGCAACCCTGAGATGAAGATGAAAATCTTTTTTTTTTCCTTTTCCCAAGTAATGGAGCACCGATGGAATGAAATTGACAGGGGAAAACGGAAATACTCGGGGAAAAACCTGTGCCTGTGCCACTTTGTCAACCACAAATCCCACATGGACTGATCCGGGATCGAATCCGGGCCTCCGCGGTGAGAGGCCATAGGAGAATGTAAGGGGCTAAGTGAGGTCTGTGGTCAGGAACTTGGGAGGAGTATGCCTCCGCTATCTAGCAGGCTGTTGTCTTCTTACCTCCAGTAAGTTTAATAATAATAATAATAATAATAATATATAAAACTTGGGTTTCGACTAACTAACAACTGCACGAGTTTTATATAATTAACACAACCGGATCTGAAGAGTGAAAGAGAGCGGGAGAGTTTTAATACTGTAGGAGAGCTATCACACAGGAGGAGGTGGAGGAGTTGTGCGTGAGGAAGCTTTCTCTGTGCTACAGAGAGGGAAGTTTGTGAATTATGGATTGTCTCGTTTACATTTCACGAGAGATGCAAAAGCTTTTCCGTTCTTTATTCCCTCCTGTAGTAGCAACAACCCTCTTCCTATCCTGTCTTCGTATGGCGAATGAGCAAGTCTTCAGCACAGCCTGTTGTGGGCTTCGGGTGCCTACCACTGCTACATCCGCTTCCGACGTGATTATTAGGGCTGTATTTTTGTTCGTCTTCTGCCTTTATTCCTGAAACTTATCCCAGAATCTGAATATTGTATTAGGAGCAAAAAATCATTTTTACTACTAATGTATTATGACCTCTTCATAACTTAAAATTGGTCTACCTTCTGTTATAGTCAGAGTAATCACGTGTACTCGGACCTTTACACAGAACGTAGCGTAACGACACGCAGTTGACGTAAGAAATTTATTATTTCTGCATTTCCAGAATGTATCCTCGTCAATATAACCTATACATGACAGTCCTTAAGTAGGACTGTATTTGTACATTATGGATTACTTTTCTACAATACAAAAGCAATTACCCGTTTACTGACATAGCAGAGACTTTGTACTTGTGATATATTGAGTCCTAATTTCGACAGGGTTGCCAACTGCTCTGACTGAGTTTCCTTTTTTGGATTCGGTTGGTGAAAACGGGGTAATTTAAACAGACCACTATCATCTCATAAGCTTACCTGTTCACCATTAATGACTATCATCCAACTTCAACTTTATGTAAATCAGTTTTTGAAACACCGCCATTAACGAACATGCCTAGCATGATCACCCTCGAAATAAAGTGGGAATTTTTTAGCGTTAGTGTTCAGAAAACGAACGTGTTGACATGTTATGTGACTGAAATATAGGTCGTAGTTTAGAAATCCTTTGAGGTGTAGAGTTTAAGCACTTAAACGAACAGGATATAAGGTTAATATTAATGGTAAGGTATACCAGATCAAGTTGATAAATGTAACATGATCCTAGTCTGAAAGAACAAAATTGTATGTTATTTGAAAATAGAGCGTGGAAAAATACATACCTGGAACAAAAATTTGTGAAATATTAGGGAATTGGAACTATTACATAATAGAGAAATTTATTATTTTCTTTCTGTTAGGCAGTACTAGAGTGTGGATAGAAAATTAAGGATGGCGGAGTTGAGGCATTGGTTTCCTTACAGACGGGAGTTCCTTTTTCGGTAGCAGAGTAGCCCACATTAGTTACTCTTTACTGACATGATCCCGTCTTGTTAACACATTTAATGTGAATTCAGGAAATAATCTAGAGGGATTTATAAAAGCTACGAAGAAGTTTGATAATCTGCTTTGTAAGTGATTTGAGACTCGTGTGTCTAAGTTACGTTTATGATGCACCGCTAGATCGAATCGTGACTGAAAACCCTGTTATAGTGGACGGCAAAACCTTTCTTCAGTAGGCCTACTGACCAAACTAATGTTTCGTTACTGGGGAGTATATTCTATACAGTTATTACAGTGTCGTTAAATAAATCTCTGATCAGCGTGCTGGATGAGAATTAAGAATGGTAACTATTACACCATAAGTTTATTTTCCACGGATGACCTTACGTTACGTATGTTACGTTACATGGGATGTGAACTAGCCTTAAGTCTGCTTGCGTGCTAATGCAAGTGCGGAAGGTATAGAATATTCATTACGCTCTACGACTGTGTGGTTGCTTTTTTCGAACAGTTTTTTTCTAATGTGTATAATATATATTCAGGGTGTATTGAAAGAGTTATAGAAGCACATGTATCGAAATTGCCTGTACGGTGCCTGTTCAGGAACAATACCAGATTTTTTTGCTGGCACTCGTGGACGTTTCATTACAAATGCAGATTGGGAGGAGATTTTATCTTTTTGAGAATGGAAGTATTCTGAATTTCTAAGTAGATGGTTTTGATTAGTAACCTGTAATTTCATCTTGAGACGTCGTACAAAACAAAGAAGTCAGCGTCTTACACGTGCATCTTTTTTGCTTTGGCAGATGTAAGGTTAATGACCGTCACAGTGAAACACTGTCGTCTGCATCTGGCTGACAGTGACTGCGGACTTGGGTTGCTCGAACACGGGGATCACATTTCGGGTCCGGGTCAGGGCAGGATATCGCACATTCACAACCCTGTAGCCGAAAGAGAATGGCCCCTTACACCGGGTATAATAACGCTGTTAAATGGTGCCATTGAAATTAATGTGAGGATTGTCAGTATCTTACGAAGACGTAAGTAGCGATGCCATCCTTAATATTACGTCACGTAGTTGCAAAGTTTCAGAATTTTAATTCTGATACCTCGCCTTTTGTGCTTTATATTCTAGCCCTTTGAAAGGTGACAGAGGCGACGATAAAACAGCAGGCACAAGAACTAGACTTTGTTCTTTGCTGTTTAATTGGTTGAATATTGGTTTGTGTAACGGCGATCTTTCACCTGCTTAGGTTACATATCGTGGGATGTTGGGACGAATATTGGTTTAGTTAACTGTGCCCTGTTACCTGACTAGGCTCTGCTTCGTGGGAAGCTAGGATGATTATTGCTTTGTTGAACAGGGCCCATTAACACCGTGGGATTTTAAAATGATTGTTATGGTATTTAACGGTGTTGTTTCAGCGGTTTAGTTTATAATATAGCGTGGTATGTTAGGATGTTTTGTGAAGATAGATTCGAACGAAATAAGTGGCGACTTATATATAAGTTACATCTGAGCACTTTCCTTAAGACACTGAAGGAAGTCACAAAATCATGTCAGACGGCCCCTGGACCGAGATTTGTACCCGAACTTGCAGATAGGAAACTGGAGTGCTGATACATTGTAAAAGTAAAAGTTTTCCCTAGAACAGGCCATGAAGGCCCAGAGGGGGAGTAGAGGTATAGCTCTACTCTTTCTTTAACAATGGTGCTAGACGGGGATGGGTGGTCCAATGTTATGCCCCAGCTACTTTACCCCCAGGAAAGAGACTCGTTACCCACTGTACACGAGGTTGTGTGGACCCCAGGGCCATTCTGGATAGGTGCGAAACATCTCGCCTCCACCGGGATTCGATCCCCGGACCGTCCAGCCCGTAGCGAGTCGCTATACCGACTACGCTATCCCGGCCCCGCTGATACACTGTACCTTTCAATAAGTTTTTCTTCTTTTATTCTTTTATATTCAAAAACAAAATTATAAATACATGCAAATTTATTTTGTCGGTAAATTGGTGAATTGTACTTTATTTTAAGAAAATTGATGAGAAGAGAGTAGGAACTCGGGTTACATGTAAATTACATTCACAAATGAAAGAAGAATGTTTGTAGACATGCTACTCTGCGCTTAGCAATAAATACTGCAACATAGTAGGATTAGCAAATGTTGCAGCTCAGCATATACTGACACTTGTAGGATCATATGAACAAGTGAAGGTCGTGATAATTATGAATAGGAAACAAAGACAAATATAATGATTATTTGACTAATAATTCCCCTCTGACTGTTTTGACGAATTTTCTTGAGAAGGGGTAATAGACACACTTATAAACATGACACACTCATTTGAACAATTTATACCAACAAATGCACACAGACATACAATGTCAATGGTTTCTTTTATTAATAGCTTTCCCCAATACGTATTTCGGCGTGCTTACATCGCCATCTTCAGGGGGTCGTTGAAGTTTTTTTTTAACATAGACCAATATTTATAAAAATACATCGTAACAGCCATGGTTATGTATAATATGTATTGGGGCAAGCTATTAATAAAAGAAACCATTGACATTGTATGTCTGTGTGCATTTGTTGGTATAAATTGTTCAATTTAGAAAAAATGCACGGTAAATGCTACGTAAAATGACACACTCATATCTTCCTCTTCTTGACAAAGGTATGCGTCGTAGTCGTTTTAAAATCACCGTAAATTACTCTACAGGAGTGTCAGTTTTCTGTGACACCTGTATGTACCTTTTTCACTTTGCAAACAAATGCACCTGTGCACTCATCTCACGACACCAGTACGGTTCGAATGACACTGACAACACGCCAGAAGTATGTCGTCCGTCAGCAAATTTAGTAATATATATGCAGTAGAGAACAAGGAATATTTTAGCCAAACAGTGAGTTTTACTCAGTGTCCTAGTGCAGATGTGATCGCTCCTCTCAAGCAGCTGCTTCTGTAGGGCCTCTGAATGATATTCTCAAAGAATATATCACTCATCATTATCGTCGCAATCATCATTGTCATCGTCATCACCATCACAGCTTGAGGTACTGTAATAGAAGTTGTTTTTATTATTTTTCGTAAATAGTTCTGTACTTATATTTAAGGAATTAGTACTGTGTGTGAAGACACTTTAAAATGAGCCTGGCAGATATAATTCGTGTAGAAGTTCTTAGGTGGAAATTTAACTTAAATTTTCTACTTTGAAACATACAGTCATTGTCTTGTAATACAATTTATGAACCTTTAAATGGTAAACAACATCTCTTTGTGATTCTTTCAAGATTTAAAACAACTGATGATTTTGTACACCGGAATTATCTCGTTCAACACTTCATGTCGCATGTAAAAAATTTCCAACATATATTATAGGTAATATTTATTTATTTTACGTTGAAGATGACAGTAATAGCCACAAAACCTCATTTTACCTCAGATATGATGTTGCTGCTGATGTTGAATTTTTCTTTGGTCTGTCTGTTGAAAGACACGCGACGTTTGTTGAGGGCAGTTAACTAGGCATAGTGATCTATAAACCAAATGAACGTAGCGACCACTTGAAATAGAGGCTATAATTTCTATTCCAAGTTGATGATGATAAGTCATTAATCATTCTACTATTTACTTTTTATATGGAGATTACTGACCTTTGGAATGTGACGGCTTGTAGTGTAGTATAAATGTTTTGAAGTTTCGGAGAAACTGCTGCTGTAGTGTTTATTCTGACGATTCTAATTACGGTTAGAATTGTATGAATTTAGACAAATTTAACACTTCTAATAATTAATTTCTAAACATGTTTATAACTTTAAAAAACCTTTTCTGCGATATCCTGTGTTTCATATTACACTAATCTCCGCAACTTGTCACCTTTACGTCATTGAGTGTTGTTCTGTGTTGTTTCCATCTTACACTCTGATGCTGAAACTAGCACGTTCCTCGAAAACGTCGGTATATGTGTACCAGAATACACGGTGTCACATTTCAAAGACAATTATCTTCAACCATAGAATAATTGAATTATCTCGTCTGTCTCTGTAGTTAATACAGTTAAAACTGAGTTATTTATCACGCAGAATGCCGGCGAATCAGCTTCTTCAGAACGTGTGAGCCTAACTACCTGATAACACATGATCTTCTTTATCTATTATATTTAGAACATGTGAGCCTCATTACCTGGTAACACAGGATATTAATAATCTATTATATTTAGAACATGTGAACCTCATTACCTGGTAACACAGTATATTAATTATATATTATATTTAGAACATGTGAGCCTAACTAACTGATAACACATGATCTTCTTTATCTATTATATTTAGAACATGTGAGCCTCATTACCTGGTAACACAGGATATTAATTATCTATTATATTTAGAACATGTGAACCTCATTACCTGGTAACACATGATATTAATTATCTATTATATTTAGAACATGTGAGCCTTATTACCTGGTAACACAGGATATTAATTATCTATTATATTTAGAACATGTGAGCCTCATTACCTGGTAACACAGGATATTAATTATCTATTATATTTAGAACATGTGAGCCTCATTACCTGGTAACACAGGATATTAATTATCTATTATATTTAGAACATGTGAGCCTCATTACCTGGGAACACAGGATCATTATCTGTTATCCTTAGAACGTGCGAGCCTGACTACCTCATAAGACAAGTTACTCATTATCTGTTAGCTATAGAACGCGTGTGCCTAAGTACCTGGTACCATATGATACTTATTATGCGTTATCTATAGGACGTGTAGGCCCAACACCTTATAAAACAGGATCTTCATTGTCTATTATCTTGAGAACGTGTTCGCCTAACTACGTGGTAACAGAGGATCTTCATTATCTGTTACATTAAAACATGTGAGCCTAGTTACTTTGTAACGTCACACTAAAGAGAATATTTTAATGACTAACGTTTACAGATGTGTCTGAATGCCGATAATACTTTTCAGCATGAGAGAAGCCTAACACGGCGTTACAGTGTCCATAGCACAGTTCTTATCAACTTCATATTACAATAGGTCGAATGATTTCACCACAAATTGTTGTGTCAATGCAAACTGTTACAGTCGCTACGAACCATTCTTTTGTTAAGTAAAAAAAATTCAGGGAGAAAAATTAAATAATGATTGTTATGTCATCGGAGAGAAGATTAATGACACTGGCGCTCGTGTAGGCATCAAAGTGAACACGATCAGAGATCCATCCCAGTTCTTTCAACGTCTTTCACGCTATGATGCACCTTGCGAGCTTTCCACAACTGTATCCGATTATGATTTATTGATGTTCGTTCACACATCACCACTGTTCCCCGCCACGGAGGGACATGGCGGCGGTCTACACTGTTACAACAGGATGACCGCATAGGGGCTCAGTAATGTAACTTTAGTTAGTTGTTCTCACGAGGGGCCCGTGGGCTGTATGTGGCTTGTTCATGTTATTCAGTCTGAATATGAGCAGATATCGGCAAATGAGGAAAATTATACATGAGGCCATATAGCACAGTACAGTCAAAGAGGCTATGGACCTGTCGTAAGACTGCAGGATGAATGACTGGGACATTACGTACTGTAAAATGAAATGTAATTTGATTATGAATATTGGTGAAAGGAAAGAATCGGAAAGAAAGCAACAATCGTCTGTTTTAGGGCACTTTGTTAGTATTGACTTGAAGAGACTGAGGGAAAAGTTACGGTAATTGTTTCCCTTTAGTTAGTGGAACCAGAGGCTTTATTCCTGTAGGCCTAATACTATGTTGATGAATATTGCCATTTAAAATGCTGTGTAGTCATAATGTACCTCAACAGTAAAATTTCAAGAAAAGGGGATTTGGAATAACAAGACAGAAGTGGGGATATAATATTAGATTTCATTATAGGTAAAGAAAAGTGAGTTCAATTATTATGCTGTAATTTCGATATAAAACAAGTGAATATATAGGCCAACTTTTCCTTAATCTCGGCACTAGATGGGGGTGAGTAATCAGATTCACCTTTAGCCACTTTACTCTCGGTGAAAGAGCCTCCGGTAATCATTAAGGCGAAGACTGGATGGAGCCCCGAGACGGTTTGGACCTTTTGGAGAAGAGAAAAATTTCCTACCCATTCCGACAATCAAACCACGGTTCCTCAGTTTTCTAGCCCGTAGCTTAATCACTATACCAACTACATTATTCTGGCTCCTATATATGTATATAAATTTTTCCTCTCCATGCAATGGTATATAAGTGTTGTAGGCATATAGGTCCACTCGTTGTTAACCTCCGCACTAGATGGAGAAGAGTGGTTTAATTTACGCCTTAGCCGCTAATCTCTGATGAAAGAACGCCCGGTACACATCGATTAGGAGTCTGTGTGGGGCTCAGAGCCAGTGTAGACGTTTTTGAGAAGGTCATTGCCTATATACTATAATTTCTGAGTGCTTCGGTTTTGCCCTGTCAGTATCATTCCACCAATGCTCCATACTTCTATTTATTTTATCTACCGTCGGCGCTATATACCCTAATCTTAACAAACTGACAGCGTCGTTAAATAACACACAGATGTTATTTTACTTCTGGGAACGTCTTTGAGAATCAGGCAAGTGATATGAAGGACCTGTGAACCAGCATGGCATCCGTACATTAGGCTGAGCATCGCTTGAGTCGTCACTTACCACGAAGTATGTGTATCCTAATTTGTAACAATAAATCACAGGAACTTTTGAACTAGTTATTACTAAAAGTGGCGTTAATCACAGAAGAAGTACTTAGACTCTGCCGTTAAACCTTTCCAACTTGTACGTGCGCAGAGTAGTTATATTACAGAATCCTGTCAGGACTCGCAGGCGCACGCACCGGGCCTCATCATTTGTCATCGAAATCACAGCAGCAGCGGAGTACAGGGTGTCCAAACTAAAATGCCGATGGAACAAGTAAAAGCAATGTGTTATAATAGCAAGGCACAGTGTAAGTGTGCATTACGTAAACAGTCAATTAAGTTACGCATGCACCTTGCGGGATTTTTAGGGGCTAAATTCTCGGGTATCTTATTTTATTATTTTGGGACAAAATCCTCCTTTCTATGTTGTTTCGCTGTGTATGGAGATTTTCAGGAATGTAACCCCAGTCTTAGAAGAGGACTTACCCTGATGTATACATAGGTAAAGAGTAGATTGATAATATATGTTAACTGACAGAAAGCAGAAAATATGTTTGGTCAAGGCATTCACATGCCAGAATTTGCCTGGAGTAGTTGATGAAAACAGTAGGATTTATTTTACATAGCAACTCTTTATTTGGAGACTTTTTGCCTGATGATGGCTGTGTGCTTGAGCCGAAATATGTAACACAATAAGACCACTAAAGCAAAGTTTGTGGATTGACTGACTTTTTCCTGTAATTACAAAAACAGTAGTGACTCAAGACAGCCTTTTAGATATCAAATCTCTTATCACTCGAATCTCATTTAACAATAAAATCCATTCTGCAGGCTTTTTAAAGAGTAAGTCTGGCTGTATTTGTAAAATCTTGGACACCACTGCTCTCGTATCTATCAGCTGGTAACATCTGTTTTGTGCATTAAAATCCACAAGAGTTTGATATCTGGACCTCGCCTTAGGGCTTTTACTCTTATTAAATGACGTGACATGGGAAGTGCTTCGGGACAGCAAATAAATGTGGGTTAAACTCTTGCTTTGTGTTCCTTTTGTTCACTTAAACTCTACCGGATGAGATTTCGCAGAAATAATTAATGATGTTTTATGTCATTAGGAAACAAGTTCTTAAAACAACAACCTTTCGGCGAGAATTATTTTTGCAGATGACAGAAGGAAGATTGATGGTTTTTGTGGCCGAGTTTGTGTTTGATTGATTGACGGCTGTTTTGATGTCGTTTTGTTGTGCTATTTATTTGAACTGCAAAGTGTTACCTCGCTTGCAGAGGTCTTAGCTCTTTACATAATGTGCACAGCGTCCTTGATATTATAAAGCAGTGCACTTACTCGTAAGGAGACTGTGGATGTTCGTGTCTGCTTCTTTACACCAGTATTATGTTTGACATTTTCTATTGGCTGACATACATTTGATGTAACTCTACACAACTTTACGCCCATCTTCAGGGGGTTGTCATTATAGTAGGAGATTTTTGTTTTTTGAGGTTAGTGGCGAGAGTTGGAACGCTAACCACTAGGCTATTGTCTGGGTGATCATTGTGCTGATGGTCTCCTGAAAATAGAAGTAAAACCAATTTATGAAACATCGTGAACATCAACTTGTCCTGCACTATAATGGACACAGTGCCACTTAGTATTGTGACGATCTATCGATATCATGTAGGTTCATGTTTTAGCTATGCGAAGTGGGTCTTTTCTTGATTGTCTGTACCGTGCAATGGAGAACATGAAACTTATCTGTTTGTTATTGTTTACTTTTTGATCTGTTTCGAGTTCGTGCATTTTATTATTTACTTGTCAGCTTAGTGATAAGTTCGATAGTGGACTCACCTATACAGCTGTCTTTTTCTTGAAGTTACCTCCTCGAATTTTATTGAGAGAAGCTGAGCAACATCGAGAGTACTGTGAAGGAAGTGATCATGCTTTGTTTGAAGGTGGTACTAACACGTGACAATCCCGATGGGCACAAGATTTTCCGTGCCCGTCCAGACCGGCCCGATGCCCACCCAACTTCCTGTGCAATGGGTACCGGGCTCTTTCTCGGGGATAAAGCGGTCGGAGCGTGGTGGTGACCACCAAATTCCTTCTAATGTCGGATTGCGGATGGTTTGGAACCTGCCTCATCTCTGTGCCTCCATGGGCATGTCGTGGGGTGACACTGACCTTTTACTAACACGTGACAAGAAACTTGTCAGATTTTCAAAAGTGACCCTTCTAACACAGCGACGTGAGTATTATTACAGCTTTTTACGGTTATTCTATAGAGAGTTTCAAAATTTTTAAGCCTAACTTATATGCCGACACGGAAGATTTGTTATGTTGATGTCTGAAGGTTGTTCACCTTATCAAAACAAATATCGAAACACGAAAATTTGGCTTATGATGACTGAGAAGGCGCTTACGTCCATATAATTTTTGGAAATATAATTTTTGCCATAGTTTACTCCTGTCCATATTTTAATACGCACAGAAATGCTATGGGGCCACCGAATCTGCTGCCAGTACTTGACACGTTTATTCTGGGGTAAAGATAGATGAAGCTTGAAAATCAATTTAATTCAGAGGCCAAGTGTTAGTGGGGCTTTATCTCCGTATAGGTATACGGTTGATCCATGACATGATGTTAGGACACAGAAGAAAATTTGCCTTTACTTAAATAGAAACTGGCTGTAATTTTTCCTTATTGATTCGTTTAATGTCTCCCCAACACCAATAAATGTTCTTCATAGGTTAAAGACATGAAATCTGAACCTTTAATTTGAAACTGGGGCTACTTCAATTTTGGTAGTGACATTTCCTCTATGTCACATACAGCGCCTCGGTCACTTAAATTACTTTTGAGTAAGCGAAATACTTTGTATGAAAAGTTTTTGACATTGAGGTGAATAGCATAGAAGAGCCCCAAAGGTATGTCTGTTATTCTTTTGACTGCTTCAGTTATTCACTGGTTTTAATGTACACATTCATACTTATTCAGCTTGCTTTAATACAGAAACACTATGTGCCCTACAGTCACTTCAGCTTTTAGAACCAAGAAACTCTGGATTAAATTGAGCGAATAAGGGTTAACTTTTGACCTTTGGGAGCTTTAAACGAGAAGTATAAAAGTTAGCAAACATTTCCAGTTTGTTAAAAGGGTTGAAAAGCAAGGGTGAAGGGTACAGAGACACGTTGTGATGTAATCCTAAGGAAAGTGATGCGGATTCAAATGAGCCATGGGTTTACGTGCTGGGAAGAAGTAATTGAAGTTACGGACACTTTACAGTTGTGTGTATGAGACTGCATAAAGGAGAAAATGAAAAGACACTGTTCTGTTATTATGGTTATTTTCACTTTGTTGAAAATTGTTACTAAACATATATCATATACGTATATAGATACTTGGAAACAATATTACATATTTATTTTGTGTACGTTTCTTGAATTTTGTAAATAGCAAACCCCTGGTCACCAGTGTCTCCTATGAAAGTTGAACGCATGCTCAGTACATGTGATAAGGACGGCTACTCCGGGCAATGCATTTACGTCCAATTCGGAAGTACCCTGCGATTTATTTCAAGGCATTGTACGTATTTTGATTGCCGATCCCGGTGGCCGCGCGGTTTAAGGCGTGAATCTACTCGGTTGCTGGGATTGTGGGTTCGAATCCCGCCTGGGGCATGGGTGTCTGTCTCTTGTGAGTGTTGTGTGCTGTCAGGTAGAGGTCTTTTCGACGGGCCGATCACTCGTCCAGAGGAGTCCTTCCGAGTTTGGTGTGTCTGAGTGTGATCTAGAAACCTCATAGAGGACGCCTGGGACTACTAGGGCTGTTGAGCCATGATAAAAGAAAAGGATCTTGACTGAGCTATGTCATCTTTTCCGTCTATATAGGTATATAGGTATGCGTATATGCAGTTATGTTATAGAAGCATTTTAAGACAAACTCCTTTCAAACAAACACTGACACACTGCAAAATACTAATATTCCTAATGATGTACAGTCAGCAGCATACAGAACGGGTAGATACATTTTTTCCGTCGTCATTATTGAACCCTCTTCTGAATTTACATAACCCTGAATTCAGTACTAACAAATGTACGAGTATTAAAGGAAACCGTTAGATAAACCTTCTTTTTCGGAAACCTTTGGACTCTAAATGGGGGCAAATTAACGACCAAAGTCAACGAAGATAATTTATAAAAACTGTGCAAGAATTTTATGCCTTCTTAGATGACTTTTGGGAGTATACGTATGTATTTATACTCAGAATATATGGAAAGGGCTTTGAAACTTCACCACTTTTGTACATGCAAAAATTTGGTAGTACTGAATTCATCCTTTCAGAAGAGTCACATTGTGAGTAATGATGAGTAGCTTGTTGACAGCGCCACTTAAATTGCGTGCAGAATACAGAAACTAAACAGGTGATATTGCTGCATGTGTACAATTTAACAGGATTGGCTTGCCTCAGATACTTTCTTTTTTTTCTTATATATTCCATGTCATATAATTGGAAATTACAAGCTTAGTCACTAAATTTTGTAATCTCCAATTCAAGAAACGATCATTTTCTCTTACAGATGCATAAATCTTATACCGGTTTATACAAAATAATTTTTTAAAAAGAGATAAATGTGTAAAGTGGCTATAAAATGAACACTTGTGTAAGACTCATTCGTCTCTATAAATCTAGTTAACCGTTTCTCTTCATACGCTTTCCATGCTATGTATAAGCTATTCTGCTCTTTTTCTTATTATTCACATGTCTGTTTTTTTAACTTTCATTCTTTTTAAATCATTCCAACTGCAGCCTCGTTTATTATCTTACATGTTATCTCCTAACATCTCTGTATGTCTCTCTCTCGCTATATGTAATTGGTAATATCCTATTTCTTATTTCCCTTGCACATTATTTATGCCTTTGTTTCTTAAGGTTATGCGGCCACTTATTATGCCCTTCGCTTTTGTGTTCGTGACTAACCAGAGTAGACTGCGTCCAAAGCATCATAAAACCAAGACCAATTCACCTCAGAGGTTCGCAGGGAGCTAGAAAGTTGGAAGGACGAGTAACTCTAGTCATACGAGCACAATATAAACGTAAAGCAACCCTGGCGGTTGAGACTTCCAGATTTCAAGACAGTCGGCACATGAAGGTGGTGAGGTTGTCAGCCCTAAGCACCGGCCGCCTTTACTCTCCAGGAATTATTCCTGGGACTCGTTTCTTTTAGAGGCTAAGTCGATTCCATCGGTAATCGAACCCGCGACCTCCGGTTTGTAGCGCAGTGTCTCAACCAACTTCGCCACCGCTTCATTGCTGGATACAGATGGTAATCGGTCGACGACGAATTCCTCTAATATAATCATAGTCAATGTAAGTTCTTTAGTCACGAAATAATACGCATTTCAACTTACTTTTTGACCGACACTTGTACAGTTGGTTTTATTACTTTTAGCAACACCGGCCAAACAGTAGTTGATATCTGATGTTCAGTAGTGAACATTGGTCCGTTTAGCACAAAATTTCTGCTCTATGTACGTAACATCTTTATTCACTTTTGTCTCCATTTTCTTATTTACATCTTTCTCCTTGTTTTAATAGTTCTCTTCTGCAGTGTTCTTGACGTGTACTATAAAGCCTCCCCCTTTTCGGTAACAAATGACACCGGTATAACAATTACATAGTTTGGCCTGGAGGTTACATTTTCAACCCCTCATTTATTTTCTCTCCTTCCCCTTTCCCAAGAGTGTTCACGTCTCAATTATTCCCTTTACTACAACTCAAAAAAGCGAACATACCACCCTCGTCCCTTCCCAAAACGCTCAGTTTCCTCCCCTACAGCACTTTAAAACAACTCCGTGTCTTGCATTAAAGTGATCCAGCGTTACTTCTGTGTGACAAATGACAACGACTAAACGATTTGATATGCTGATAGAATATCTGTAGGGGAGGACAGCATGTCACATTGGACGTAATGTCGCATGTGCGAGAAGACGCTGTCGTTTATAGTCTGACGTGTTTCGTGGCGTTCTTCGAATGTAGTATGCGGAGACTCGGTGTAATACATACGTCTGTGACGTAACATCAGCGCCACTGTCCAGTTAACTTACCGAACGTAATATGAGCGGCACTCTGCAGACAACTGACCGAACGTAATGCCATCAGCGGCACTTTCCAGACAACTGACGGAACGTAATATCAGCGGCATTCTCCAGACAACTGACCGAACGTAATATGAGCGACACTTTCCAGACAACTGACCGAACGTAATATGAGCGACACTTTCCAAGCAACTGACCGAACGTAATATGAGGGGAACTCTCCAGTCAACTGACCGAACGTAATACGAGCGGCACTCTTCAGTGAACTGACCTAACGTAATGCAATCAGCGGCACTCTCCAGTCAACAGACCGAACGTCGCGGTTATGCTTCGTAATTAGGAGGTCCTGGGTATAAGTCTCGGTTCGAAAATTGACTAATTTTAGGTTTATCGTGGTTTAATTGGATTACCCCCGGCAAGTGCTGAGATATAGTATTGAGAGAAGACTCAGCCACTCTCCTCCGCCATTCCTTACATTGAGCACATGTACACCTAGAAGGGAGATTGGCTCTTCTTCAAAAGTCCAGACAGGCTCTAAGGCCGACGCAATCTCCTGTCCAATGAGTATCGGGGTTCTTTTCTGGCGGTAAAGCGGCCGGAGCGAGATGTTGACTACTGACCTCCGTCTAGCACCGTGGTTAAGAATGAATGGAGCTATACCTCTAATTCCCCTATGTGTCATTATGATGTGGACAGGGACAATTTACAAGCCTAGGTATCCGAAACGGTCTCATCCGTTCAGGTTTCCGATTAAAATTTCGTATTCATTTCTCTGGTCTTCTGTTCATGCTTTGTATTCTACATTACTGATCACCCTAATGATATCTCGCAAAGGGTACAAATCATGGGGCTCTTCACTGCACAGTCTTCCCCACCCACCTGCTACTTTCGCTCGCTTAGTTGCGAATATTATCATAAACACTTTTGTCTCCAGCACCCTTAATAGTTGAGGTTCTGATGCCATGTAGCTACGTGTACCAGCGTTTCGGAGGAACTTAGTGCCTCCTTCTTCATGGTACAAGTGATATTAACCCACAATCTACCTTCTTCTCTTTGTGTAAGGGATCGTTTCGCACACGTGGACCTATAAAACAGAAGGCAAATTTATGCTTTCACATAATTTAATTTTTAGGTTTTTTGGTATTACAGGGTATAAATCCCATGTCCCTTTCATTTTGGGTCATTCCGCAGATTCTTTCCAAGCCTGAGGTTTTGTGTAACATCCCACATGCTAATTTCCTTTGGGCGAGGGGTTGTAATTCACCCTTCCAACCCTACCCTCAGCCTGGAGGACCAATGCTTGTCGACTGCCCGGATATTCATATCCGAACTTGAAATGTAAACTTCACAGTAACGTAACCTACATCTGGTTGTAACATTTATGTCCATTCAGTGATAAAGGCTGTCTTGTCATTACGTAATTAAGCAGTAGTCTTTCCATAACAGACAACGGCAGTTTAGTTTAGCGGTTTTAGATTTGTATTCAGGAAGCATAAAGTACTCATTTTGGAAAAGCTGTCTACTATTCTGATGTTCATCGCGGATTTCCTTCGTCTTTGCAGGCGAAGGACCGGATAATAGATAATACTTTCAAAATGCCACTATTGAAGAACGCCCACGCTCGTCTAGCGCCCAGGCTGCGAGTGGGTTGAATCTATACCTCCCCCTCCCGTCTCTGCTTGCACAGGCATGTCATGGGGTGACCTTTACCTTTACTATTGAAGAACATTGTCGTCTTATTCAACTTTAAGTAAGCTACAAAAAGTCTACCAAGAAATTAACAAAAGTTGCAATAATTGTCACAATTATGGCAAGAAAGAGCATCATTTTGGTATTAATGTTGAAGAAACTATTTTTATGCCGTGGCCGGTCGTGAGGTCTGTATCATTATAAAACATGAAAATATGAAACGCCTACTGGGTCCCAGTGGTATTCACATCTTGACTCCAGCTTGCGGTTAGCACAATGCCTACACCTCAGACCGTTTGGCGAGCGGAATTATCTGCTGTAACCAATTTGCAATTTGTAATCACGTTGCGAGATCTTACGTTGTCGCAGTCTTCTGCGGCGTGACTCTGTGTCGTTGGGCGAGTAGTTTCCGACATTTCGAAGGACCGTAGTGCCTCTGTCTTCAGAGTCAAGCAGTCCATTTTTTCTTGGACTACTTGACTCTGAATGTGAGGGCACTAAGACCCTTCTACAAGTCGGGAATTACACAACAAGACAGGCAATGTACGTATAACGTAATATTGATGCGCGTTCGCGTGACCATTGTTGCCGTGGAAAAGCAATAAATATTAAATGTTATGTGTGTCTGTAGCTTTAGTTATCCAGCATTCATAGCGCATGCGCCGTGTTATCATCTGTGGCCTGTCTGACTGTACCATATTTTTCCACGTTATCTCATAAACTGCCCGATTTTCGAAAAAAAGAGGCTTTGAAAATAAAATATGTGTTTTGATTTTCTGTACAACTTCTATCAAAACCATTTCTCGTTCTAGGGAGAATTCAGAGAGATGTTATCATGTACAGTGCCCGTTATTCTTGTTAGATTGTAATAAAACGAATTTTCTCGACATATTTTCGAAAAATCCTCAAATATATTTCATGAAAATCCGTCCAGTGGGAGCCGAATTGTTCCATGCGGACGGACGGACGGACAGACAGACAGACAGACAGACAGAAGGACGGATGGACAGACTGACGAAGCTAATAATCGCTTTTCGCAATTTTGCGAACGTGTCTAACAATACAGAGTCACATCCCAGAAGACCGGAACCTTCTGTAATCATATCGCTGTCTTCATTTTTTAGCAATATTTAATGTATTAGATTAAAAACAGGACCAATCATATTAAAGGCTCAAGGGAGACACAGGGATTTAAGTTCAAACTGCTTTAGTTTAGGAACTGAGTACTGACGAAAGCATTCTCCCTGCTGTTTTGTCAAACTCTATTTTTAAGCAACTCAACGTGGCTCGTTATAATCCCAGTGCAGATCTTTTCTCCCCTCGAGTTCCGGATCGACGCCAACACAAATTGAGGCGTAATCAAATTTCGCGCCCGTTTGACGGAGTGTCGTGGCGCCTGGTCGTGACACCGCATTGCGGCTCTCATCTTCTAGAGAATGAGACTGAAGTCGGGCATACCGGAGAGCAGGCTTCCTTTTATCGTAGGCATTTCACAGCAAGCAGCATTGAAGGCCTCCAGTTTTCTGTCACGTCTGTAAATTTGCAGTGTGGGTCAGTAATGGCTTGTCGCTAGACTCACCTGCTATGGTTACGCGATACTGACAATGCTTACACGGTATTGTCAACGCGTCAGACAGTTAAAACTAAATTTGAACTCAAATGAAAAATAGTACTCACTTTTCTGCTAAGCCTTACCTGAGAGAGATTATATTTACCGCTTCGGACATAACGGCTGCTTTGTGCAAAATAAAGTATGTAAAATAATTACGTTATTGTTAAGGAAGGAGAGTTGGTTATTGGGGGAGCAGAAGTTCTAACCTTTGAAAGCACAGATATTACATGCAACATCTGCGTTTAAACTCCCTGAATTTTATCCACACAGTGTATTTGTTTGACACGATTCGTACAATAAACTTTATACATTTGCCTAAACAACATTAACTGGTTGGTCTTTGTAATGGAGGTGCGGTGTGTTTACTATGAGGTAAGAATTTAATTCCTATATGTTATTTATAATTTACAAGATTTCAGTCTTCCATCGAGGTGTAAATGAAATTTTTGCTCTTCTGAGGTTTTACGCAGTGTAGATTGAAAATTTGTTGCCGACGTTTCTGGACAATCTAACCGTCCCATCTTCAAGAGTTAAGCAGTACATGCCTCATGCTTCAAAGGGTTAAGATACACGTCGAATATAACAGTATAGTCTTTAACACCCCTTATTCGGAACGTCCCGCTTTCGAATGTCGACCAAACACTTCATGTCAGAGAGTGTTCTTAGTTTCCGTCGATTGCACCAGCAATTTCGGATTTGTCCTTCCACTTTCACAGTTTAGGCCACAAGCTGTTCCGGCTTGTAAGGGAAATACCATTTGCGAGGTCTACCTATCTATCAACCAGTTTATATTTAGTGATTTCTTTTGGCAACCTGAAATCATTCATTGTTCCAGTATATTTTGTCCAGTTATCCGTTGTACACTTCTGAAATAATGTCTGAGGGGAGGCCACAGTCCTTGTTTGCATCTTTGTTCTTTACCGCAATGCCGTCCACACAAGTTGTGATGATTGTACTGTCATGACTTAAATATTCGAGACTCGTCTGTGAAGCCAGGCCCACGCATGTGATGCTGGGTGAGCAGAAAGATGGGAGAGTCCTTGAGAGGTGCAGTGTCATTCAGCTACTTCCAACATTTAAAAACACCTGGATCATTAACGCTGCACCCATATACGCCCAGACAACACTGTAGGCTTTGATGTTATGCATCCAGCTGTGTTGGAATTCAGTAACTGGAAATATTGGTTATTACCTTCTACACAACTTTGGTTTTTTAGTTGGTATGTATTTTATTCACATTGATCTACATGTTTCGACAAACATGCCGTCATCTTAAGGCTATTCAAATTCACAAGAACGTGAATTCAATTTAAGCTATATATATGCGTGTTTGGCGACTGATATCACAGTCTTACATAAACATGTGCAAATATATGAGTCAAAATCTTATCAAAATAAGATGAAGGTAAAAAGTAAGTAAACAATATCGAAGGAGTTATGTTGTAGGCCTTACAAGGAGCTCTGAGTTCTGGTCTGACTTACCTGTACTGGTATTTCGCGGCTGTTGCAGTACGAAACGTCTGAAATCACGAATTCGAACTCAGAATTATCTTATCCCCGTTAATGGTAGTGGCACTTCTTCCAAAGTTATTTAATGGTCATACTGCCAACGCTCTGTTGGCTTCTGTATGAAGATGGAAGGCTACAATATATTATTATTATAAATATTATATAAATAAAAAAATAGAAAGAAAGAAAGAAAGAAAGAAAGACTTCCAAACATTTACACTGATGGTGTCGGATCGAATAAATCGGAGTTTTGTGGAGGTGATCTTTTCAAAAACTTAATGTTTATTTACCTTACTCTATTATTTTGTCCGTTTTTATCGAAACTGTGCAGATTTTCCGCATTAGCTGTTAGTAATAATGATTTGAGTCCAGCCTGAATAGGTACAAATAATGATTTTCCGTCCAGTTCACTATCGAATGATTCTTATTTACCTGAATGAAGCCCACGACTATAACCAGGGGATTCCATCATATTTGTGTACCAGTTGTGTGGCTTAAAAGGATATGAGTATGAAGAGCGAAGTGGACTGAACACTAGAGGCCTGCAAGATATGAACATCTCACAGCGGTGTTGTTGCAGATTCCTTACATGAAATTTATTTGACTTGAAGATGAAGGCACTATGATCCCTTCGAAACGTCTATAACTATTACCAGTATACACGGCGTAACATCCCAGAAGGGTTGTATTTTCTGTTGGTTTTTCTTGACGGGAATGTATCCGGTCAGATTGTTTCCGAGTCTCTGACTTATCTAAGTCTTGCGATAACTCCACGTCGGTCCAATCGAAAGGAACGATCTTTATAAGATGGGGAGATTGAAAGAGGGTTGGGGGGCTGGCCCTTGAGGGATTTCGAGGTTGTGACGTGAAGGGTGATTGCCTTACAACGACCAAAAACAATTTTGAAATTGGGTCTGCAACTTTTATGACAACACAATTTTTATATCTGGTACGAAGTCTTTCTGTATCTCAGTGAATTTGACTTGATGTATTTTGTATCGGGCTGAAGCTTTTTAGCGACCTTTAAAATTTATTTGTCGAACCTGAAGTAAATACAAGGGTTTGATACGGTGGTAGAGGCTAGAAGAGCTGCAAATCCTGTCTCCCGTGCCCTGTTAAAAAGTCGTGAATCGGAACTCGTTACGCACAATTTTCTGTGCTGTGCACGATCGTGTCTGTGTGACTGATGTAACACGTGGCTGATACAGTTTGTGTCGCAATTCCCGCCACATTAAATTGACTGATAAACATGTAAATTGTCACCAATAGTATCTGTGGTCATTTTTTATTGCATTACCTGCGCTAGTAAGATAAACGTGGATTCATCTTACAAAATCAAACCCAAAAGTACTCCCTAGTCTAAAATGTAAGTAGGCCTGTAGCAAGAAGAATTGCATATCCTGTACTCTCCATATACTTCGCAATACTAGCCAACCTAATTTTTTTTCCATGGCGCAACAGCCCCTAGTGAGTCAGGGCCTCCACATTATCCAGGCTTCACGATCACACTCAGACACACCACACTCGGTAGGACTCCTCTGGATGAGTGATCAGCCCGACGCAGAGCCTTCTACCTGACAACACACAACACTCACAAGAGACAGACATCCTTGCCCCCGGGCGGGATTCAAACCCGCAATCCCAAGCGAGCGGCTACAGGCACACGCCTTAGACCGCGCGGCCACTGGGATCGGCGATCAAATTAAATACCTAACCAACAAACCGTCCAAATAAATAAGCAATTGACTATCTCTATGGAACAGAGTCATTCTTGAGATAGTTCTTCAGCTAGTCAAGAAAGTCCCTTGCATTTTATGGAACCCAAATGTTCATTACTGTGCTCGTAACATGCCGCCACTTATTCTATACTGAGCCTGATCAATCCAATCCAAGCCCTTTCACTGTATTTCATCAGGAGGCATTTTAAAATTATCCTCCATCTATGCCTAGGTCTTACAAGTGGCTTTTTTCCCCGAGGTTTCCCTATCATAACACGGTATGCAACTCTCCTCTCGTCCACACATGCCACGTGTCTCGTCTTTCTCATTATTCGTAGTTTGATCACCCAAATTGTATTTGGTGCAGAGTACAGATAATGGAGCGCCTCGTTATGCAGTTTCCTCCAGTACTCTTTTACCTCGTTCATTTTAGGCCCACGCATCTTCTTCAGCACCCCATTCTTGAACATCCTCAGTCTATGAAGCTTCCATCAGTGTGAGAGACCCAATTTTACATCCATCCAAAACAACAGGCAAAATTGTAGTTCTGTATATTTTGACCTTCATATTTTTGGATGGAAAAGTGGAAGACAAAGATATTGTGGATCGAATGGTAGCAAGAATTCCTGAATTATCCTGCTCTTAATTCTTATGCATGAAATTTTGATTTATTAGTGTCGTTTCCAAATGTTTTAACTTTGCTAAGTTTTTGAAGGATTTATTAGCAGTCTTAATTTGTGATTTGGCCTGCATTCTTTTCACGAGGCACAGACATGTACTTAGATTCCTCAGCATTTTGTGTAAATCAATGTCCGCGCTAGCGATTACTGAAACTTCCGCGTTTTTCTTCACGGTGTGTTTTTTCGACCATTACTCTGTCATCATCAGCGTAGACCAGAGCTTAAATATCCCATTAACTTTCAAACCCTCCTGTTTTCTGGGACTTTTCTAATGGCATATTATAAATCAAATTTGAAAAGTAATGGGAATAAAGCGTTTCCTTGTTTTAGAACGTTCTGAATATAAAACGTACCAGACAAATATTTACCTATCCAGACGTTAATAGAAGTTCCATTTAAACACATTTTTATTAAGCTACCTTGTTTCATGGGTACACAGAACTCCTTTCAGATACTACCTGTATAACGAATTTTCCGCTCTTTATTAGACGTTTTCAACCTTTCAAATTACCTTAGCGTTACGAAATATGCTGTCCACTGGAAGCAATATTCAGTCTTAAAAGAGCGGTTTTAGAGTTTACCAGTCAAGTCGGTATGGAGCAGCATTTCTGCTCTCACTGATTCTCACTATCTTCCCTATGTTTTTTACCCATCCAGTATGTTCGTAATTTCAAGATCAACACTGCCAATGTATTTTTAATGATAGTAAATAATAAGCTGATCCTTTGTTTAAATATCACAGTGTAAGTTATCCTATGAATAAAGGAACGTTATCCAAGTTTAGCTTTTCTAAAAGGTGATATATTTTATTATTTGTAACAACAAACAAGGTCTGCAATCTCTTAACTCGAATTGGCGTCAGAGATCAATAGCTAACTGTAGTGATCTTGGACATGCACTGTAAATAACATGATAGCTACAATTCGTCGTGTAGATTAGCTTTGTACCTCCATTTTAACGATCACCGGAGCTTGGTAATACTTTTCCCACAAGATTGCTTCACGTCGTTTAAACTGGACGGATAGAGGTGGAGGTTATTTATAGCGCCGGGGTATTCAGTGGACTCATGTAACACCTGTCGAAAGTAATATATTTTTTTCTGTTATGTACTTTGTGTATACTGTAAATAAGAGATGTTATATACCGTACCACAGGACTGGCTTGTCCGATTCTCTTTCAGTGAAAGTTATACGCGTCACTTAGGATTTTAATTTCTGTAAAATTACCGGCTGAGGTGATAAGACTATGTAGCTATGCTATTGCCAAATAATAGATCATGAGCAATATAAACAACTTTTCTCTCTCACACTTACTGTATCATTCTATCAGCACCATGCAGAGACCAAATGTAAGCCTCAGGCCAAATATTCATGCAAAGTAGGGCCTACTTATCTGGAGACATTGGAAAGGTGTGAAACGCCAGCATTTTGGAGGGTTATATTATGAGATAAACATAGGCTGAGGGTGTTCGAGAATAGGGTGCTGAGGAGGGTATTTGGGCCTAAGAGGGACGAGGTAACAGGGAGTGGAGAAGACTACATAACGAGGAACTTAATGATCTTACTCATCATCAAATATTATTCGGGTGATAAAATCAAGTAGAATGAGGTGGGCGGGGCATGTAGCACCTATGGGTGAGGGGAGAGGTGCATACAGGATTTTGGTGGGGAGACCTGAGGGAAGGAGCCACTTGGAAGACCCAGGCGTAGATGGGAGGATAATATTAAAATGGATCTTCAAGAAGTGGGATGGGGGGCATGGACTGGATTGATATGGCTCAGGATAGGGACAGGTGGAGGGCTCTTGTGAGTGTGGTAATGAACCTTCGGGTTCCATAAAACGCGGGGAATTTCTTGACTAGCTGACGACCTGCTAGCTTCTCAAGAAGGACTTGCTCCATGGAGTTAATTAGTTAGTTAGTTTAGTTATATTATGAGATAATCTTTTATGTAATTTTCGTAAGGTATATTTAAAAAGCTGATAAAGATTACTACGCACGCGTGAGGAATACTATGACGTTATAAGAAAATGCTGGTGAAAAATCACACTGGAGACGAGAATTTAAACAATAAGGCAGATTTTAAAGTATTGTTAGGGATTACGAAGTAATAACATGATTCAGATGTAATATTTGTCCTTCGTAGTACTAGAATTTTTTGAAGGGCGGAATGAAGATTTCTCAGAGAGGAAGTTTTACCAGGAAGATATTATGTCTGTGCGCCAGTAAATAAGATCGATTGTTCTGAAAGCGATCGAGGTATTATAAAGATGTTATCGAGGGGCTGGACAACGTCGTCCCATGTCATAAGCCTACGAATGTAATTTCACGCTACTGTCGAAAGTAGGCTACTTTTCAAATTTCCAATTCGGTTTTGATCCATCTGATATTTGCGTGGCAAACTAAGCTATAATTTACGGGTGGGACCGAAAAGCATTTGAACATAAATGGTCCGTATAGCGTGGTCAATATAGTGAATAGCCCACGGGCTAAACGACAGAGGAGTAATGGTTCGATTTCCGGAAGGAACAGGAGATTGTTAGATTGTTCTCTCTTCTTCAGCGTCCAGACCGGCTCCGGGCACCCTCTGCCTCTTATGCAATGGGTAACGGGGGACCTTTTCCCGGGAATGAAACAACCTCTGCGTGAAGCACACTTCTCATCTCCATATAGTGCCAAAGTAAAGAATGCGTGGAGTTATAGTTCCACTCCCCTTATGCCTTCATGGCCTGCATATAGATAACATTGTGCCAAAGCAATGACGTCTAATGGAAGAGCGGAGTGTAGGCCTACTGTGTATGGAGGGAGATGTCTAAATAAGACTAGCATTTAGTTGCACTTGTCGAGAGTCGTAAAGATGTTACAGTCGGTAATGAAAATGTAAGTAGAGTCGGCCAACATTCCTCTGTAGTGTGATTAAGTCGAGCCGGCACAGAACATTCCTTACGCTCCTTTATGCAGCGCGCAATGTATTTCTTGCCTTGTTGCGGCACTTGTTTTTGGACTGTTTTCTTTCTTTTACTGCCGATTTATACGTTGAGTGTTGCGAAAAAGTTGCAAAAGAAGAAGCTTCCAAGAACTATTTTTTTTGCTAAAATATATTGTGTTATAAAGAGGCGGGAAATAGTGAATGGTGATTTATGTAATGAGTACTTAAATTTAAACTTCTGTTGGGTTTTATATTGTTTTTATTAAATGTAAAGAGGTAAAGCAATCTCTGTAGAAAACCTGGGCAGGCCCTGAGACTTCCAGGAGGTTGAAGCTCCCAGATTTCAAGACAGTCGGCACATGAAGGTAGTAAGGTTGTCAGCCGTACGCACCGGCCGCCCTTACCCCCAGGAAATATCTTTGGTACTCATTTCTGTTAGAGGCTGAGTCGACCCTAGGGCCATAGTGCGGCCGGAAGGATTGCCAATGAAAAATTCCAAAGACATAATTGGGAAACGAACCCACGACCTTCCGGCTTGTAGCGCAGTGTCTCAACCAACTGCGCCACCGCGTGCCCCCTTTTATTAAATGTAGCATGAGTTTTTACAATAACGATTTAAAAAAATTATTTGTCCATAATTTATTTAAGCTAATGGTATCTGATACATAGAATAGACTACACTTTTTGCCTAGATTTCCTTTCTGCTTTTTATGTTGCTACATAGACCGTCGTTGTTTTATGGGTTCCATTTTTCTGATAGCGAGCAAACGGCGACAAAAAGCAGTGAATTTAAAGTAGGGCAGGAAAGCTAATAAAATAACCCAGACCAAACCCTTATTCACTGACCACAAATTCCGCAACGAAGAGCGGTAAGTTTCCAGCAGATCACGAGGTTAAGGTTACGTGAAGCGTTTTTCAGCAGTTATGTGTGGGGTATCATCTTTATCAGAACCCAAGGGAACAAATTAGGATTAAACCATGGGTCTCCTCATAATATAACCTGGCGGTTTGCCAGGTTATATTATGCGACCCGTGGCCACATTTGTAAATTATGTATATACTATTCAAATTACACAGTAATTCAGGCGTTTAGGTATACCACTTATTGTGATTTTTCCACGTGCGGCCCGCGAACCAGCTCACAATAACTGTTGTGGCTTTTTGCCATAAAGAGGTTGGACGCACATGGATTAAACATTGCAGAGTGTCGCTGGATGAAATGCAAGAGAAGGGAGAATGTTGATAAAAACTGTCCATAGTGGCTTCCTCTGCCTCATACCTTGTCTCAATTTAGCTTTCTCTGCCTCACACCTTATTTCGATTTGGCTTGATCTGCCACACACCTTTTCCTGCATTGATTTCTCTGCCTCACAGCTGTTTTCGCTTCGGCTTAACCTGCCTTGCCGCTGGGTTCTGTTTGGCTTTATCAGCCTCACAGCTGGTTTCGGTCTGGCTTTATCAGTCTCACAGCTGGGTTCGGTCTGGCTTTATCAGTCTCACGTCTGGTTCTCTTTGGCTTTATCAGTCTCACAGCTGGTTTCGGTCTGGCTTTATCAGTCTCACAGCTGGGTTCTATTTGGCTTTATCAGTCTCACATCTGGTTCTCTTTGGCTTTATCAGTCTCAGCTGGGTTCTCTTTGGCTTTATCAGTCTCAGCTGGGTTCTCTTTGGCTTTATCACTGTCACAACTGGTTTCGGTCTGGCTTTATCTGCCTCACAACTTATGTCAGTTTGGTTTTGTCTCAAAACGTACCTGGGGTTGACTTTATATGCCTTACAACTTGTCTCGAATTTGATTTATCCGCCTCAGAGTCTGTTCCAGATTGGCTTTATCTGTCTCTGAAACTGTTTTATTCACTACGACTCACCACTGCCAAGTGTTAATAAAGTTGCCATGTTTGTTGTGTTTTATAATTTACGTACCTTAACAACATTGCAAAGTACTGCTGAAAGTGAAGTCCTGTCGCATACCACATGTTTAATTCTCTGTTGAAGTCATTATGGTGATGGTGGAGATATTATTTTCAGTGGTTGTTGTCGTGACTCTGCGTAGTCGTTTCAATTTGACCAGGCCCAGATACGTCCTCTAGAATGGCGGTTTCATGATATGTAAAAGGTTAGTTTTAACAACGGCTAAGCATAGGTTTGCAGCAATGAGACAAACCTTATTGGCATGGATGTATGTTTAGCATAAATTTTCCTGTCAGCTTCGGTTAAAATAAACTTCTGTGCTATTACAATTGCACACTTCTGGTACCAACACAAAATGAGCTGGAAAACCTTCCTGTAAGGTGTAGAACTTATTACAACGTAGCGCAGAACATATTGTTCGTAATAAACGCAGGGCTTACAGAGTGTTCCCAAAGTTCTGTGCCACCCTTTTAATATATGTGAACAGGTAATTCACTATTAGCTTGCGATGCTGGAAGTACTTTTAATTAAAGGTAAATGTAATACATTTCTGGCGCTGCTGGATTTCGATTTTAATGCATTAAATAATTTGATGTGTGCAGTTATAGGAACAGGTCTATCTGATTAATATTTATAGGCTTAATCAAGTAACTAATTTACTTCATGTGGCACACTCTATATTTGAAATCTAGTAGTTGCTCAGCTGAGTAAGGAACTTCCTTGCATTTTGAACAACAGCTGGACCATATCTGAGGCACATGGATTTATTCGGCTGCCGTACATTCCTATTTATTAAATATTCATTTAATATTAAACCTCCCATTTGTTCATACGTCTCTGAAGTGATATTTCCTTTCCAGGTTTTCCAGCCAAAATGTATGTATTGTTTTCTTATGTCTGCTATGCTTTTATATTTTTCCTGCTCAACTCATTCTTCTTGATTGGTTCAACCTAATAACTTTAGTTGAAACTTCTGATTATTCGCGTACATATTCACGGATCTCTATGATTTTGTCTTTGTTAAACTCGAATGTTCACAGCAACGTCCTATGCCCAAGATGTGATGAAAACGTTATTTTGTATTCCAAGTCTCCACGTTCTCGGATCGGGTCCGAAGCCACTGCTTAAAGAAAATTGAGTTAATGCAAATTTCATAATGAATCGAAACACGCACTTGCATGCTGTTTTCGTAGACGTTAACATTTCGGCAGACATTAAATCTGCAGAAGCCTTCGGAAGATGATGGGACATTTTGGTCTGTTAAAAGAAAGCCAGACATAAAAAACCAGAAAGATTGGCGAAAGACGAAGTTTTGAAGGCTTTAGCTGGGAGTCGTATCGTTCCGCTCCTATTTTTTTTAGGCTTTGCGCACAGATTCATCTTTGTTTTGGGCCTTCTATCTCCGTTTCTCCTTTGTTTCATTTAATTTCTTCTCACTGTTCGTTACCTTACTTCTCTGTTAAGTCTCCCTGGACGCAGTGTGGACCCTAGGGCCATTCCTGAAATTGAAACGGGAGGTCCAACGGAGTCAAAGGCAGTCGGGATATTTTGGGAAGACCAAGGTAAAAGTTAGACGTCGGATGAGGGATGACCCTCGCCCCTCTTACACCTCCCACCCTACATGAGTATCACAACTACACCTCCTCAACTTCATTCAGTTCTAAGAAACTTCAGTAACTATCTCTGCGAGGAAATCTCTTTGTCCCACCGGTGTGCATTGGGATCATACTGCACAATGCTACGTCGTCATCTTTGTTTACTTTACTTCAGAGACTGAGAGGTCAAGAGCTGAAAATTTTGTTCGCTTGAAGTTAGGTCGTTTTACCGCATCACTTGATTGATTTTAAGCATTTAACTAATTTGTGTTATTTTATTGAAGTATACGAATTTTAACTATTTCGACAAATTCTATCAAATACGAAAAATCAACTTACGGCATGTTACTCTTACACCTTCCCTTTAAAATGCCGAATGAATTGGAGATGCATTGTACTGAATTATTAATTATTATTGATTGATGAAATTTTAATGGGAAAATTTGATAATTCCCATGGCTAGTTATGCTTCTTGTAGATACCCTTCCATATATCCACTGTTGTACATTTTAGCCCTTGAGGGATATTACAAAATTACAATTTAATTGAATATTGTACCATAAACTTGAAACGTTTGTATAGAGAACTTGCTATGCTATGTGGCGCTGCTGCCTAGAGATAAGCTCTTATCGGATAGGTCGTGCTGCAATACCGACCCGAGCTATGTACCTCTCGACTGCTTTACAAGGACACATTGTTTTTGACAGTCACTGTCACTTGTTGTACGCATGCGCAACTATAAAAATTACTTTCTGCTTAGGGACGGAATAACAAAAATTCACAAGTGCTTCCTACAGAACAACAAAACGTTATATCAGATACAAGGAGATAAAAACTGTTCACTTAAGGGAGACATAAACTATACAAGTGAAATGTAGGAAAACCTAAACGAAATTACCTGGAAAATCTAAAAGTAGATAGAAGGATAGTGTTAAAATAGTTTTAAAGAAATGCTGTGTGAAGATATAGACTGGGTTCAGTTAGCTCAGGATAGAGGCCAGTGAATAACTTGTCTGAGTAATGTAATGAAATTTCGGTGCTTCGTATCAGGCAGGGAATGGCTTGACCAGTTGAACGAATAGCAGCTTTTCGAAAAAGGTTTTTCTCCGTATAATTAGTTAGTAATCTTACAGTTCCTTGTCATTATTGCATTAAAGCTTTACTTATGCCCTTTGAAAATGTTCTATCCAACTCTGCAAGCAGACAGGAGAACTTCCTGTATTGTTTTCTCTCTTCGTTACGTATCTCGAGCAGAAACACTGTCAGCAACTTTATCAAATTATTCTTCATTTTAAATCCATAGAGACTTTAACTCTGCGCGTTTTATGTAGCCAATCACCAACATTTCGCTTTATGGCACAAATTTAACATTCAATCTGAAATTTCGATGAAGTTCTCTTTTTTTTCGATTAAAGTGGAAGCTTGGTCTAGATTCTCTCGCGAAGCGTCATGAATGTTTCGCTAATATTGCGCTGCAGTCAAATCGGCTGAACCTGAGCCTTGTACATTCTTGAATATACCGTCTAATAAGGGGTGTCTAACATCGATATCGGTATAAAATTTCTATTTTTCGCCTTGAACTTGGAGGAATCCCTTTAGCCTGACATAAGCCACCCTTTTTCGTTTTACTAGTTGCATAATACTCCTATAATTATATCTCTAGTAATGTTACAATTCGTCAGGATATTTTCGTCACATACTTATTTCTCTCACATCGGAGTTACTCACAGCATGTTTAGTGTAATAAGCAAAAACATGCAGACTAGCTACACAGTTAATTACCCGTTTGATAATGTAACTACAAATAATAATATTATTATAATAATAATAATAATAATAATAATATTAACAGTAATTTAATTCAGTAGGTGTTTATCAACATGCTGGCTCAATAGCACATTTTCCTATTATAAAGCCAGCACAAGAACACAAATACAACAAAAAACAACACAAATAAAAAAACGAAACACTAATCATAATAATAACAAAAAAACTTAAAAATAATAATAACCAGTAAGTGGGACTGGACAATTCAATAGATTACAACCTCCACATCGGTTTTATACTGTTGTTATTCACATTCAGGAAATATCCATTACACACAACTGGTATAGAATTATTGCCTATTGAATATAGTTGCAACGCATCTTCCACGCGTTTCGACCTTTACGTGGTCACTACAGCAGGAAGGCACATTAATCAACTCGTGATGTGTAGTTACATAAATTAAAACAGCTCGTATTGTACACATATATAATGTATTTTTCTACATGACAGTGATAAAATATATAATATCTTGTGTATTGAGAAGGGTTGAAGAGCATATCTACCGTGCATATAGACACCACAGGCTGCCATAATGTTCTCATATCACTGCAGATAAGTCAGCTGTTCCTTATTTGTGTTCCTGTAAGAGTAGTAATGGTGTATTTACGCAGTTGACATGTCGGTGTGGAACGTTTCTGTGTCCATATAAGTGACTGACTATTCTTGAGCAGACAGGTAAGCAGAATACTCTTTTGCAGACTGCGCGACTCAGGGTTCTCTGTCTATTTACCAGCTTTGACAGTTAGTACACAAATATGCGAACTGTAAACTCTTTAAAATAGAGGCTATATTACACACGATTTATTCCTAACTCATCAACACTCTCAAAATTTGACACCAGGAATATTTAAGGAAGTGTGCCAAAGACAGGCGTGATGGCAATCTAAAGTAACCGCATGATAATACGAGTACTTTGTACTGTTAACCTTTTATAATTACGGACGCTTCGAAATCTTTGTAGTCAATAGAGTGTACATAAACTATCCAGAAATATGAACATTCCCAATTCTGAAATTGGAACACGGTTATTGCGATTGTATTTTTTCTTTCTTTCAAAATGAAGTTGGTATCAAGACATTACAGATATCTGCCTAATAAAGCCATGATTTTATTAGGACGAATGAAATCCTTGATGTTGTTATTTTTCAGTTTGCAAGAATAATCGTGCGAATGTCGTTATTTGTAGATATCGTGTAGGAGGATCGAACGTTTTACACACCCCTGTGCTCTAACTTTGTTTCACTGCAGCTGAGTTGTGTTACAGACCCGTTACTTCAGCAAGGGAATTACAAGTCCCCAGGACAGTCCTATTCTCATTCAATCAGATTCAACATTCTTTATTCTTGTTATTATTTAGTTTAAAAAATAAAATCTGTATAAGAAGATTATAATTTAGCCTGAAGCCGAGAAAAATCCTTCGAGAGATCCACGAAGGTCTAATAAGAAGGAAACGCCAACAGCAGCTCCTTTAAAATAGCTTAATGAAGCAATTTACTTAGCTGCCTGCTCTCCATTATGGCTATTTAACCTTTTAAAGCCTAGCGGTTACTTTACATACCACCAGGTTTGACATTAAAAGATTATGCATGTTGCTTACATTGCGTTTATGTGTTTTGTATGGATCTAGAACAAACAGCAACTTTTGACTTGTTCGACATTAACAGATTGGTTTTGTATAACCGAGGTGGAAAGTGTTTGCTGCGCGGTACGCACTGAGTCCTTGTATAAAACAGACACGTTTCTTCTTTGAAGGGTTAAAAGTAGTTTACGAAGTACGTACTGCATTACGCACAGACAGCTATAAAAATTACTGGATCTTCATAAAAATAGCTAATTATATTTAAGGCAGTTTTTCAGTACGGATACTTATATACAACAATGCACGCTTGGTTTATGAACTGATAAGTCAGATACTAATGCATGCATTTGCAGAATTAATTGTTAATGCATAATCGATTTAAAGGAAGTTAAATATAAATTAAAACAATATTTTAAGGATAGTATAGTCTATAGTAATCCATAAATATATTCGGAAGCCTGTTTATAACAAACATATTTTCAAGTTATGAACGTGACTAAACTGTGTTTTTTTAACGTAATTTACCTTTCTGCACTTGGCGTGCAACTGTAGAAAGAGTACTGCGAATACATGACAGGCCTGTAAATTTTATTTATAACGCTGTATTTAATATTAATATTAGGGTTAAATGGCTTGGTACTGTAAACAGTTTGGACATAGTTAGCATGGAACGTGAAGCTGTAAGGAATGGCATTTTGTCTTCTGTGTATTCTTGGTTGCATATGTCGCGTTTCAAGGACGGATTTAACACAACTTAAATTTAAGTACAACATTTAAAAAGAGATTTTGGTTGGGACAAATTTAGACCACAAAACCGTGAAACAACTTACGAAGTTTAATAATGACAATACTGGAGACAAACTCGGGTGTGTTCGCAAAACCACGACATTTTCAAGGTTACAATTTCAAAAGTGACTCCTTGTAGTATGGTCGGTAGGAGACACGTTTCGGAGAACCTGCTGCCTCGTAGTTCACGTATGAATTTCCATCCTGGAAGTGGAGGCACCAGGTTCCCTCAGATCGGTAGCACCTATCTGTCGTAAACCTCACACGTCCCGGAAGACCGTAATTTTGATACTGTCAGGAAAACCTCAAATCTCACCACGACATTTATAATTGCTAGAGAAAGAAACTTACATTGGACAAAAACGAACTTATTTCTTTGCATCATATATCAAGTTGCATTGATGTGGGAGTGAATTTGCCAGGAGACTTTTGTGAGTTTTGACGGATATACGGACGATAGAGAATATAAGAGAATTGAGAGGCCGAAATGCCCAATTCCCAAGGTTCTTTCTTTCTTCCTTCTTGCCGTCTCACTTAACTTAGATTGATAGGGCGACCTTTGACCTCGCTTCTCCAGCAGGCAGCGACCTCTGACCACTAACAATATTTCCCTTAACTTAATGGGCACAACATAGAAAGACAGAGAGGAACGAAAAAGAAGAGTGGCCGGTATAACTGACCGTGAAGTACATAGGTGGACTACTGAATACTGTATTAGACAGCACTAATCGAAACTGCACTGTGTGTAGTCTATATATACTAACTGTGGGGGCAACGAAAAATAATGGAATTAGAAGTGAAGCAGATTTGCTGCGAGGGAGCTTTAGATTACAGACAATATAGGAAAAAGGTGCAGTAAATATTAGAGGGCAACGATAACTGACCGCCTGAGGGACGGCTTGGTACACGGAAGCCTCTATGGCTCGGATTTCGTGGGCTATGTGCAGCATCCAAGGTTCCATATCTGTTGGCCGCCAGTGAATTTTCCTCAATTCTGCTCACTATATTTTTCTAGACTTGTGTTTGTTATAATGACTTTTAAAATCATATATAACACGGGCTGTAAATTTTACTAATCAACTTCTTTAAGCCCGTGAGGCGCGAGATTGATTGTACACATCACCTACTTTAATAAATTCTGCATTTTACCCAGAAAAGGCATTTGTATGTCCCATATGATTCACGTAATGAGCAACGTTTTTTTTTTCGCTAAATGATACTAGCCGAATTTTCTTTGTAACAGACGTGCATTGTGTTTACTGTGAAGTATGAACTGGATTTTATACGTTTTTTTGGTGAAATAATTTGGATACGAGCCGATCCCAGTGGCCGTGTGGTCTAAGGCGTGGGTCTTCGGCTGCTCGCTTACTAGGATCGTGGGTTCGAATTCCGCCTAGGACATGGATGTCTGTCTCTTGTGAGTGTTGTATGTTGTCAGGTAGAGGTTTCTGCGACGAGCTGGTCCCTCGTCCAGAGGAGTCCTACCGACTGTGGTGTGTCTAATGTGTGTGATCATGAAACCTCGACGAAACGAGGAGGCCCAGGCCCGTATAGGGCTGTCGAGCCATAGAAAAGAAAATTGGATACGATAACGAGTCTACATCTTTAACAGGGGGAAAAAGTTTTTGCGGCTCTGAAGGTTCCCAGACGGTTTCCGGTAGTTCCTCTGGCGAAGGTAGGTTGGAGGCAAGGTAAACCGCTGGACGTGCCATGGCCCAGGCGGTTAGTCGCCAGCCTTCTGAACCCGGGTCGGTCCATGTGGGATTTGTGGTGTACAAAGTGGCACTAGGACAGGTTTTTCCCCGCGTCCGTCGGTTTTCCCCTGTCAATTTTATTCCACCGGTGCTCCATTACGTGGAAAAGTAAGAAAAAAACTGATCATCTTTGTCTTTCATCTTCATCAAAAGGGCTGCACAATAAGCCTTAAGGCTGCGATGTGTCCATAACTTCTGTTGCGGGGCCTTTCTAAAATAAAAAAGGCAAACTTTTTGGAAGTGGATTTTTTAGAGTATGCAGTGAGGGAGAGGTGTTGAGACAGCTACTGTTTGGGAGCTTAACTTTTATGTTTCCACTGGGAGATAGCATTGCACGTATAAAACTTCAGCCCAAATGCAGTAAAAAGTGAAAGTAAAGTTGTCCTTGTCAACGCCATGAAGGCATATAGGGGATTGGATATATAATTCCACGTATTCTTAACCTTGGTGCTAGATGGAGGTAAAGTGGTCAACTTCAGCCCCAGCCGCTTTACCCCAGGGAAAGAACGCAGTACCGACTGAATAGAAAGCTGGGGAGGCCCCAGAGCCGTTCTGGGCGAGCAGGTAAAGTCTCTTACACCTGCCGGAATTCGAACTCCTTTCCGTCCAGCCCGTAACTATTCGCTACAACGACTACGCTAACCCTGATCCAGTCTAAATACCCTAAGTATCCAACTTTTTCTCTTCACTCTACTCAAAGCCTTCCGCTTCCTGTTACCTTCTTCATTTCTCAACGCTCAATTTTGCCTTCAACATAGTGTGAGGTCGCATTTTGTGCGATGAATGCGTTTGTGGAACTTCTCATAATTGAAGACTAATTTTCCTATAGGAGTAAGTGTGAAATGGGGAGATTCCTTTTCGAAGCGCATAAATGTACAACAATTGTAAGTTATTTTTGCTATTAAGCATTATTTTAGTACAATATAAATAAATAGATAGATGATAAAAGTTAATTTAATGACAGTTTAAATGATTAATGTACACAGCCTGAAAAAAAAGTTATTAAGAATAGTAATATTCTGACGACACTGAAGGAACAGTTCCGAAGCACACAAACAACAAGGCTATACACGATACAGGCAAAGGATAGCAGCGGAAGTGGCGCTGCCATGTGGCAGTAGCACGACAACAGTCTACAATTCACTCGGCCTGCCAGCCTGAAATTATGCAATTATTGAAGATTTTTAAACTTTTCTTGGGTTCGCATATTTCCCAAATTTGCGCATGAAGTGAGGCTGTATTAACAGTTTTGTATGACACTATTTCAGATTCACATAAAACAGTCTGTGCTGTCCATTTATGAAAACGACGATTGGGCGCTGCCTGGGAACCTTCACAACCCTACAGTTTTGTGTTTCCTTTTAGTAAATGCACTGTCTGTCACTATTCTCAAACTTGCTTTTTTCTTCTCTTCTCGTGCTTGACCGAACCGCCCTGTCACGGAAAACACCCTGTGACGAAAGAAAACTGTAGTTTTTGAGGCAGGCTAGCCGGTTGTCTGCCCGTCACTCATACACTGACTTGGACTCGGAATCGTGATTCGGAGAGTTAAATCACCATTTGATGATAACGCTAGGAAATTGGAATATTTTCCGACAATGACTTAACATTGTAAAATCCTGTAGAACTATGAATGTATTAGGCTAATTTATTAACATTTATATTTTTTTATAATTTTTAATAATATAAAGTTTCCATAACTTAGAAAATTGCGATGTATGAGTCATATTTTGAGTCACAAAATTATAGTAATAAATACAGAACCTAGATTTTACGTTGTGTTCGCCGTGCATTTTGATAACATTCAACAATTAAACCAACAAAAGTGTATTTGTTGGTTTAATTGTTGAATAGAACCTAGAATTCAGTTCATTAAATTAAATATTATTTATTCATGTGCTGGCTTAGCAGCACAATTCCAATTCTAAAGCCACTAAAAAATAAAAAAAATACATAAAAAAGGACAACAGTAAACAGAAAAGAAAAGAAGAACAGCACAACATGTAAAACAAGACGCGATAAATTAAGTGCGTTTGAACAGCCACATTAAATGCGGTAATGTCACATTGCATTCTTGTTTTGACCATAAAATCTTTGATACACTTTGGCGGATGTACAGTATAACGGACGTGTCTGAGGATTACAGTAAGTGTCGAATAAATGGGCTACACTATGACACTTCTGACTTGCCTTAAGGAGGTGTCTATTTCGAGCTTGATCGGGACGTCTACTAGCGTCACTGAGGCTTTCGTGTCTTTCCTCGGGGCCTCCAGACGAATGCCGGTGCAAAAGCCCTACTTGAAGTTGGGCCAAGACTGCTACCTTACGCAGATTCGCAAGTTTCTTGTTCGTTGATCATCCTGCTTTTCTACGATATGTGTTTTGACCTACTGACAGCTTTGTTAAATGAATGAACAATGCGATAAAAGTAAAATTTTGTAAGAGCAAAACAACAAGCTCTGCCACAATTATCTCTTGCTTAAGTGTCAGTGATGCTAATCTGCAACAGTGTGTAAAGTGTGTCCTTGTTTTGCAAAGTCTGGGAACCTGAAAGCGGTGCTGCTTAAGATTTACCATGTTAACGTTTTCCCAAATAGGCAATGCACGTATAACGTAATATTTTGGGGCGTTCATGTAAAGTTTTTACCACCTCGTTTATCCTAACAGCCTGATACCATCTAACTCGAAGAGAGAGCCGTTTTGGCGATTTAATGTCGGCGGCGACAATAAAACATTCTTAGATTTTCGTGTAAAGTGCCCGATATTTTTGTCAGATTTTAACCAAATTTGGATTTTCTTTGCTTATTTTCATAAAAGTCCTCAATATTAACTTTAAACTATTAAAATATTAAATCCTTCCAGTAGGAGCCGCGCTGATATGTGAGGACAGACGGACAGAGACAGACAGACAGACAGACAGACGGAAGGATGTGACAAGGTAAAAGGCGCCTTCCGCGACTAAGCGAATGCGTCTAAAAATGGATTACTGTGTATGTATAAGCCTCATTACCGATTTCCACATGTATCCTATGATTGATGCAGTCCATTATAGTATCTGAACACAAAACCAGACAAATAGGAAGCAAAAGGTAAATATAAATACGGCTGCAGTAAATAATTTCTTAAAAGTGTCGTTAACAAATTCCGTGCATTATCTTTACGATAATGCACGGAAGGACAACGCGCACACATGATCCGGTGTGATTTGTTTCTCTTATAACATACGTAATATGTGCCAGAATTGCAGAAAAGTGAGGTTTTACGTTGCGGATCCCCGTGTTAAAGCGGCAACTTCTTTGACAGCAATGCGCTGCGTCTAGCCGACACAAGTGGCTACAGGCGCCAGCGTTTACTTTGTACGCACTAGCAACAGAAGTATAGCGCCTAATATTTCCAAACCGGATGTGATGTAAGCGTACAGCTGCCGTCATCATTTCAATCATCGATAATTTCCATGTATTTGACCGCGTGAGGATTTTCTCTGCCTTTCATTCATTACAGTTTTTTTTGTGGTGAAGGGCCCCGCAGCAGATGCTACGGACGCACCGCAACCTTAAGGCTTATTGTGCAACCCTGTGATGAAGATGATTAGGTTTTTCCTTATTTCCTTGTAATGGAGCACCGGTGGACAGAAATTGACAGGGGAAAACCGAAGTACTCGGGGAAAAACCTGTCCCAGTGCCACTTTGTCCACCAGAAAGCCCACATGGACCGACCCGGGATCGAACCCAGGCCTCCGCGATGGGAGGCCGAGGACTAACCGCCTGAGCCATTGCACGGCCTTCACTATAGTTACTGATGCTAAGATACCTATTGACCAACACACCAGTATGTGTGCTTGATTTGAAGGTACACATCGATTACATTTGATTAATTTTCCGAGACTTGTGATGGGTTTCGTGACAAAGGGCAGATGAAGACTCATGGACATCCATATTCACTGATAGCCGTGAAGAGGAGACGGAGTGGACACGGCAGTAGAATATTATTCTGTAGATCTTTCGGGTCTCGGTATTCGTCACAAATATTTTGACACATCTTGTATGCGCATAAACACTCATTTAAACTGTTCACGTGTACTGTTTATCAAAATGTTTCCAAAATCGTTTCTTCTGCATTGGCGAGGCAAGACGTGCAAATGAAGCACAAATTTGTGTCGTTTTTCGGTGATAAGCATGCTGATTTAAATGTGCCGTATTTGAATGCGGCTGTGGACAAATAACCTTATCTGTAAAACATACATGATTTACTTTTGTTTCGCGAAGTATATCGCTTACTCATGCAAAATATGACTTAGTTTTTTTTGTGGCGCAACAGCCCAACTTGCGCTTAGGCCGCCTGTTTTGAGGTTTCTAGATCACACACAATTAGACACATATACACACCCGGTAGGAATTCCCTGAACGAATGATCAGCTCGTCCCAGAACCCACTACCTACAGAACACATAACAAACACAAGAGACGGACATCTATGCTTTCAGCGGGATTCGAACCCGTGATCTTAGCAATCAAGCGGCTGCAGATCTACGCCTTAGACCGTTTGGTCACCGGGATTATTAATTGGTATGTTAGCTCTAAAAGGATTGATTTCAAGGCCTTGCGTCTTTAAAGTAATATCCAGAATCTCTGAGCTTCAACCACTGATCGCATTTATCGCGGCAGGGATGTTAGATGGTCAAATTGATGTCTGAACATTTGTGTAGACTAAATAACTTTAATGAATTGACAGCAGACAAAAGTCGCACACGGACTAATACAGGAAAATTATGAATCAGTGGAATGATGACGCAGGTATACGCTGACGTCACTTCCGGCACTGTACAACCAGCCCATTGGTTAGCGTCTGCCACGTATTAGAGGTTAGAAAAACGCGAAAGAACACTCTTGTTTGAAGTTGAATTAGAACGTGTGCCCTAGTGTGTGTCCGGAGCGATCCGTGTCTCTGAGAGTAAATTAATTATTATTGAGAAATTCTTACAAAACTTTTAGTCGAAAAACCTGAAGAAGAGACCACTCGAGAGGCTTAGGCGTGGATGACAGATTAATATTAAAGTGGATTGTAAATAGACAGAGCGTGAGGATGTGAAATATGATGGAATGGTTAGGGATAGGAAGGAGTGGGGGGGGGGGGGTACTGAACGCGGTACTGTACCTTCGGGTTCCATCAAAAGCCGGAAAATTCTTGATGGGCTGAGTAAGTATTGCCTTTTTAAAAAGGACTCTGCTGCATGAAGATTGTAAATTATTATTTTTGTATGTTGGACATCCCGTTGTGCAGTAGATATTACAAAACAGTTATCAGTTACCCTCAACAGAACTAATTTATTATGCTATGTATATGTGCGGCTACATGTTTCAACCACTAAGTGTCATCCTCGGGCCCTTAAATACATGAAAACCAAAATTACAATTGCATCACCAGGTATGGGAGGTCAAACTGAGGCCTCAAATTTTTGTGTTACAAAATGCATGTCAATGAAAACTTTAGACCAGGCTCCTCCCGACAACAAGCGTGTGCACACCGATAAAACAGCTCCGAAAAATAAGACGTGATATTATTATTATTATTTACTGCAGTGGGTTTTCACCGGGGCAGTAGTCCTTACACTAGTACACACAATACAAATGTTTTCACCGGTGTCAGTAGTCCTTACACTATACACACAATACAAATGTTTTCACCGGTGCAGTAGTCCTTACACTAGTACACACAATACAAATGTTTTCACCCGGTGGCAGTAGTCCTTACACTAGTACACACAATACAAATGTTTTCACCGGTGCAGTAGTCCTTACACTAGTACACACAATACAAATGGACATAAAATATACATAAAAGTAACAATACAAAACAAGCGATACACAATTACAAAACAAAATACATACAGTAAATACAAGTACACACATTTCAAAAACATCCACACCTTAACAAAAACATCCACAACATGTATTGGCATCTGAACCTAAAGAATACATTTCGTGCCAACCAAACGTAGTTACCAATGGATACGTTCAACATAGCATTGTGCACGTCAAAACGCGCCGCAATTTTATGAAGACAACATGAAACAAGCACAACCTTCCAGAACGGATTTAATAGACGGTACCTCCTCAAAGGCGGAACGCAGTGGCGCAGTTTGTTGAGGCACTGCGCTACATCCCGAAAGGTTGCGGGTTCGATTGAGGTCATTAAAATTTTTTTATTGACATACTTTCGGCCGCACTATTGCCCTGGGGTTGACTCAGCTTCTAACAGAAATTAGTACCAGTAAAGGCGGCCGGTGCTAGGGCTGACAACCTTGCCACCTTCACGTGCCGATTGTCTGGAAATCTGGAAGCCTCAACCTACTGGAACCCTCAGGGCCTGTCGAAGCCTGTACAGGGACTGCTTTTTTTTTAACCTCTCAAAGCCGACAATATTTATCACTAGATGCTATATATATTTGGTTTCTTAAAAATTTTTATTGACATGCATTTGTAACACCAAAAACGTAGATCTCAAGCTGAACTTCCATAAATGATGTTGCAATAGTAATTTTCATTTTTATGTATTTTAACAGCCTGAGGATGACAACTTAGTGTTTGAAACATGTAGCCAGACATCTATATAACATTATAAATTAGTTCTGTTGATGGTAATGGATAACGATTTTGTGATTGTAAATTATTTTCAAGCGATTTGATTGGTGTTGTGTTCCTCTTTTGTTAAGTAATGTTTTAGTGATTTCTCTGTAGATGACGTGTCGTGTCACTAAATTGACTAAGCAACGCTTTACGTTTCAAGAGAACGTGACTCGAAGTCGCATGTGCCGCGCCCGAGTCCCTATCCATCTGTGGGCGGAGATGGGAAGTGGGAGGGAGGCACGGATACATAATCAACAAACAAGAAAGTCGACATGTCTACATCCTTAGCAACGCAGTGTCCAGTCTGTACCTTCGGTGTAACATTTTACCAACCGCCTCTATATTTTTCATTCCGTTATTGGATCTCTTAGTTTTTCCTTCTCCTGATGCCTATCCTTAATCTTCCCTTCTCCTTCTCCACTGGACCCATACATCTCCTATTCTGTCTCCCTCCAAATCTCTCAAACCTACGCCAGATTCGGGGAACCGGAACCTAACCGAATGGGTGCATACAAATCCAATTCTTCATTTTATCTTTGCTTTTATTTGTAGGTGTATGAATGCCTGTGGTCTATTGGCTTTCTTGTTTAACCGTAAGGACTGAATTGCTCAAAGGCGGAAACATTTCTTTCGTTTGAAGATTGGCGAAAACATTGGGAAAATAATTGTTATAGCTCTTCATAGGTATAGGTAAAGTTGTCCCTGTGTACACCATAAAGGCATGTAGGGGAATGGAGCTAATATCTCCATTCACTTATACTTCGGAAATACGTGGAACTGAATGGTCGGTTTCAGGCTCCGGCTGTTTACTCTGGGGAAAGCGCGTCTATTGGCCACTGAATAGGAGGCTGTGGAACTCAAAGCTGGTCTGGACACTTTGGGGAAGAGATGAAACCATTGCCCTTACAGGGAATCAAACCAAATTACTCGGTCGTCCAGCCCGTAGCCTAGTCGCTGTACCGACTGCCCGTAGCCTAGTCACTACACCGACTACTTGTAGCCCAATCACTATACCAACTGCCGGTAGTCTAGTCACTATACCAACTGCCGGTAGTCTAGTCACTATACCAACTCCTCGTAACTCCTCTTAGCCTAGTCACTATACCAACTCCTCGTAACTTCTCGTAGGCTGGTCACTATACCGAATCCTCGTAACTCCTCGTAGCCTAGTCACTATACCAACTCCTCGTAACTCCTCGTAGGCTGGTCACTATACCGAATCCTCGTAACTCCTCGTAGCCTAGTCACTATACCAACTCCTCGTAACTCCTGTAGCCTAGTCACTATACCATCTTCTCGTAATTCCTCGTAGACTAGTCACTATACCAACTCCTCGTAACTCCTCGTAGCCTAGTCACTATACCAACTCCTCGTAATTCCTCGTAGACTAGTCACTATACCAACTCCTCGTAACTCCTCGTAGCCTAGTCACTATACCAACTCCTCGTAATTCCTCGTAGACTAGTCACTATACCAACTCCTCGTAACTCCTCGTAGGCTGGTCACTATACCGACTCCCCGTAACTCCTCGTAGCCTAGTCACTATACCAACTCCTCGTAACTCCTCGTAGCCTAGTAACTATACCAACTCCTCGTAACTCCTCGTAGCCTAGTCACTATACCAACTCCTCGTAATTCCTCGTAGACTAGTCACTATACCAACTCCTCGTAACTCCTCGTAGCTGGTAACTATACCAACTCCTCGTAACTCCTCTTAGCCTAGTCACTATACCAACTCCTCGTAATTCCTCGTAGACTAGTCACTATACCAACTCCTCGTAACTCCTCATAGGCTGGTCACTATACCGAATCCTCGTAACTCCTCGTAGCCTAGTCACTATACCAACTCCTCGTAACTCCTCGTAGCCTAGTCACTATACCAACTCCTCGTAACTCCTCGTAGCCTAGTCACTATACCAACTCCTCGTAATTCCTCGTAGACTAGTCACTGTACCAACTCCTCGTAACTCCTCGTAGTCTAGGGCACTATACCAATCCTCGTAACTCCTCGTAGGCTGGTCACTATACCGAATCCTCGTAACTCCTCGTAGCCTAGTCACTATACCAACTCCTCGTAACTCCTCTTAGCCTAGTCACTATACCGATCCTCGTAACTCCTCGTAGGCTGGTCACTATACCGACTTCTCGTAACTCCTCGTAGTCTAGTCACTATAGCGACTTCTCGTAATCCTCGTAGTCTAGTCACTATACCAACTCCTCGTAACCCCTCTTAGCCTAGTCACTATACCAACTCCTCGTAACTCCTCGTAGGCCTAGTCACTATACCAACTCCTCGTAACTCCTCGTAGGCTGGTCACTATACCGAATCCTCGTAACTCCTCGTAGCCTAGTCACTATACCAACTCCTCGTAATCCTCGTAGCCTAGTCACTTACCAACTCCTCGTAACTCCTCGTAGCCTAGTCACTATACCAACTCCTCGTAACTCCTCGTAGGCTGGTCACTATACCGAATCCTCGTAACTCCTCGTAGCCTAGTCACTATACCAACTCCTCGTAACTCCTCGTAGCCTAGTCACTATACCAACTCCTCGTAACTCCTCGTAGCCTAGTCACTATACCAACTCCTCGTAACTCCTCGTAGCCTAGTCACTATACCAACTCATCGTAACTCCTCGTAGCCTAGTCACTATACCGACTCCTCGTAACTCCTCGTAGGCTGGTCACTATACCGACTTCTCGTAACTCCTCGTAGTCTAGTCACTATAGCGACTTCTCGTAACTCCTCGTAGTCTAGTCACTATACCAACTCCTCGTAACCCCTCTTAGCCTAGTCACTATACCAACTCCTCGTAACTCCTCGTAGCCTAGTCACTATACCGACTCCTCGTAACTCCTCGTAGGCTGGTCACTATACCGACTTCTCGTAACTCCTCGTAGTCTAGTCACTATACCAACTCCTCGTAACCCCTCTTAGCCTAGTCACTATACCAACTCCTCGTAACTCCTCGTAGCCTAGTCACTATACCGACTCCTCGTAACTCCTCGTGGGCTGGTCACTATACCGACTCTCGTAACTCCTCGTAGGTCTGTCACTATAGCGACTTCTCGTAACTCCTCGTAGTCTAGTCACTATACCGACTTCTCGTAACTCCTCGTAGTCTAGTCACTATACGACTTCTCGTAACTCCTCGTAGTCTAGTCACTATACCGACTTCTCGTAACTCCTCGTAGTCTAGTCACTATACGACTTCTCGTAACTCCTCGTAGTCTAGTCACTATACGACTTCTCGTAACTCCTCGTGCTAGTCATTACGACTTCGTACCTCGACAGTCACTATAGCGACTTCTCGTAACTCCTCGTAGTCTAGTCACTATACCGACTTCTCGTAACTCCTCGTAGTCTAGTCACTATACCGACTTCTCGTAACTCCTCATAGTCTAGTCACTATAGCGACTTCTCGTAACTCCTCGTAGTCTAGTCACTATAGCGACTTCTCGTAACTCCTCGTAGTCTAGTCACTATACCGACTTCTCGTAACTCCTCGTAGTCTAGTCACTATACCGAGTGCGCTATCCCGGCTCTTAATAATAAATAGAAAAAACAATAAATCAAACAGATTTTTATGTTATCACGGCGGTTAGTATTCCGGCTGTAGTCTTCTGGGTTTCTGTATTCTTGGAGGTAAACCTCAAAGTTTCGTACAAATATGCTGCTTCCATTTTCAGGGCCGACTCGAAAGGTAAAGGTTAGCACTCTCCCAGACCTTTGGCATCCATTTCAAATCAACCTCAGTCTAGAAGTGCATATTTTGTGAATAAATAAAATCTTACAACAAATGTTAAACGTGTGGAAGAAGGAATCAAAAAGAGTCTTTTTATATTACCAATTTCCCCGTTATCAAACATAATCGATAATTAACAAAATCTCAATGCACAAGTTAAGAAAGTGGATTTAACATCAAGAACTTGACAGTGCTTGGTTTCTCACACTCCGATCGGAACGTATAGAAAGGCATGTAGTGTGGGTGACTAAATGTTAAATAGCAGAACTTTTTGAAACTTGAGGGTCACCTAAATAATATTATGTTCCAAAATGCATGTTCCCTTTCACAGAAAACTTAATTACATCTCCATTAATTGTACCAGTACATAATGCTCTTTAGGAAAATAGTTTTTATTTCTGATAATCATAAAAGGTAAAGCAATCCCATTACAGGCCTAGACAGGCCCTTAGTGTTCCAGGAGGTTGAGGCTCCCAGATTTCTAGACGATCGGCACATGAAGGTGGTAAGGTTGTCAGCCCTACGCACCGGCCGCCTTTACCCCCAGGAAATATTACTGGTACTCATTTCTGTTAGAGGCTGAGTCGGCCCCAGTGCCATAGTGCTGCCGGAAGGATTATGTCAATGAAAATTTCCAATGACACCATCGGGAATCGAACCCGCGACCTTCGGGCTTGTAGCGCAGTGCCTCAACCAACTGCGCCACTGTGTACCCATCTGGTAATCTTAGAAACACAAAGAATTATACTCTGTGAGCAAAATGCAGATTTTATAAATGTTGAAAACGTAATACGTATAGCAACTACTGCGATTTGAATGTCTGGTGTATGTGTATATAATATATATATATATATATATATATATATATACTATATATATATATAGTCACATATCAAAATAAAATATTTAGAAATGAAGCACAGCTCTTGTTTTCCTTGCAGCGATTTAATTAAAACATGGGAAACTTGTCTTACTTACACAGAAACTTCTTGTCACTAAATATAACATTTTTAGGCTGAGTACCTACTGAGCTTATAGGATTCTGTAACAAAAATGAAAACGTACAGTGCACCGACAGATGTGCGTCTCTTGATAAGGCAGTCGGTACGGCATGTTTGTTTACTGGTACACCGACTGAAGAATTCGCTGGTTATATACAGTATAACAACAGGAGCGCTTTAAGTGGAATTCGAACGTAGTATAAATTCATATGAACATTGTTTTATATTATGGCCTCCTATGAATTGAGAACCGCGAGCTGTTTATCCGGAGGTAAGGCGGCCGGGACGTGAAGCTGACCACGAATCGTAATCTAGCGTCGAAGTTGAGAATGTGTAGAAGTATGCCTCCACTGCCCATATGCCTTGATATAGCCTGCATTTCATAGTTGTAGGTTTTGTACTGGCATAATTCAAGCGTATTTATAACACAAAAGGAAGGGGCACCACATAAATTTGAGTTGGGGGAAGGTAAAGATAAAGTTGTCTTTGTTTTATTAAGCAGCAGCCATGAAGGCGTGTTGGTTGGGGGGGGGGGGGAGGATGCTCCACGCATTCTGAATCTCGTAAGAAGATGGAAGTGAGTGGTCGGTCAGCTTCATGCTTCGGTCGCTCTACTTCCGGGGAAAGGACCCGCGGTATACACTGAATAGGAAGCTAGGTGGGCCCCAGAGCCGGTCTAGACGTTTAGCAAGAAGAGAAAATTCTCATGTGGCTGACGGGAATCGAGTCATATTTCCTCAGTCTTCCAGCGTGTAACTTAGCTGCCATAACAGTGAGACGTAGCAGCAGGTTCTAAGTTTGTTTTCACACGACATGAGCTTTGTTTTTGCCACGGCACTGCGAGAATTGTCGCCCTCGGTGGACTAGTGGTTAGCGTGCTCGCCACTGGACCCAAGGTTCGCGGGTTCGATCCCGACCGAGGGCGATGGATTTTTAAGGGTGATAAAATTCCGGAGCACCACTTCCTTCGGAGGGGAAGTAAAGCCGTCGGTCCCATGTCGTAGATTTACGGCATGTAAAAGAACCTAGAAATGTTTCGTAAGCAAAGTTCAGAAGCCATTTCTCACCCAAGTCTCCAGATGGCTCTGGCAGTCACATCAGGATTGAGTCGAACTTGTACGGTCAGTGGGCTGGTCACTCACTACATCAACGCACATGACCATAGAAACCTCCGAAAGGAGGCCCCTATGCTCCATACGACATTATTTGTGAGCAGGTTAATGGGCTTGGACTTAAATATACGGGAAATAATGGTAGTTTGTTTAGCTATCATTATTATCGCTGTTGCTAACACAAGAACATTTGGCTTATTATTAGTGCGTTGCTTTATAATGTCTGTACTTGAAAGAGAGAGAGATACTTCTTTTTAAATACCTGGTCGGTGAGAAGATACACTAAATCTGTACAAAATGTGGTGTAAAGTATAGCCCAGACTGTCATGACAACACCATCCATTAGACGGCTGATCTGTTGCTCCGATACGCAGAGGGCAGTAATTACAATGCGCTCCATATGGGAAAGGGCTGTTCTTCATTCGAATGGAATACAAGAGGATTTAGCTGGAACAAACCACGATTGATCTTATGTGGCAGTAACTTTGTTGGCAGTCCGTCCCCCTTGCAAATGCTGATACCCCTGGAGTCTAGTGGTTAGAATGTGCACCGTCAGGTTTAACACTAGAATTCCGCATTTTGCCCACATATATTGTAATTCTGTATTCTATATGATTCTCACAATAAATTGCGATTGTACTGCTAAACAGCATTCGTAGATTGGTCTTTCTAATGGAAGCACACTGTGATCTCGTTGAGATTGGAAATTAATTTTCACTCACATATAGTGTATGCATTTTGTTATAATAATAATTACCAGTAACATCAGCAAGAGGGTATAAGATATTTCAGGCTTGTTCCATCTTCATAGGTGTTGGTTTCTCCTTCTTTTCCTTGGTCGACCTACGTTTCTTCTTCTGGACATAGTGTATTCACACACTAAATTGGGTATGCATATTGCGTTCATTCTTAATAAATATGTGTTCACTTGTATCTATAATCCACAAAGACTTATTTAAATTTTATTTATTTAATTCTTTTCTTTTATCTTTACAATTTATTATAATGCAGGTCAGTTTAAGTCTTCAAAGGGTTAATAAGGACTAGGCTAATTTATTGACATGGCACGTTGTAATTAAAACACTGAAAGCCGACTACATTTTGTGTATCGAATTTCTACATTTTGGGCTTATTTATGGATTATACAAAGAGATTACAAGAATGAATGGGACCATATGCAATTCTAACGGCCAAAATCTTGTAAAAATACGTAGGCAATAAACCTTTATCTTGCACTGTTAAGGACACTCCGTACATAATTCTTATACTATTAGGCACTTTTCGCAAAATTGCGAAAAGCGATTATTAGCTTCGTCGTGTCTGTCTGTTCGTCCATCTGTCTGTACGCATGAAAAATTCGGCTCCCACTGGACGGATTTCCATGAAATTTAATATTTGAGTAAGTTTTTGAAAGTCCATCGAGAAAATTCAAGTTTGATTAAAATCTGACAAGAATAACAGGTATGTACATTTATGATAATATATGGCTGAATTCTTCTTAGAATGAGAAATGTTTCAGACTAATCTTAGAGAAACTCAAAACACACATTTTATGTTCAATAACTTTTTTCCCCCCGAAAATCGTGCCGTTTAAGAGATAATGTGGGAAATGTGGTACAGGCAGACAAGCCACTTATGGCAGTAGAGTAAGGCGCATGCGCTTTGCATGCTGGATAACTTTAGGCTACAGACACACCCAGAATATGTAATACTTATTGCTTTTCCACGGCAACAATGGATACACGAACGCGCCACAATATTACGTTATACGTACATTGCATACCTTATTCTGTATGCTCTTATTTTCAAGTTAGACATGCCGATTCATGACACACATTTCTCAGCATGTATAATCTTACGTATTTATACCCATCATGTCTGCCTATTATTTATGCCTTTGCTCCGTATGGTACGGTATGCAAAACAAAACATTACAGACTGTAAGGTTTTAGGTTTCAAGGAGGCGAAAATTTATATTAGGCCTACGGTATTCTGGGTTGTGATGTTGTGTAGCCTCGTAGATGGAACATGCGTTCAGAGAACATACTGCATTCTTCTTACATTTTGCTACTGTCCCAGCCACCTTGCTTGTATAACGTGATCATATCCACACCACACTTACTTCTACCTGGACTGAAGCATCCTGTATAACAAGCCAGAAGACCACAGTCTGGATAAAATTAGGCATTTTTTAATAATGCTACGGTAAAATGAAATTTGTTTTATGTCCTTAGCGTTACGAAAAACTGGCCGGAAAATGTGTCCACGTAGTCGCAGTCTCTGCTTTTAAATCCAAATTTATATTATCCTCACAATTAGGTCTTGGTCTGTCGATTGAGTTTTTTTCCTTTAGATTTTAAGATAAAAGTCCCATTACATTTCTCATGCCCTTCTGCAAGCTACATATTCCCAATTTTTCTCTTTTTTTATCGCCATAATAATTTTTCTGATCACTCCCCTGATTATGTGAACTTTTCCAATCTCCTATTCCTTACTGTTTCTTAGATATAAACATTTTTTTCAGTATCTTTTTTTTTCAGGTATTCGCAATACAGTTTCTTCAGTTAGATTGAGAGACCAAGATTCATACTCATACAAAACAAGAAGTAAAATTGTAGACCTGTGTGGTTCATTCTGTATATGTTTAGATACCAAAGGGGGAGATCAAAATTTTCTGAATTTGGTGGTGGCAAGAACTGAGTCTGTATTTGGTACCTTCGTGAATGTAATTTTCATTTATTGAAAACACAGTACCTTCTTGAAAACACAGTACCTTCTCCAAATTTTAAACTTTATCACCTTTTTGTAGCATCCTTAAGGATACTTACGTTACGATTTGCCCTGCTTTCTGACAACGAGACATGCCGTAACATATTGGCTTGCTTCGGCTTCTCTGCCTTTATTTCTATGTCAAACTTTTAGTAGCCTCCAGTAGAGCTTCCATGTGACTTTGTTATAGAATTTATATTTTCACAGAATTAATTAACAACACAATGTATGAGCATAGACCAGAAGCTAGTGTGCCCCGTTCAATTTTATGCCTTCCCGATTTTATTGTACCTCCATAATGGTGCATTCAGAAGCACAGATTAAAACAATTGCAGTGAAAGGCTGCGTTTACCATAATAGTGTGAATAAAACTGTATCGGTCAAGTATTTTTTGTAAGGACTTCGCTATTGAGTTCGTTTAGACACATTTTAATTAACCAAACTTGTTTCGTTGGTAGGCCAAATAGAACGATGATACCTCCGGCATAAAATACATGTTCTTACCTGGCCTAAGTTTCCTTGAAGTCCAAGTGACTAATGTAGCCTTCCTGTTATCGTACTTCGATATTTACCTCCGTATATGTTAAAATAATCTACAGAATTTTATGGATATCTCATTTAAATCTATGCGTAGATGGGAGGGTGTGGACTGGACTTATCATGCCCAGAATAGGGAGAAGTGGTAGGCTGTTGTGAACACGGTAATGAACCTTCGGTTTCCGTAAAATGCGCAGAATTTCCGGATTAGCTGAAGACCTAGTAACTTCTGTCATTTTGTTAGTGGACTCGTGGAGTCCAGTTACAAAATGAGAAATCAGTATCTTCTTATGATAACAGATGAATGGCGTGTAAGGCAGAAACAAATTACGAGCGCATGCCACAATTTTTGTGATGTAAAGGTAAAAGGTAAAGTTCACCCTATGGTATAGCTCTGCTCTTTCTTTAACCTCGGCGCTAGGTGAGGGTGGGTGGTCAACGCCACGCCCCGGCCGCTTTACCCCCGGGAAAGAGACCCGGTAAACATTGTATAGGTGAGTGGGTGGGCCCCAGGGCAGGTCTTGACAGGTGCGGAAAATCTCGCTCTCACGGAGATTCGATCCCCGGACCGTCCAACCCGTAGCGAGTCGCTATACCGACTGCGGTATCCCGGCCCACACCTTTGTCATGTACCACACGTTAGCCTGTCAGTACGTGCCCGACGGACGTAACACTCACACATTGCTGTTTGTCTCAGGAAGGTCGTAATTAGAAGTTATTTTTGTCACGGCCATAAATTTTTTGTAGAGGTCAAAGTACTACAAGAACGCGAACTTTGCGTAGTGTAATGTTTTGCGAACGTGTGCGCAGTCTCGCAGTCTCTTTTAACAACAACGGTGGTGTTCTTCTTTTTGTGCTGCACGTTCAACACAGAGTTTGTCATTGATACAACATTGTTACTTATATAGTCTAAATTTTTATTAAAATAATAATAATATTGCCGTCTTATACCTATATTAATTTAAATTTAGCTTTATGTTCATGAATAATTTCCTTATTTCATGTCCATTTATGTCACATTTAATTTCATGTTCCTAGGGAAACGAAAATTATTTAGACAAAATATAAATTCCAAGTTTCTAGCCTAGGTTATATATGTACAGCTAGTTATATCCTAATCACAATGCCGTTTTCCTATAATACAGGTACGTATTAGCAATCATAAGAAATACTCTCTGTTTACCACTGCGGCACGTCACGTGTGGTAGCTTGTGCTTCTCTCTCAGATCGTAAAGAAAAGAGGAAGGAACAGAATTACACAAGAACCTGGGGTACCTGCCGGCCACTCCGGCTTTAACGTGTTATTTTTTATTATATCAATACAAGACCATCAGTCAGACTCTTGGCTATACTTGGTGCACTCTGTGTACCGGGGGCGAGCAAATACGGGCCGTGGGTCGGTTTTGGCCAGCTATAAAATTCGGTCCTGCCAGCAACCTCTTCGCTTAGGCCTGTTAGCAATAAACCTCTTTATTTGTTAGTGTTTTTGCCCTATAATTTAACCAGGAATATAATAGATAATGCACTGTAGTAGAAAGAACGTCTAAATCTTGATGGCTGGGTCAGGTTTGGGGATCTAGGACGTGTATATATTGTGTCGAAAAGTGTATAATAAAATAAGTGGCATCCATGCCGGGTTAGGTTTAATCGTGTGAACGTTAATTAAAGTTTAGAATATCATGCCTGAATTAATTATTAATTGTCTAATTTAATGTCTATTTCTTGAATTTCTATGCATTGTTATCAATCAGTATAAATAATTTATAACTATTTAATGTATCTTTTCAGGCATTCTTGGCTTTAGATGATAGTCGTTTGGGTTTTCCAACGTGAAAGTTTGTAAACTGACACCGACGTTTTGACTCTTCTCTGAAACATAGATTTCAACACATAAATGTTAAGAATGTTAAAACAACAGACTGACATATGCACTTGTGATAGTTTAAAGTAGCCTACTGGATTTTTCTCGTGAGACCGGCCGGCCCACGTTCACTCAGGGCTAGCCTGATCTGGATTCAGATCAGAAACGTTTGCTCAACCCTGCTCTATTTGGCGGTGAAACTATATATTACACATCTCTCAGATTCGTGAGGCGGTGTTCAGGGATTCTCCAGTCTTGTACGAGAAACAACAATAAAGGAACCTTGTCGTACTACCGCACATTAAAATTCAGTGGATGTACATTGTTCCTATTCCATAAATCTGGTTCATTGTAGGCTAATGTTTTCCATCAGTTTTACCACACGTAGACATTTCTCGCGCTAGTATCTCCAGGCATACATGGGAAAAGCTACAGCCTATAGAAGATGGTTTATTCACTTATGTCTGAGACACAAATGCAGGACCAGCAGGGCGGGCGAAAGAGGAGTGTCATTGCTAAAAACAGAAAGGTAAAATTGTCCATGTACAGTCATTGAAGACATATGGAGGGAGTAGAAGTATAGCTCCACTCATTCTCAAACTGAACACTAGGTGGAAGAAAGTCATCACCTTCACGGCCCTGCTGAAGAAAGAGATCCCAGTACCCATTTATTAAGAGGCTGGGGTGGCTGGTCCTGTGTAAAATCTAGCATGTACGTGTCATCATTTTGCGCTGATAAACCACCGCATTATTAAATATAAATGCCACAAAAATCGATGTGTGATACCTTAATATTTCCAAACAGAAAATTCTGGGAAGGACTTACAAAATTGACTATTCTTGGTATCTTACCGAAATACCGACCAAACAGAAAGACTTATATAGGCCTACGTCTGTGAGTGAACTGCATTGTAAACGTGGTTTGCCAGTATAAACTTAAAGTAATTGGAGTTGTGGAATACAACTCCAAAGTCTCGCATCTTATTAATATATTTTAACATAAGCCTATGCATAATGGTTCTTGCAGAATTTTATATGCGTTACACATCTTCCTGTCAGTTGTCACCCTTCTACAAATAAATAAGTTGCTTAAAATCTTCTGGGTTGTTACCCGGCTTCGTTTCTTGGTGTATGACCAACGTTTCGGGATCACTTGTTTGTCCCATCTTCAGGGTCTTAGGAAAAAAGGACCCTGAAGATGGGACAAACAAGTGATCCCGAAACGTTGGTCATACACCAAAAAAACGACGCCGGGTAACAACCCAGAAGATTTTAAGCAACATTACGACCGCGGCGGAAGCCTTCAATTACATAAATAAATAAGTACTTGTTTTCGTCTACTGCTGTCTTTTACTGAAGCACATGCTTTTCAAGAACCAGTCAGTGATCTACGCTGGATGACAGTAGTGCCTGTGCCCGATAATGCCTTGTTAATAAGCCGAAACATGTAGCACCCTTGACAATAAATTCTATATCCAAATATAGTGGTGATCAACAGTCCTTTGGTTCATTTGCTTTCTTACGCGTTGCAGTGAGACGTCTTTACCCTAAGAAAGTTGAGAACAATTTGTCTTTTGGACTTTGTCCATCGTCTCTAATGTGAATATGAAATATAAAATACAAAAATCTAAAATTCACTACGTTTCGGAGGATGGCTCTTCTTCCGTCTGTAGGCGATGCCTACTCAGATGGGTAAAGAAGAGCCATCTTCCGAAACGTAGTGAATTTTAGATTTTTATATCTTATATTTTATATTCACATTAAAGACGATGGACAAAGTCAAAACAGAAGTGGCTGTCAATGTTACATACCATCGTCAGAACCTTTTAGAATTCACCTAAGAAAGTTGCTATGTTGTTGTGGTTTTGTTGTGTTAACTGCTTCACACATGGAAATATGTACATACATACATACATACACACACAGCAAAAAGCGTCACCTCAAGTCTACTTTATTTCCATGAGAAAGACGGGAAAACTAGGAATTACTTTTGGGAACAGTAGGCCTGCGTAGAAGTAAATTACAAATAATCGTTCCGTTACTGTATAGGCACTGCACGTATGGCCGGTACTTAATTCCTAGGTAACTTTTTGTGGCTGTTCCCTAAATCACTGCTGCTCTGTTCTTTATTGTGTTTTTACTTTGTTCTCAAGAAGTGCACGCAGGCTCGAAGCCTGTACTTAATTAGCAGTTCGGTTTATTCAGATTTGCTGTCCGTTTCCTCCGAGCGGCCGGTTCGGGTGTGTCCAGTGCATGCTTGGGGATATTACGTTGTGCCATCAAGAGACTTCGCTGGGTGATCCATCTTAATTTTACCGCCATTCTCCCCCCCCCCCCCCCACCACCCCGTTTCTCATCCACGCCTCTTTTCTCACTGTCCCTTCACATGCTTCAATATTAGTACTTGTTCCTTCTTTCTTCACTATCATATTGTTCTTTTGCTTTTTTTATACATACCAAGGAGTTTTCGCACATGTCTTAAAATCATAATTTGTAACTTGCTGATAGTTCTAACAATATTGTTGTGTTGTGCCTCCATGTAAGGTGGGGCTCTGTTTGCCTTCAGAAAGTTTTTCCCCAATAAACTTACATGATTTGTTAGTCAATATATAAGGGTCTGTTACTAATTTACACTCCGACAGTTAAGCCTATCCGCGCTTCTGTATAATTCAAACTTAATTTATCACGTTTTCTTTCTTAATGTTTGAAGGTTATTTGAATTTTACTCTGTCACCTTTAAGCGAATGTTTGAAGTATTAGTAAGATGGGAAATGTTGATCTCTGAATGGTAATGCTGCGATGAGGTACGGCTCGAAGTCACGTCTCAATTATGCGGAACATTGTTTCGTCTCTGAGACAGCCTATGTGGTATACACTGCGTTTCGAACGTTGCTCAACTCACGTGTTTCAAGTGATTCGTGTCTTTAAGGGCATATTGACTTGCTTTTTCAGCTTTTGCATGGCAAAGTTTCATCGTCTTGATCTATTAAAAGAGTGGACATATTTGTATTACTGATGTCGGAAATTATCAGTCGGTGTGGAAGAATGAATGATATTTAATTTAATGTAATCATAATTATTCGAATTACTCCCATTTCTCTGTTAGGTAGACTGTAGCCTCTACATTTCGTATTTTTGAGAATTAAAATTTGTCTTTCTACAAAGGGGCTCGGTAATTTTAAATGTGAGCTTATTATTTACACATACATTCAGCTATTTAATCAGGGCGTCCACAGGTGGGGTGGCAGACTTCCAAATGCGTGGGTTTTATCTAACTTTTTTCCATAAAATAAATGTATAGCGATTTGTCCTTAAAAGTCTTGCAGAAATGCAAGTATATTTTTGTGTAAAGTGTTCGTGATTTATTTTAAACAAATCTGGAACGCGTTATCCATGTGTTAGAGTAACCAATATGAAATTTCGTGCAAGTCAATTTAGTGATTCCTTAGTTCTTTCCTGAGGAAACACGGACAGACATTTCAAAGCCAACTGGCACATTCAGGAGCAAGTAAAGCTTTGTCGCGAACGTGCCCAAATTCGGTATGCACTGCTGACAAGATGCTATATTCTTATTTATTTCCTTCCTCGTTATCACTTATTATATGAATTACTGGTGATTTTTTGACACACGTCAGTGGAAACACGATGACGTGTGTCAGAAATTCTTCGTTCCAATGAAACGAACAAGTTTGTTCAGTTAAGTTCGCTCTACTACAGGCCTACACCGATTCGTAGTGTAGCCCGTTGATGTCGTTTGACATTCATTTTATATCAAATACACATATTACCCGTGAACCCGTATTTCACGGGTCATGAAGGCACCCAAAATATATGTGCAATGCAGTGTGAAAGATGCCCGGACCTCACATCTGCCACATATAATAAGACGATCTGGAATTGATTAGCGCAAGAAAACATCAGATTCTTGTTACTTGTTGGCAAGAAAAAAACATGCACTTTTTTAATACAAATCCGCCTTACTGGAACTGTTTTCGCCTATGCGATATTCTTAAATGTACGGATCTCTTTAACAGTTTACACTTTGTAGTTTACTATTGGAAGCCTGAAATTTATCGAGATAATATTTATAAACTCAATTCTTCTCATAAATAGCACTTTCCCTTCATCACGAAGACCAATCGGCAAATTCTGTTCGTTGTGAGAATCATATAAAACACGTAACTGCACTGTGTGGGCGACGTGCGTAGTATCTTAACGTTAAAATGTTCATTGTGGATTAAGTTTGAATTTGGTGTAGTTTCTAGGCTACAGGGTGGCGAACTGAGGAATCGTGTTTTGATTATCAGCAGGGTAAGAAATGTCCGTCTTCACCACACCTGTCCTGGAGTCCATCCAGTCTCTACTGAATGGGTGTCGGGGGTTCTTTCCCCAGGAGTAAAGCAGCCGGGGCGTGAATCTCACCCCTCGCCTCCATCTCGTATTGCTGAAGTTAAAAATACATACAGTCGAAGTCGGTCGTAACGTCATGACAGGGACTGCATAATTTGTGTTGTTATAACCGTGTCGTTATAACCGAGTGTCGTTTTAACCGAGGAGTATGATACTGTTAGGAATTAACTGATACCACATAATATCTGACGCCATATACGAGGTGTCGCGTAAACCGATGGCGTCATAACCGGGTTCGACTTTACAACTATGACTCCAGTCCCCCATATGCATTCATGGCGCGCACTGGTATATTATTATTATTGTTGTTATTATTATTCATTTTTATACTGGATATTTACAATTATGTACCTAAAACAAACCATGTTTCTAGGTACATAGTTTTTGCAGCTATTTTGTGTTTACAATTTATGGTACGTGTATTGTTATTTGCGATGAAAAGCGTCTTGTACTTATTATTATATATTATTATTATTATTATTATTATAAACAGCGCGTTTCTTGTATGCAGATTCTGTCTGCCTTAAATTTGTTGGATAGAAACTCGAAGTTTTGCGCGATCGCTCTCTTTGTAACTGATGAATTACTAATGTACACAACATTTTACCTGTAATTTTTTAGGAAATTTTATAATTTATGTTCATCTATTGGCCAGAGTTGTCAAAGAGGAAATTCGCACTGCCGTTGTTTTGCATTGTACGAAGGTGACGTTACTGAAGTTGCGCATTTCTCGAAACTCATGCGTCATGTCAGGACCGTTCTTTAAGTACATATACACATGCTGCCTGACGAATGTCTGGGCCTGCATGTTGCTACTCGTGCGTGGGAGGGTTGGACGTAGGTGCAACAATGTTCGTACGACGTTTTATGAAGTCCGGTGACTTGTAATACTAATAAGAATACTGTCTGCAGGGATGTGACGTCGTGTTGTCTAAAAGTGACGTACCGAAGTTTAGGAGGAACCTGCTACCTCCATTGACCATATAGCATGTTCACACGTTTCAGAAGACAGCTATATTCACAGTTCCCACAGTAAAAAACTTAAAAGTCAGTCAGTAACCTTTTTCAGAGATGAAAGTGGAACGAACCCTCAAATTGCGATATCCAAAAGAACTGAAAATGTTTTGGGGAGAAAAGTTAGTGATTTGAAAGTTCTGGAGAGAAAAGATTGCTTTTGAATTTATGAAGAAACAATTATTTTCTGGACGTTTTGGAGAGGACAATTATTAATTTGAAAATTCTGGAGAGAACAGTTACTGCTTTGGAACTTCTGGAGAGAAAAATATTTCTGTGGTAACGTATTTAAAAGCCTGGCACTCCAAGACCATAACATAAGCTACTCCCATCTGCTGTCGTCACACTGTATTCTCGAATGCAGCAAGAGCAGATCCACCCGACGACGCAGCCTTCGATCAGCCAAGCTCATTCCTAGCAGCGATATCGTCAGCAGGACATGTGTTCCTGTACCCAGCTGGGCCCATGCGCCTACTAGTTCTTCCTCCATTCTCTTCCATATTTATGATATTACTAGGCCCCCTTCCTTTATCTGTGTTTTTGCCTTTCTTATCTTCCTGTTGGGTTTATTAATTCCTTTTTATTAATTCGTTTTATATATTTATGACTTATTCAACAGTGCTGTCAGTAGCTAAGATTACATATTATTTAATGATAGGATAATTAATGAATAACGACTTCGAATGAATGTAGAAGGAAGTGGTTTTGGCTATATTTCCGCAGGAAAGATGTCTGAGAAGACTTGTTAATTCAGGCTAGTTGAAGTCGCTACACTAATAGTAAGCCATGTGTATCATGTCTAGTGCCGGTGGACGTCTTTACCCGTATTTTTGCAATTTTCTGTCCCACAGTTGCTGATAAGAAGTCAATAAAATCATTACGAAACAGACTTATCTTATGCAAAGCGATGAAATTCTGCTTATTCGACTTAAAATATTTATGTTCTGTAAATATAAAAACCTGGCATACCGGCGTTTGCGCAGAGTTACCTTAAATAGTTTTCTTACATGATACATCTATTGCTATTCATGATCTCCTTTCTTGTGTTGCCGCTGTTTTACTTCAGAAAGAGAGACAGAGAGTAACAGATAATCAGCGTCTTTCATAAGCGTCTGTTCATATCTCACGCGCTACAGTGCTTCGCGACTCGCGGTAATGATCCTTTATTAATACATACGTGTCTTTCTTCCTGCAGGCATAATGGCGATTCAATTCATTTTACAGTGTTTAACTTTTTCTTCCCTTTAGCTGTGGAACATCACACACAGTAATTTACCTTTAACTTTTATAATAATATTATAATATGTTCGCCTCGGGGTTAAAACTGCTTTAGAATACACTTAAGTGGGGATCATTTTATTTCATAGACCCACCCTCCTGCTCAAGCAGTGTGTAAGCACAAACTCAGAGCTGCACGTGTTTCATTGAAATTCTGTCAACAGTAATATAATCTGACCGCAATGATTACAGTTATTGTGAAATTGCGGTCATTTCTGAAAGAATGTTGCTTCTTATACATTCATGCAGATGTATAAATTATCGTGTTATGGACACAGGTAGCATGTATTTGATTTGTTGCCTAGGGAGCAAAATTTTAAGTTTCTGTTTTGTACCTGAGCTTTTTTAAAAAAAGAAGAAGAAGAAAGCCCGCTGTTGTCATTTTGTCCTTAACAGACCTCTCCGACTGCCAGCTATTCGCTGTATGATTTGAAGTTCTGCTATAGCTTTGTAGCATTAGGTTAGCGTAATGGTGAATTGCATATAAACGTGTAGAAACTTACTTTAAACAAATGTATATAAAAAAGACGCAGTTTTTTTTCCAGTTTTCTTGTCCAAAGTAGATCTAGGTTTTAGTCGTTTCAACTGGGATGCCCAGGTTCGAACCGAGGTCAGTCCGTATGGCGTTTCTAGTGGACAGAATGGGAACAGGACAGGTGTTTCTCTGAGAATTTCCGTTTCCCCTGTCAATATCTTTCCACAAACATACTCATTAATTCACCTATCATTGACGCTGTGTAATCTTAGCAATTAAGAGCGTCGTTAAATAAAACACTTCAATCTTTTTCTTTCCCGACGTCTGACAGGTAAAACACATTACAAATAAACTATTTAACGCGTCATATTTAATTGTATGTACAAAACTAATTTGGAAATTAAAATCTGTCTAACAAGTATAAAATTAACCATTGAAGAAAGTAAGTGGTATACAGTGATATATACCGTAGACCTATGTCTGTTTAAACGATTGGTTTAGCGCAATTTTAAGAATCTTGTATGACACAGGTCAACAAGGTTATGGTAACATAAAACAAAATTAAGATTTTTATTATAGTTCTGATACGCTGATTCGAAGTCCGTAAGCATAAAATTTTCATCACGTCACAGTTTTGAAGAAAATCGTAATGGTCATATGCACAGGTGTATAAAATAATCATCGCTCAATTGACATTGCATAGCTTGAGGGTAATAACTGTGTATCATGTGATAATGTCAGAATTGATGTTTTATTAGCGTATAAAAATTTGTACTCCAGATATGGCATCACGGCTTAAAATTGCACAATGAGAGATATTACATTCAAATTTCGTGCGTACAAACAATGTAGGCTATAGACAAATAGAAAGCTGTGCATATCATAAATTTTTTTATTGCCATTTTTGTGATCGATGTACCAAGTGTAGTTATAATCCCTTGTCCCGACCGGAAAAATGCCAGACTTTTTGTTCTATGTATTGTTTATTTCGATTCGGATATCACTTTTCTCTTTAAGCACAATACATTACACATCTTTGCTTCGAAGTTTATTTACCGTGGAAAGGAATGACAGGATGATTACGTGTGGAAAATGGGGAAGAATGGATGAGTTCTGGCCTATCTTAGGTATTACCACATCCCTCGTCTTCAGGACTGTCGAAAACTCCAAGGATCTCTTTAAGGACTGTGGAAGCCTCCAAGGACCTCGTCAGGATAGCTGGCCTGTGGGCCAAGATGTGTTTCAGGTCCTTGCCCGCTACAAGTCAGACTTGTTATTGTTGAACAAATCCGCTCGGTGCACCAATTAAATGGACTATATATGTTTTAAAAGACTACTGTCATTGAGTGAGATATCGTATATTGTTTGCTTTAGTACACAAAGAGAAATGCGCTGTAATTCGCTGCACCTGAAGCCGTCCTACTAAGATGATGCCATTCGATGCTGTATTACAATACAGCAGAGTCGAACTTGATAGGCTGTCACTCAGCTCTTCAATAAATTCGCCGCCTTTTAGAAAACCCGCGTGTTCATTACCATGTTTACAAGACAAGGCTACTTTCTCCTATATTGAGCAAAGTAATTCCAGTCCACACTCTCCCACCCTGCTCCCTTAAGATTTGGTTTATTATTTTGTACCATCTACACTAAGCCCTTCTTTGAAGCCTTCTTCCTTTAGACTTTAATACCAAAGGTTTTTAGCATTTGTCACCCATTCGTACTACATGCCTCGTCGATTTACCGTCACTGATTTATCATCCTGTATGTAGTGAGGAGTAAAAAGCTGAAAGTTCACATCGTACAATTTTGTGCAGCCTGTACTCTTTACCACTCACGTCCACATATTCTCCTAAGCACTCTATTCTCCAGCAACCACCATGTATGTTCTTCGCCTAACGCGAGATATCAAGTTTTAAAAAAAAGAATATTGGAGCGAACATTGTCCATTTTTTAATATAGGCCTGTTTGGTACATGCGACGTTTTAGAAGCTGGCTGTGCTTCCATCATCAGGGGAAACTAGTATTAGAAACCCATTTTTGGAGTCTATTAGATCGAACTACTCTCTGAAGCCCCGTGTAGGCGTATATCAAGTATACGTCGGGCAACAGAGTATGTCTATCGTAATGCTGCTATAATGAATCAGCCATTGTCAGAAACTTTTAGAGCAGTGTTTCCGAAACTTTCTTCCATGGAGGAAGCCCAAAAATAAGTCCATATCCAGAGGAGCTCCTACCTATAGAAAAGTTCACAGGCCAGAAAAAGTTATTGCGGAAATTGCAATTAAGACATTGTTAAATTATTGTCAAGAAACCTTTTTGTAAAGAGCTGCTGTAAATGTAAGTCAGTTCACGTTTAAGAAAAATTGAAGCATTTTTCTTGTTTCCTGAGGGATACTTGGCATTTTTCACGGTATTTTAAATTTTCAAAATGTTTATGCATTTATTCCACGATTTTTCGCGGAATCCTTAACGATGCTCTGCGGACCTCTGGTTGGGAAACACTGCTTTAGAGAATCAAGTGTCACGCGCGCAAATATACAAGACATAAAATTATAAGAACAGTGGGACTAGCATTTGCTTAATAAATAACGAATCTCTCTGGCTCCTTTAGTGCACGAGAAACATATAATGTTAACGCAAAAAGGCGGTGTGTAAAGTGAAGGTGATCGTGTGTACGCCATGAAGACATGTGGGCAAGTGGAAGTACGTATCCAGTCATTCTTGACCTCGACACTAGATGTACATGACTGATCAGTTTCAGGCCACGGACGCTTTACCGCCGGGGAGAGATTCCCCGTTACTCTTTGAATAGAAGGCTTGTTGGAGCCCAAAACTAAACATAACGCTTTGAAGAAGAGAGACATGTCTTGCCGCTGGCTGGAATTGAACTGCAGTTCTTCGGCAGTAGAGACCGTGGCTTAGTCATTATACCAACTACACCATTCCTCTCATACAAGGCATGTAATAAACGTTAGAATGTCAGTTGTTGTTTGTTTTTGTACAGGGTGTATGGTAATGTTTTTGTTGGGTTATTTTTCGACAGACGGCGAGCAGTGTATAAAAATACACGAATGATGAACGGTCCACCTGCACCTACCAGTTTTGTATCATACATCTGGAAGACTCTGTTGCCTTGTGTTTGCTTTGGTCGCATTTAGAAATCCTCCTACCTCTTCGGCGACATGCAGAGGTAACCTGGGAAAACTTCCCTGCGGTGAAAGAAAATTACTCTCTGATAGGTAGATTTATATTTCCAGGATAGGATCGGATTCGTAAGATATTTATATGTTACACCCCATCCAACATATTGGTTCTTTTGTTTAATGGCATTGAGGACAGGTCGGCGCCTAGTTAAGGGCTGGAGTGGGATGATCGTCGGGCAAAACCGTGTTCATCCCAGACAACAAAGCGACATCTGAGCACGAGCCATACGCGCGCGCTGCCCACAAGTCTACCACCTGGAGAGCGTCATCTCTGTACAACTGTCCTCCCCATGTGGTACGATACTGTAGTGTTGTAACATTTAAGGTAAAAAAAGGAACAAAGGATTTACCGTCCGATGTCAAGAAAAGTAAACCCCTTCGCTGATGTTTGGGAGGCTCCTGAAGTGGATAGATAAAGGCAGTGACAAAGTGGTGACACAAATGACATTTATATAATACCTCGTACACAAACCTTTTGGGGACACAAGTGTAAAATAAATTATTTTCACACAACATGTATTCCTTCAGTGCCAAAGCTAATTAGATTAATTAAGGAAGACTTACATAAAGGATCAATGCAGTCAGTTTATTGTACCAACTAAATGCACACTGTTGTTCACATTTGAATGTTACATGTATAGCTCCGACATGTTTCGGTGCTAATGCACCATCCTCAGGGAGCACGTGATGCCAAGGGGTTTCCACTAACAACGACATAATTGTAATCTGTTAAAAAAAACATATATTTCACCTTGTAAGAAACGTTTTAATCATGTTTTAGTGTCTTAACTATAAGTATTTTAAAAATATATAAATTGCGCATTTTATAAGATAGTGATATCACCGATGCAGCCTATCAAAATGTGGAACCGTATAAATAAGTGACATGTTTACTGACAGTTGTTTTAAACTTGACATCCCGTGCTCCCTGAGGATGTTGCATTGGCACCGAAAAATGTCGGAGCTATATTATTATATATAGCATTCAAATGTGAATAGTAGCGTGCATTTAGTTGGCACCATAAACTGACTGCAATGACCTGAACAATGCACGGAATGAACAAACTTAAAATTACGTAAAGGAACTTGAAATACTTCTGTGGAAGTATGTGAAGTCAACTAGGCTATTCCAATTTCTCGCTAAGATGTGACAAGAATTATGAAATGTTCTTTCAAGATAGTAATTCGAATTACAACGCTAATAAAGAAGAAGGTGAGTGATTTCAGGCTTCCGCCGCGATGTAGATGAGATCTGCGCTCTTCTGGGGTATCAGCAGCGTTGAGTGGTAGTTCTATGCCGACGTTTGGGATAACCTATCGGTCCCATATTCAAGGGTAAATAAGTCCAATAATTTTCCTGAAACGTCGGTGCAGAACTACCACTCAACGCTGCGTAATATCTCAGAAGAGCGCAGATCTCAAAGAAGCAGGTGTTTACAGTTGTTAGTAATGTAATTATCGCTGTTAACTAACAAGTGCTCCAAGGTCGAATAACCATATAACAATATGTTACATAAACTTGTAGTAATCTCTTTTAATTGTACGAATGCCATGAAGATGACCGGTCTTTGTCGAAACATGTGGGAGAAGGCAAACAAGCAGGATATGTTTTTATATTAGTCTCACAAGTGCATCTTTCACAGTTCACTGTTTATAAAACACCGACGAAATGCACTTCACTTTACCACTTTTTTATTTCAATAGACCCCTACATATGTTTCGGTTTATGCAAAAACCATCATCAGGGGGTTTCAAAAGTACATATATTTACATCCATGGTATTTCTGTCCTTATTGTTATGCAATATCTTAGTGTTCAATTGCCATTCACTTATAAAATCAGTTTAAAATCAGAGTTTTTGAAAAACGTATATAGACGCACCAAGTATAAAATCGTTGAGAATTCGTTAAAATTCGTGTCGAGAAGGTAAAATGTAAAATGGTAAAATGGTATATGCTGCAGTACGGATCGCTGTGTTAGATCTGGTTATTATTTGTTCTTGGTTTTGTATGTCCTGCTGTTGTCTGTTGTCTATTTCATGTTGTGGTGTGTACACACCACAACATGAAATGGTATATTTAGGGTTGATATTGATAGAATGTAGAACTAGGTACAACGTTTTTGATGTTGTAATGTAAAAACATGATACATTGTAAGATACTTCGACATTTACGCTGAACAAAAACTTCTTTTTTTCCGACATCACATTTCAAAGCGTTAGATATTTGGTAATAATTGCCATCTACTTGCATTATTAAGTGGGCAGTCTTGACAAGAAATATTTGTGGTTAGATTAGAATATTATTCTTCCTTACTGAATCCACCAAGAGAAGCAGCTTTTATTTTTCATCCATTTTTCTTTGTTTCTTGTTCTTTTTGTTTCCTCCCCACGTGACGCAGCAGCAAGTTTATGCGATGCTGTTCCTTGCGTGTCGCGTCCACCAAAGAGTGATAGCCATACAGGGCCAGCGCGCGGTGCTGTAAATGATGACTGCCTTCACTGATGTATGCCCTGCCGAGCGGATCTTATAACGGGGAGACTGCCGCCAAGGCGACTGCTACAGGGTGGCTCTACTGCACTCGGGCACTCCAGTGATATATGACGACTGCCACGGATATCGATATCGTTTCTATATGTCGGTACGTTATCGATTCCCACGTAGGTAGGACACGTACAGGTGCTTCTGCTTAATTAAACGTCACACGAGAAATGATGTTTAAGGGAATGGAGGTATAGCTCCGGTCTTTGTTAATCTTCAATGGACATGTGGATGAAAGTGAGGATAAAACTGCATGTCCCAATTACTTGAACCCTCTGAAGAAGAGTTCCAGATAGCTTGACGGAGCCCGCATAGCCGTTCTGCATACAGTGGGCAGTATTAATTGTTGTTACGATCCCTTTGTGGGTGTGCCTATACTTATTGAAGGTGTTATGCCTAAAAGTACTATGAGTGGCGCGAAGGAGGTCGGAGGAACTTCTGTGACGTACGTGATGGAGTATTTTTATGTTCATGCAGGTAAATAAGGTAAAGCAATCCCTTACAGGCCTGGACAGGCCCTGAGGGTTCCAGGAGGTTAAGACTTCCAGATTCCAAGACAATTGGCACATGAAGGTGGTAAGGTTATCAGGCATAAGAACCGGCCGCCTTTACCCCTCAGGAAATATTCCTGGTACTCATTTCTGTTAGAGGCTGTGTCGACCCCAGGGCCATAGTGCGACCGGAAGAATTAAGTCAATTAAAAATTCCAGTGACACCATCGGGAATCGAGCCCGCCGCCTTGCGCTTGTAGCGCAGTGCCTCAACCAACTGCGCCACCGCGTGCCCCCTCTGTATGTAGGAACTGAGTAAAACTAAAGAATGTCTCAATTAGAATACCATGCTCCTGGGCTGGAAGTTGCGTAAATGACCTTTCGAATATTGTGACCTCTGTATCTCGTTGCTGGATCGGATGCTGTCTTCTAGATAAAGTTACCTCTGTTTACCTTGATTTCAGGCTTCCGCCGCGATATTGATGAAATCTGTGGTCTTTTGGGTTATTACACGGCGTCGTGTGATAATTGTTTACCGACGTTTCGGAACAACGTATCGGTCCCATCTTCACGGGTCAAGATTCCGAGTGAGGATGGGACCGGTACGTTGTCTCGAAACGTCGGTGAACAATTACCACACGACGCAGTGTTTTAACCCAGAAGCCACAGATTTCATCAGTTACCTCTGTTTAGTATCCCTGGATATTAGGCCGTGCCATGGTTCAGGCGGTTAGTGCCGGCCTCTCACCACGGAGGCCCGGGTTCGATCCCAGGTCAAGTCCATGTGAGATTTGTGGTGGACAAAGTGGCACTGGGACAGGTTTTTCTCCGAGTTGTCGGTTTTCCCCTGTCAAAATTTTATTCCACTGGTGCTCCATTACTTGTAAAACTTGGTAAAAAATGCTCATCCCATCTTCATCACAGGGTTGCCATAAGGCTGCGGTGCGTCCGTAGCATCAGCTGCGGGGCCTCCTCACCACAAAAAAAAAATCCCTGGATATTAACTCCAGTGGACAGGAACTGACGAACGTGTGATTGCCGTGATGTAGCTCGAACTGAATCGGCGAAAGCGGAAGAATTTCAATGAGAGTATCATCAAGCACCATAACGTAGATTTTACTTACTTGATTTGTAATGTGCAGACATCGGGGTTGACGTTCAGGGAAATGTGATGTTATGGCTGTCGCTGTGCTTGTTACATACAAAACACTGGGCCGTATCAGTACACGTGTGTTTACAAATTAACTGCGTAGTATACAGTAAATCTTGACAAAAAAAAATGTAATCGCTTTAACTAGTCAAAAATTTCCTAACTTTATGAAACTTGAGTGTTCATTACGGTGTTCAAAGAAAGCCCACCACTGGTCCTTGTTCTGCAACAGATGAATTATGTTTACGCAATAAAAACCTGTTTATAACAGTCACTTTATATTATAATTCTATTTAGACTGAGGTCTCTGAAGGGGCCTCTTCCTTGCAGACTTTCCTACCACATTGTTGCATAGGCTACATAATTTTCTAAACAACAGATTGTAATTTCCAAGCAACTTCTGTCTCTATTCCACGATGATAGACCGATATTCGTTTAATGAAGGCAATACATTTACTTGCTGTTTTTCTTGTTTCTATTTTTACAAAGGACTTTCTTATGTGCATAATGAAGCTGTGGTCTTTGAAATCACAGAAATGAATGAATGCCTTTTATTATTATGAAGGAACGTCGATTGGCTCAGTGTTTTATCCAGGAATTAAATCCGATTACACCAGGTAGAGGTAAAGTCACATTGTTTCGAACTGTGGGCCACCCTAAACAGGATCAGACGATATCCGTTATTTTAGCTCCGGGGTTCCCACATTGATTGAAAAGGGCTTGAGGATGCTGTCAATTTTTTTTAGGCTAATGGCTCGAGTGTATTTTTTCTCGGTTTCAAACATTTGACTATAATTCATAATAAAACACTGACAATTTTGGCTTCAGGATAATCGCAGTCATGTACAGGGAAGGCCGCAAGTGTTCCGCTGCTACTGAAAGCTTTCGGCAATCCTTGCAAGGTCGTTTAAATTAGGTTATCGTGCATGTTACATGTAACAGGCACCTGGGTTATTTACGCACGATTGGATTTTCTCACAGCGGTTTTGATTGACATGCAAGTATTCTAGGATGGTATGCCGTGTCGATTGATAAATAGTTACAGACGTTTCGGAGGGGCGTGGTGCTTCCATCTTTAGGGGTTTTGTAGTCTAAGGAGATGCAAATAATTCTTGAACTGCTCGACGTAGAAGATGGAGACACTACTCAGTCCAAAATCCTGCACTGATTCTCCCTAAAGACGGAAGTACTACGAGCATCCAAAACACGAATAGCAATGTATTGTAAATTTAGCAGGCCCATCTGATATTTATTGTTTATTTTAATTTTGTCATATTTGAGGTCCTCAAGGTGGTGTGGGGTGTGACATCGTGTAGTTTGGTAACAGTTTGCTACCGACTCAAATATGCTGCATCAATTCCACTCTGCGTGGCGTACTTTTTTACCCTGAAGACAAAGGTAGTTTGTCCTCCGAAATTTTGACAAATTTGTACCAGAACATGGGATGTTATATTCCAGACTACAGTAAGGTTGCTCATTTCCTCCATATATGCCGTAGAATATGCACATTTTGAATCTTATGGATAGTTAGCTGGATGTGTAATTACTTCACACATCGCAGTAACTTTAAGAAAACGCTTACATGGTTGTTACATTAACAGTTTGTGAGTTTAAATCTCTCTTCCTCAAGACTTGAAGTGCTGCCTTTTCCAAGCCTCTGTGGATAGCCTACCACGTGACTTGGAACTCTAATACGGGTTTTGTTGGGTTTTGGTGGATTAATTAATCCGCAAGTTAAGAGATGTAGTTTAATTTGGCTTAAATAAACATACATTTAGTAATAACACCAATAATACTATTTCAGGGATGCACAGACTTTCCAAAAGTATAGGAGCCACCTCAAAATTCTAGGCGCAAGAAGATTGACGTAAAAAAAGTTTCATACTGAGGGCCTATACATATTAGGCGCCACTGAAGAAAATTTATTCGCCCGGCGAGCTGGGGAGCGGGATTTTTGCACTCCTGTACTACTACTACTACTACCCCCACTATTATTACTACTACTACTACTACTACTATTACTACTACTATTACTACTACCATTACTACTACTACTACTACCACCACTGCCACAACTACAAATAATAATAATAGCTCGAAAGCACAATAAAAAACGAATGAATCAGTCAGCACAACAGGGGATGAAAGCAAATTATCTGTGCTACTTAATAAAATAACCAACACAGTACAGAAATTCATAAAATGCGTAAAACAATAGGTTATAATTTTTTTCCTACATATTTCAGCCATTTTTGTCCATCGTCAGGGGAAACATTATGTACAATTAGAAAGGTTCTGAAGACTCCGCATTATTAATTATAATGAAGGAATGTATGTAGTGTGTCTTGCTGTAATCTAAAATTTTTAACAGTCCTTCTTTACGAGTATGTAGGTTAGCATTATCTTTTCAGTAAGTACTGCTGTGTTAGGATATGTGAACATTATTTATAAAGATTTTGGCACAGTATTACTTACTGAACGAGATAATGCTAACCTACATTACGAATAATGTAGGGTGTAGTCATATATATTATATATATATTCCTTATTGTAATTATTTATGTAAGTCTTCAGACTCTTCCTAAACGTATGCAGTATTCTCCCTGAAGATGGCTGAAAATGGCTGAAACACGCAGGGGTAAACAATAACAGTGATGTTTTATGTATTTTCTGAATATGTGTCCTGTATTTGTTATTTTATTAAATGCAAATATATTTCCAAAAGCCAAAGTGTGGTTGAAATTGAATTTGTATTTAAGAAGGACCATGCCGGCAGGAGCCACAGGCTGTGACGATCACTCTGTGCACACAACAGTCCTGCTATGTGCTTTGGTGTCCTAACCGCTCCACTGCTACATGCGTGCGGGAGAGGCGAGAGTATTGCGTGTCACATGCGAAATGTTGCCGCACCGTGGCGCATCGTACTGGTGTCTTATCTCCAGGGGCTGAACCCACATTTATATGCTCACATAATGCACGCCTGCCAGGCGATCTGCATGGACAGTACATAACGTCTTCTGTAACAAGTAACAACACAGCCGCTACCTTATTTTAATTTGAAATCAGTAACAACGAAACCTGTTTCGAGAACCGTGGGACAGGTTTGGTTGTCGAATTTTTCTCTTCTGCCGGACATGTTTTATTATTATGAATGTAGACCAGACCTTGCAAGTATAAACCTGTCGCCTACCTTACATAGAATAATAAAATAAGTTATGATGTCTTACTGGTAGCGATCTCTTACTTATGACAGCGGTAGCAATCAAAATTGGCCGAACGTAATGACGGTAGGCCATTTACTCTTGTCGGTATTATTGTATCCAAAGAAAAAGCCGATTTTAAAATTCGTGATTTATTTGGCATTAGAGAACATGTGAGGGCCGTGTCGTGAATCAGGCAAAAATCGCCGGCGTCTGGCCTTGGAAGGCCGGGTTTAACTCCATGTCCTTCCATGTGGCCTTTATGGTGGACAAAGTGGCACTGGGATGTGTTTCTCCCCACGTAATTCGGGTTTTCTCTGTCAGCAGCATTCAGTCAATGTTCCATGCTCATCCATCTATCACCGATGCTGTATAATCTTGGCAACTGACATCTTCGTTAAACAGCACACTTAAAAATGTGTGCTGTACAATTGTTCTGAAAGTGATTTTTATTCGCCATTTTAAATTTTATTCCTGCATATGTGTAGCTGTGACGTAATAATTTTATAAACTTATCCAAAAGTCTGTACACACTTCATGTCACTGTATTTGCGTCCCCACCAATGGAAACCTTAAAAACCTGAAATGTTAAATTAAACGAGCTTTATATTCCCAAAAACTTCACATTAATTTCGTTAGAGGCTTCATAAAGAAACACTTGAGTGAAGTCTCAAATTATAGCACAGAGTGTATTCGCTCCCTTGATTTGTGTATTATACACCAGGCCGATCTTTATCTTTCCACCACCGATGTTCTCAGCGTTATATGCAAATACAATTGCTGGATCCTATAGTTAGTGGCACTGCCTTCCTTTCTACCTTCTGTCTTTGGGAGTTGTGCGTGACTACGTCTTGGCCTCGCTACTTGGGTCCGTTGTGACGTGATCACAATGATGAAGCCCTCTTCGTGACACTAAACTACTAGACTATTATTCACATGCATCAGGTATCTATATTCTTTTTCTCTTTCTTCCACCACCACGCCGAAGACTACCAATGTACATGATATGGGCAGAGATAAACTCTTACGGAGCCTCAGGTGGTCTAGTTTAGGTTCTTTGATGAGAAAAAGTGCCGAGGGGAATCCCTGATGGGGGCTCAAGAAGAAGTGGAAAAGTTGAAATCTGCATAATTCACTACCCAAATGCTCAACCATCAAATCCCAAACACTTTTTTTTTACGTGGTAACCGAATACACACGCAAGGTTTTAAAAAAACAAGGTGGTGTTTGTGTATGAGGCTAGACATATTATATACAGCAATACGTGTGTTCAGATGTACGTACAACATAATTCTTACCTTCGCTTTAGAACGTAATTAAACGTTGGCCTTGAGTACATTATTTTGGGAATTTCTATTTTCTGAAACTGGAGAAGGAAATTGCTCAAATATGAGTTTGCATTAGCAACATCGCACGAATTTCGTAGCACATGTGGTATATAATGTACTGTCATCACAAATAATTATTTATTCGCGGTACACAGACACATTCGCCTTAATAATGACCCTACAGTGGCTCACCAAATTTATTTTTGTCTGCGGAGCTCTATTCTTTTTTAAAAGAACTTGAATAAGCCGCAAACCAATAAAACCCATAGCTTGTATTAAACTTTAAAAGCGGTTGGACCTGGTTGTGCTACTAAAATCAAAGGAAAGTCTAAACGGATGCACCCAAAAGTAATAGTTAACTGACTTCGTGGCTTTAAAGTGATTTTTTTTGTGAATTTCTTCTTTCTAATCGTGCTATCAGTAAAATCTTTGGGGTTTGTGGTGTAAACTATTAGACCTACTCCACAGGAGATATTGTAAATACGCCTTACATGTTGCACTACCAATTCCCTTCACAACACAACAATAACTGCCCATTTCTCATTAATATGTAATTTTACTCATTCAAGATTCCCGTAAAATTAAAATTCGTCAATAGAAGGGGCGTTAGCAACCCCCCTGCAACGTTTTGTGGTGTCCACCCCGTTCCGAGACAGCTGCTTAAGAAATCCTTCTGCTGTAACTGCATCAGACGGGTACGAATAGTGACCAGTTTAGTATTTAGAGACAGAGAGGCCGAGGCTTCATCTGGGTCTTTGAAGGTCTAATGTCTAATATCTAAAGTCTAAGCGAGCTCCAGATCCACTAATTGAATATTGATTCATTGAGAAGGGATATCAAATGCAAATGTTTCATGTAATCGGCTTGCATCTTCTTCTCTATTGATGTATTCTCGTGTAATTTAACGACATTATTTTAAAAAGAAGAATGAGGGCAGTCAGTCACAAGTATGCTTTGCAGGGATTTAATATATCAATCATGCAACATGTTTCGGCTTTAACTAAATACCATTCCTCTCTCTACGTTTACGTCACAACGAGATGTCACACATAAAGACACTGTTTTACTAGATAAAGTCGCATGGTAAATTGATATGGATAGATGTAAGTACGTGAGGATTTGAAAGCATACCGGTGTAGCCTCTTTGCAATGTAGGTCAGGGACTCTCAAATTCAGGGTCACGACACAATTTCGAGTCGCGATAGCAGCCTGATGGTTCGTGGCCTCCCAAAACAATAAAGCGAGCTTGGTGGTTTAAGTGGAGTGCTGAGTAGTTCATGGTAATTCTGGTAATGGTCGTAAGGCTAATGCAATTGACGGTTTTGAGTCATGAAGAAAGAAGTCTGGGCAGTATTGGTAGATACTAGATTGCATTCGTGACATACCTCAAGAGGTTTTCGAGTGCTCTAAAGGTTTTATTGGCTTTACTCAGTTTATCCAGGCGAATTCTGGAAACTTGTTTATGTTAGGCCTTCTGAACTAAATTCAGCTGTGTCAGCATATAGCTCCTGTGAAAATAATACGACCAGACGGAGCGAAATCTTTCCTATACAAGTGCGAATTTCTGGACCATCTGAGTGAGCTTTAAGTTCTTGACAACTCTACACTATTTACAGGTAAAAGTCTCCCCCGTAACATGCCTTGCAGTCACCTCGGCACTAGATGGGGGTGGTCAATAGCACGCCTTGGCCGCTGAACTCTCGGGAAAGAACCCGGGCACCAAGTGTACAGGAGGCTGTGTGGGGGCCCCAGGGTCTGTCTGGAAGGATAAGAAGAATAGAAAATCTCTTGCATCCACCGGAGTTGGAACTACGAACCGTCCAGCCCGTGGAAATTCGCTATATCAGCTGTGCTATCCTGGCCCCCTCTACACCATGGCGTTAGCTATAATTAATTAATGTATATAATTCTCTCATTTGCGCATATTTGGATTTGGACATGTATTGCTTATAACCTGAAAGTGTGGGCAGAAAGATCCTTCAGAACGTCGGTATATATTTACCAATCCGCACGGCGTCGTATCCCAGAAGACACGAATATTAGTAAATAAGTTACTAGAATTGTTTAATTCATTCAAAATGTTGTTTGTGACGCTCTTTGAATCCACACAGCGCTTTTAACTGACGGAGCAATTTCAGGTTAACACTGTAGAAGGATCAGCTTGCGTTAACGCATGAGAACTGCCATGCGCAGGACACTGTGTCGCAGGTGAATAGGGGGATGCGCTCGCAGAGACACGGCCTCCCCCCCTCCTCCCTCCCGCCGCCAATGTCACCCGTGTGTCTCCAGCTGTCATGCGCAACCCGTTCCCTCCCTTTGGACGACAACGACACCTTTTTTTCTTATAATGTTTGTCTTTTCAGTATCCTCCCTCGATCTGGTTGGTTCCCGGGTTTCAAAGGGTGGAGCCTGTATCAACGTGGAATGACATCAGGACACTTGTCATCAAATACGCTGGACTTCAGGATAAGGTAGGACAACCCTATAAAATGGCTACTAAATACATTTCTGCCATCATTTGTGAGAATATTACAGTAATTAGGATACATTTGTACATGAAATTGAAGACATCGTTCTGACGTAAGCTTAACCTAGAAAAGTGTTTCTTTCTGCAGCCAAAATCCTGCCCCATTCTTTGAAATATTATAGGTTGGTGGAGGATGTCAGCATACCTGTAATGCAGATGGGAAATACAAAACCGATGTATCAATTATTAGACCTAATATTTACGTGATGTGTTCAGCGACTGTCAAATAGCACATATATATAGTGGCTGTTCCGCATAAGGTGTGCAAAACTTCTGGATGCTATACAAGTCAATCTGAGAAAAAAATTCTATATCAATATGTGCCGATCATGAGCCGTTACACCAATACGAGAAATTTAAAGTACGTACATGACTTTAATCGAAAAGTTTACACTACATTCATGTGTTTTATCATACTCCACAAATAAAGAGGAAATTAGTGTCAGATAACACGACATGAGAAACACAACAATTCACAATTTGTTACCTTTCGGATTATTTAATCACTTCTCCTTATGCGATCAACGGGCTGCATGATTCGCTGCGATAGTTCCTGTCTTGTCTGCGATTTGTGCTGGCAATCTATGTCTGCCATGTGTTGCTCTCACAAGAAGTAGTCAAGGGGCGTGAGGTGTGGAGACTTCGCAGGCCAGACCTTTGGACCACAACGACTAATCCAACGGCTAGGACACTGACGATTAAGCTGTTCTGTTACTTTTGGCCGACGTACCTCATACATGCTGGTAAATAAATTGCGAGAACCGTATTTACAAAAATTGTACAGGATTAATGGGGGTGGAGGGAGTGGGAGGTACAAAGAAGTGGTTTTATCCAGATGTAGAAGTAGGCGGGAAGCTTCTTCATAAGAGCTGCTACCGGACGGTTTTGTACAATTCTTGAGACATTAATATACGCACAGCTATGTAACAGTTGTTAATCGAGCATACCTTGATACAGCATTTTTTTTACTCAAAATGACTGATGGGCCCTATAATAATATCCTCAAATTTGGCACACCTTTTGCAGAACACTCTGTATAATTCGGTAGATTTTCAGGTCTTCTTAATATGGGCCTATAACTTTAAAAATTTAATTTACTTATTAAAGTGAGGAGGCGGAATAGCTCAGTCGGTAGCTACGAGTTGGACGACCGCGTTATCGGAGTTCGATTCCCGGGGAGTAACAAATTTTTCACTTCTCCAAAAGTGCCCAGACCGTGTCTAGGTTCACCCAACCACCAGTTTACTGGTTTTTGGGTGCTATTTCCCCTGTGGGAAGGGGAGGGACGGAAAAGGCATAAAGCTGACCAGTTAATTCCACTAGTGCCATGATGAGAAAGTGTGGAGCTACACCCCATTTCCACATACGCTTTCATGGCGTGGCACTTAACTGAGCACAGTGACAACCTCATTTTAATTTCTAATTAAAAGCTTCACCAACATGACGTATGAAACCTGCAGTAAATTTGTATTGTGGGATGTAGAATATTTGTTACACTGCAGTAGTAACATGACGCAGGAATTTGACGTCGTGCAATGTAACAGCTTGGTTAGCACGCACTGAACATATTTGTTAACACTGCAGAGTACCATGACGCAGGAATTGACGTCGTGAATGTAACAGTTTGGGTTAGCACGGCACTGACATATTTGTTAGCACTGCAGTAGTAACATGACGCAGGAATTTGACGTCGTGCAATGTAACAGTTTGGGTTAGCACGGCACTGACATATTTGTTAGCACTGCAGTAGTAACATGACGCAGGAATTTGACGTCGTGCAATGTAACAGTTTGGGTTAGCACGCCACTGACATCAGTGAAGGTCTTTAGAACAGCGCCACTTTCACATGAGGTACACTATAAACTGTATGTATGTATGTGTGTATGTATGTATGTATGTATGTGTGTATGTATGTTTGTATGTGTGTATGTATGTATGTATCTATGTATGTATGTATGTGATGTTGTATGTTTTGTGTGTATGTATGTGATGTATGGAGGTATGGATATGTATTAGCTGATGTTATTCACTAGTGATGTATGAATGTAGTACATTACTAGTTTCATGGTATTATGTAGTGACATTGTAATTTATGAATTATGATGTACGATGAGTGAGTATGTCTGTATGTGCATGTAGATATTTGTTAATGCATGTAGTATGAGGTTTATGTATATGTATGAGTTGGGTTGTATGTATGCTCATGGGTGTGTGAATGCATGTATGTATGTATGTATATGTATATGTGCATGTATGTATGTGTGTGTATGTATGTATGTGTGTATGTATGTGTGTATTTATGTATCTATGTATGTATGTATGTTGTATGTATGTATGTTGTATGTATGTATGTGTGTATGTCTGTGTGTGCATGTATGTTTGTGTGCATGTATGTATGGTTGTATGTATATATGTATATGTGATGTATGTATGTATGTGTGTGAATGCATGTAGTATGTATGTATGTATGTATGTGTGTGTGAATGCATGTATGTATGTATGTATGTATGTATGTATGTGTGCATGTATGTATGTGTGTGTATGTATGTATGTGTGTATGTATGTGTGTGCATGCATGTATGTATATATGTATGTGTATGTATGTATGTATGTACGGACTATGTACTGTAGGCTGCCTAATGCTTGTACTACCTATGCAAGTATGCTAGAACATAAGGGGCTATTTAAGCAGTTTTTCTCACTGTATATCTTTTCCCCGGTGTCTTTTTCACTGTAGAATCTCTGAACAAGAGTTACGAGTTCGTACCGTGATTCAGTCAGCTAGTCGCCGGCCTTTTACTACGGAGACCCGGGTTCCGTCCCAGGCCAGTACACTGGATCCTGTGGTAGACGAAGTGTTAGTGGAACAGTTTTTTTCCGAGTTCTTTCATTCTTTCTATCAGCTTAAGTAACTAGTGCTGCACACATGTTCTTTAACACTGACAGTATGTAGTCATAGCAGATGACAGTGTCATTGAATAAAACACTTTAAAAAGGAAACGTTACATGATTTGACGTCCACGTCCGTGCATCCATCACAGTGCGGATATTAAGTAGGACGTTAGTTTCGATTTTGTTAGTTCCAGGTGGGTTTCATGAAACATTTCATGTCGTAACTACGTCACAGACAAAAGAGGCGTGATATTCTGTGTCCGGGAATATCTCAGCATATCTCGGCATGTCTCGCCTGATCTCGAAGATTGAACTTATCCGTGACTAACGTGGAAATGTGGAAAACAACGATGGCGCAAACGAATTTATAGACGTGAATAAGACATTATCTTCATTTGTAATCTTGTAATTAGCCCCTCTGCTTGCTACACTTCATATATATAAAACACATGTAGTTATATATATATCTGTGTTGGGGCGGAACTAAAATATCTGTGATCACGCAAAATTGGTTGAGTTGTCTTTCAACTGGTATCCTGCTGCGTGGAGGGACGCCTGTGTTTTGTTCACGCTCTGTAACAATTGAAAACACAGCGGGGAAAAAGTGGATGTTTTGTTTGCACGTGATAAAGACAATAGAAGTACAGTGTGCTCCATTTAAACGTCTCATCTAAATTATATACAAAAATTTATTTCCTACCTTACAAGACACGCATTCCGACTGTTTTATAAAGACCGGCCGGTTAATGCTGTTTAGGGAATTAATCGGTAGAAACTGTGACAGTCATCAGGTACAAATAAACACGCTCTGTTGAGAAATGCTAACTTTTTTTGAAATTTAATACGGTTCATTCCGTCGTGTTTATACTCGGACACCCAATAATCAACAGTCCAACAGAAAAGTATTTATTAAAATCCCATTCAGCTACATGTTTCGCTCTATACAACAATAAAAAAGAGAATGTACAACTTAGTACGTAATACTGTTCTTAAGATTACATCAGGTGGTAAACATAATTACCACTGGTCTTTAAACAGTTTATTTTAGCGTTTTCACCCTACATTTATTCCATAATACAATTTTCCATTTTCATTCAGCTGAATTAACGTCGATTGAGTCAGTGTTGTGGCTCAGTACACATTGTTTTGTGCAGCTCCGATAGCAAATTTCTTGATATTATTTTACTCGAAGATCACTTTATTACCGAGACTGTAGTTCGTCAAGAAAAACCACGTGATTGTGGGGAGGTTCAGCAATATGTAGTTAGTGGAAATTTTAATTCGTAATTTGTGTGATACATTGATGAATGCTTTCCAGGAGATTTTGTAACTTCAGTCTGTTATTCCAGGGGTTATTTCCTAGAAATATGACCTTCTGCATATCTGTGCGTCATTCGTCGCTAAATACGCTTTGCTGCTGACAGACAGTGGGATTTATGTAAATGAACAGGAAATGAAAATAACGTAATCATCTAGTAAGAGTAAATTTTGAAATACGATTAGGCTAAACCAAATTTCCATGAATCAGTTAATGCAGCATTCTTGAATAAGCTTTGAAACAACGAAGTTCACAGTTACACATTTATACAGGCACTCTTCTCCCTCAGTTGAATTATGTAACACCAAAAATCTACAAATGCGTAAATTGCTCTCTCCGTATGTTGCATGTGAAATGGAAATAACCAAAATAAAAAATTTACAGATAAACCATTTGAAGAATAAACTTCGTTATGATAATTATCTTTATCATATTATATTATGTGATAGAAATTTACAGCGTCGTCAAATAACACACTTAAAACCTATGTCATGAATAATACTTAAAAATTCAGTTCTTACGTACCAGAAAATACACTTCTGCTCCATTACTAATACTGTTTAATGCTATGAAGAGAAGTCATCGCTATTTATGAGGCGCTAAACACACTGTGCCTGCACATTTCAATCTTATTTAACATTAAATTGGGTGGTACGTGTAGTTACTGCTGCACTATAGCATTTCACGACAGTGTTTGTCAAGATTAAATTATTTTGGAATATTACGCTCTGTTGGCTAATAAATATTATCGACGTTTCGGAGGAGCTTCCTGCCTCCATATTCAGGGTTCAAATAGCTCAAGACGATGCACCTACTGCTTGGACGTTGAAACTAACATGGAGGTAGAAACCCTTGCCAAAACTTTGAGAAATTTTTACCAAGTAACACGGCGTCATATTCCAGAAGATATGAATCACGATGTACTTGGTGTTTGCCAGATTTTTGCTATGGAATGAGAATGTTCGTGTCAGAATTGTTAAAGAATTCAAATTGGCAAAGCGCCCTGTAACTTTGCACTTAAGGGGCAGACGAAAAACAATCGACGCTGACGAAATCTGTTTCGAAAATTAATCCACCGAAGTCGAAATACAGAGAGAGAGAGACAGAAAAAGAGAGAGAGCGAAGAACATGCCATGTTTTCGGTTTCACCGTCATCGTCATCATCATTGTCATCATCGTCATGATGTTTGTTAGCCATTTTGTGCTTTTATCTGCAGCTTTCTGTACTATAACTGCCTAAAAATATTTATTCTTCCTTCATTATATTTGTTAAGTTGCTCACATCCTTCTATCAATAATCACATTACAACAGTGAGCGAGGTTCTGCGACGTGTCAACTACTAATCTTCGCGGATTATTGCATTGTGTTTTGTTACTTCATTCCTTATTTATATTTTTGTTAGTTTTTATTTATTATTACATTTGTTAAGCTTATTAAAGCCGATCCCAGTGGCCGTGCGGTCTAAGGCGTGGGTCTACGGCCGCTCGCTTGCTAGGATTGTGGGTTCGAATCCCACCTAGGGCATGGATGTCTGTCTCTTGTAAGTGTTGTGTGTTGTCAGGTAGAGGTCTCTGCGACGAGCTGGTCCCTCGTCCAGAGGAGTCCTACCGAGTGTGGTGTGTGTAATGTGTGTGATCGTGAAACCTCGAAAAATGAGGCGGCCTAGGCCCCCAAGGGGCTGTCGAGCCATTGGATAAGAAGCTAATTAAAATGATCCCTCGATCACTGTGATTGCTGTTTGAATACCGCTGATTGTACGGATGTATACCGATATAGGCCTAAGTCTTTACCTGTGTTTTTGGGGATGATTTTGGTGAAGACCTTGTTAGGAGGGGAAGAAGGCTTATCAAATGCGAAAATATTTGCAGTTTTAGAATTAATTATGATTTTTACAGGCAAGCGGTCCCGTCTGATAAAAAATATATTGATTTCTTTATCAGGGATCTTCGTATTACGTCATAATAACTACGACAGTTTATTGTTCTAGTACATAGTGACTTATGTCTATATCCCCACCCAGTAGGCTTCTGCGTGGTATACATTTTTGTGACGTTGGTTGATTTATTATACTCTTATTTCGTTAAATATCTTCCACTGTCAGGCAATGAGATAATGGTATAACCCACCCACTGTGTGTTTATAAACGTTTCTCTCTTACAGACGATATTTAATAAGTAGAAAAAATATTTCGTTAGCTATTGAAATGTACATAGACATTTATAATTATTTCCTAGTGGGTTAACCCCAAAGTATATTAGTACTGTGAAACAGCCAGCTGTAGATTCCAGCGTTCCTCCAAAGGATGTAGGGAACCGGCGCAGTTGATTTCATTTTATGAAGAACTCTTCTCTTTGCCCGTGGGAGCCGTTAATTAGATCTCTTATCAGTAGATGGCATCTCTGTGCTGCTTTGTTAGTAGAAAACAAAATAAATCACCTGTGCAAAAAAAAAAGAGAAGCCTAACCTCACGCCATTTTAGTTTGTACTGCTATACATATATTTTTTGGGGTGAAAAAGTAGAGGTGGGATTTTGATGATAAGCAGTGCCATTGTTTCATTCCATTTGTATCCCTTCATGCACATCATTTCTCTCGTTGATTAGGATAATTAAGTCGTCAACTGTTTCGTTCCCTGAACTATACTAGGTGTCTGTCTAAAATAATTAGAAATGGAATTTAACAACTTGCCTGCTGCAGGAGGTTTCCATCGCGTTATCTATCTCCTTTGGCCCTCAATTTAGAAGCTCAATTGATTCAGATCGATTAAAGTCGGTGAATAGGTCCCTCTGTTGGTTCTGCCCTTTCTTACTTTTCATAAAGAATTTCTAAAGAAGCATATTCGAGGAAGGACCAGTCTGGAAACATATACAAGGGATGTTAAATAAGTACGTTTCATTCGATTATAAAAATCAAATTAGAAGTCATTAGAACCTTAAATGTAGCTTATTATCCATTAATTATAATTATTTTTCAACTTAATCCAATAGGGCGTTGGTGCATTTGTCCCAGCTTGAAAGATTCCACAATACCGAGGAAGTGGAAATGGTTGTTTGTGAATGGTTGCAAATTCAAGGATTCGATTTCATCAGCGATAACAATTTAAAGCCATGCCAACATGCAAAAATTCGTGAGTGTACTCGTGATTTTGTTGAAAAATAATAATACTTTAATGGAATTAATGAGCATATATTAACATCGTAAAAACTTCACATTTACCTTCAGAAGATTTCTTTTTAAAGACCTTTTATTTATGTACGTTTGGCTGTTTGTTTATATGGTTCTGTCTTCGGAACCGTAATAATGGGCAACATATATATATATATATATATATATATATAGACTATTAAGTGCCTCTCCGTCCGTCCCTATCTTATTATCGATGATATAGGTTGGCCGATTTATGTAAAACACGGTATGAGCAGCCTTACGCCTGCCACCAACAATAGGTCTAACTGCAGAAACTCCTACGAAACATCGGAAAGTAATTACCAGGCGACACGGTGTGAACTTGCTGACGACTTGGATGTTCACAAACACTGCTGTTAGAACATAAAATCTCGTACCGTATGTAGATGATTATGCAGGCAACAAGCAGAAGTCATACGAAATCATGAAAATGCACGTGTCTGCAGCACAGGATACAGCGAAGCCCGATAAAGACAATATAAAAAGTCTTAAACTTGGGGGAGGTCAAGCTTACGACCGTTATTTGCGACTGCAGCATAAGCTAAATAAGGTAAGACTTGATGTGCTCTAGGGAGATTGTCCAACCGTTGTCTTTCATACCAGTATATTGTCATTCATTCTGCAGTCTGTCTTACGAGAGGCCATAGCCTCTTCCAAAGCGAGTTCTGCACAAGGTGCGATCTAGTGCTTCCTCTTTCAATTTCCAGTTTCTTCTCTTTTCCTTAAGGTCATCCAGTAGCTGCTTACGTCTTCTTCCTCGTCTTCCTGTCATTTCTGTCCTTCCCTCTAACTTTCCTTCAATCACGTGTTTCAGAAGGCAGTTTCTACGCAAGATGTGACCAATCCAGTTAGCCTTTCTTCTTTTTATTGTATGTAGGATATTCCTCTCCTCCTTGACTCTGTGTAATACTTCTTCATTTCTCACATGATCGGTCCAACTGATCTTCTCCATTCTTCTCCAGCACCACGTTTCAAAACTTTCCGGATACTTCTGATCTATTTTCCGAAGTGTCCACGTTTCAGCACCATACAAAGCTATGCTCCAAATGTAGCACTTTACTAGTTAGTATATTATATGGCTATGAAATTGTATTGGCTGTACTCTAGAAAGTGAATAAGAAGTGAACAGACACAGTTGTCAAAGATTGGGACAGACACGTCCTCGCTCCAGAGAGGGCGCTTCATGACGAATAGGGTTTATATGATCAGACATGAGATCTAAAATATTGTTACTAGTTCAAATAGGGTCTCTAAGCCAAAACGGACTATCATTTCAAAGTGACACGGGCTTGGTCTCGTGCTTTGAATTGTTAAGGTATATAAGTAAGTTGCTGGTATGGAATGGAAGTAATACGGTTGTGGTATTCTGGATTATGATGCGGTGTAATCTGCTAAGTGCGAGCAATGGATTACTTAAAAAAGTTGGTAACCCCTACCACACTATACGGTGTCATAATGATGAATACCACATTGTGGAGTTTTATCACCGTACAAACCATAAATCTCATAAGATAGATCTGCTTCATATAATGCTCTTGGTTTGTGTGTACGTGAGTGACTGGTTAGTGTTAGTTACGCCAGATGGCAGTTGATCTTAGGAAGCAATCAAGAGGTGCCTATGTTTCGGTTGGCATTGCAGCTCAATAATTTTATTGCTTCCGTATAGGCCTATAGTGGGGTATATACGAACGGATCAATCGAAAGGTTATGTGTGGTTATCGTAGCTAGAGACGTCGTGGAATAGCGCGTGATGTTAACCCCGGCATATGACGTTGCATTTCCTGATACGGAAATTTTACGCTCTGTAAATTATGCATTTATGAATTGCTTGATACTTAATTATTTCTGAAGTTATTTCATTATTTTGTATCAACTTCTGGGGTACGTAACAATGGAAGAGGTGAAAATGATGTAAACAAGCACCCTTTGTTATGGCCCGTTATGCAGTTAGAACAGAAGATTGGTCACAAATAGAGTGGGCTGTATGGCAGTACAAGGCTTTTGTTTTCGGAATACAGCCTTCAGGTAAAAGGAACGACTCTTCTGCGGTTACAAAATAATTGGCTCTATCAGAATGTTCAAACCTTGAAGGCTTAATGTCTTTCAGAATAGCTCGCACATAATTGGTGGTGTTTCCTTGCGTTTGAGGATTCACATCCCTATCAATATGCGTGTTACTGGCATCTAGAAACGGTTTATACGTTGCGACAGGTTCTCTTTGATTTGACTTTAAAAATAAGGTATATAAAAAATTAAGAATCACTGGAAAGGCCTGATGTTAAAACTAAATATTCTACATAAAATCTTACTGTCGATCACTGCACCATTCAAACGCGGTGTAATCTTTGCGACGCCGACTGACTAGACCTCTTGAGGTGTAAAGCCGCGTTTCTTCACGCTTCTTGAAGTCATTTTTGCTTTTCTTGACGTTTTAGCTTTTTTCCCATTACAAAAAAAAATTATTTCGTTGCCACACAAGTCTTATGTGTGAGCTCTAAATCTTACCTCTTCGATTTCTCTTTGTAGCATTCCAATCGTAAGTGAAGGTGAAGTATTTGCACAATATTTCGAACAGGTCTATACAGCTCCAATTGTAGGTAAGTGCTGTTCATGCTTATATTCTGAAGTTCCTTACTTATGCACCTGTAGACGTTGCTGTGTAAATTATTTGAAGGTTCCCTCTACAAGGTTTCGGGTTTCACATCTGTAACTCTAAGAGCGGCAGTGTAAACAAATTGCTACTCTGTGATCGGTTAGTGTAAAGATGCGTTTTGTGTCTCGGCGTCTTTGTATAAAAATGAAAGGCTACAACATGTAAAACTGTATTTTCGCACGTTGCTTGTTATGACTGCAGAAGTTGGTATCTCATCCTGGTGCAAGAACGTGGGTTGAAGGTGGTCCTTAAGAGACGAATATTTGGATGTAAATGTAAAGAGCAGGCTAGAGAAGACTGCATATTGAGGAGCTTCATAATTTGAGTTGTGAGAGACGTGTATCGCAGGTGGGATAGCAGAGATATGCCTAAAAATTGTAATCGAAAGCGCTAAAGGGAAGAGACTATTTGGCAGACGTAGAGGTAGATGGAAGAATAATATTAAAATGTATGTTACAGAACTAGGATGTGATAATGTGAACTGGTTCATATGTAACTCGCGATAAAAAACGAATGTCTGGCTCTTCAGAACACGGATTGCCTAATGCACGTACATATTCTATAAAATGTGAAGAATTTGTCGAACAGCTGAGCGACTACTAATTTCTCAAGAATGTCACTGATCCGTGGAGTTAGTTTTATGAATGCTGTAATAAGCCTATTTTAATTGTGAATGACAAAGTGCATAAGCAGAATTTTATGACGGCGTAAAGTGCTCAGAGATAAAAGTTTCTAAAGTTGTCAGTAGATTGAGATGTGTAGCTGCTTTACCCCTGGGACAGAGGCCCAGTGGGTCTACTGACGGATGGGTGGACAAAAAAATTAAACTGCAATAACATACGAATCCGTAGATTTATTTAAAAGAATTATAAGTTGAGGTAAGACATATTCTGTAGAGGAATTATAGCTCCACCCATTCTTAACCTCGGCACCAGATGGAGGTGAGTGGTAAGCTTCACGTCTCCGCCGCTTTACCCTCTGGAAAGGAGCCCACGACACCCATTTAATAGGGCAATGTGTGAGCCTCAGGGCAGGTCTGGACGTTTTGGAGTGGGCAGAAAGTTCTTACCCTGCCGGGAATCAAACCACGATTCTTCGCTTGTCTAGCCGATGGCAAAGTCATTACATCGACTACCCTATCCAGGTAGTCTATAATTATAGAGTTCTAAAGCAAATTTACTGGTGTAATCTGGACACAGAATTATCTGGTGGGAGCTTCTAGTGCCTCCATTTCGCTATACGTCACGATATGGACATGTGTTAAGGTCAGGCTAAAAGCAGACGTTTTGCTGAAGGTCAAAGAAGGGAGGTCTTGCATGCTCCCGAGGTGGACTCGTACTGCAGTTTTACAGTTCAGATATTACGGTGCCGCTAGTGCAGACACTGATTGTTGCTGCACTCAGTAGTTTGGCTCTGCTTCTTTCTTCGTCTTATCCCATTCCTATTATCTTTAATTTTCCCAGTCATGGAAATATATTATCAGTTACATTATTAATTTTAATAACGCCTATTTTCCTGAATTACATTTTAATGTTACACTCATACCACCAAAGGGAGAAGACGTAAGCAGCTACTGGATGACCTTAAGGAAAAGAGAATATACTGGAAATTGAAAGAGGAAGCACTAGATCGCACTCAATAGAGAACTCGTTTTGGAAGAGGCTACGGACCTGTCGTAAGACAGACTACAGAATGAATACCACTAAACGAACATATTCGAATTACATTCTTTACAGCACTGTCTCGTCCCCTCTGACCCACGTGTTCACAACGTGACTACACATATTTTTTTATTTATCATAACAACGCAAGAATATTTGGTAATTATTACCCTTGCGGATTCGTAATTTAGAACTAGAGGAAACTGTGCCAAGCTTTAATGGGTGTGGTCACCTTCAAACAAGACCTAGTTACTTAAACTTTTTTGGGTTGTTGCCCGGCGTCAATTTTTGGTGTATGACCAACATTTCGGGATCACTTGTTTGTCCATCTTCAGGGTCTTAGGTAAAAAGGTATAAAGGATGCCAGGAGGTAAGGAACATGTGTTTATATAGGAGTGGGGTCCAATGGGTAGTATTGAATGGACGAGCCAATCAGGAGGAAGGGGAAGGTGTGGTGTGTTATGATAGGTTCTGATAGGTTTTACCTAAGACCCTGAAGATGGGACAAACAAGTGTTCCCGAAACGTTGGTCATGCACCAAAAATTGACGCCGGGCAACAACCCCCCCCCAAAAAAAATTTAAGCAACATTACGACGACGGCGGAAGCCTTCAATTACAAGACCTAGTTACTTTCTGACTGTATACAAAACCTCCAACTTCTCTGTCAAGCGTAGAGACATTGTGGGAAATCATTACTGTAGTCACACTGCTATGAATGCATTCAAATGTTTCAACATGAGACAATTTCCAAGAGACTTTGAATGTCAGTACGTGAAGGTATCACGTGTGGTCCAGTGTGACGAGAGCAGTGGTTTGCCCCCGCAGTGATAGAGCCCCCTGTGGAAGAGGGGTGGTCACTAATGCTTCACCGAAAAAGTGCTGCTTGGAAATGCGCTTTGTCATGATGCAAACTGTATTTGTCTGTTCGGTCTTTTGCAAATGAATTACCATTTGAAAATTTGAAGGTAGAATACCTGGTTAACTGTTTCGGACCAAAACATTCATAATGTAAAATTCCTTTTGACATATGATCGGCGTAATTTTAAGATTCGATTTCAACATTCGCGCTTTTCTCAGTCTTTGAAGCTTTGACGTAAATTATCTATTAAGTCTCATAAAGAAGACTCAAGTTTTATTGTCAATCACAGTGTTTTGATAGATGTTGGGTTTCTCAAACAGTCTTGCCAAAATCTCTCAGCAAAACAAATGGACACTGCGACACTACTTTCTCAAAGTCAAAACAAGTACGCGTAATTCCACTGACTGCTACTTGTGTAGCTTACATGATCCAACAACCGACAACCCCATTGTTGGCACCTTCTGCCCAGACACAGCGCGGTCCCCTTAAGTACCGTGAAAATCTTAAATCAAAAACTTACGTGGCAACATTCTTTGTCACTGCCCATCTGTCTGGGTCCAGAATATCTTATTGAGTGACGTAACTGTCACAAAAAAACTACGACAACTGACTCGAGGCGTTCAATGGCCGGAGAGTTAAGCTACGTCGCATCTACACCGACTGCCGAGGTTCAGAATGTGCAGAGTTTTATCTCCAGTCCCCCTATACACCTTCGTGACATGGGCACATAAACAGGAAGACCCACACCTTGCCGTGAATAAGAACCCTAGTGACATGGATTCCATGTTATGTCTGTGGGAAAGATTGAATTTCTGGAGCTGACTGTACAGTGCATAAGCCGACTAAAACTAAACACATGGCGTGATCCGACGTGCATGATGTCACTTGAGAAATAAAAAATTGTCCGCCAATCAAGAACCCAGGTTTATACTAGAAGCTCCACCTTCTCAGGTGTTTAGCTTTAAGGTGATTGGTGAATGAGTTTACCTTGTGGGAGTGGACCGAGATTGACCCTTCAAGGCCTATCTATAGTGTACACTAAAACGTCTCTTTAAAGAACGTAACAAAGCATTGTTAGCATGATTGCTAATCTCTCCTCTCTTTCTTGTTACACTCGGCAAACATGGCTGAGAGACATAACCCACAGTGCATTGCTTATTTAGTTTTGCACAGTATATTCTCCACTTGAACCTACACCTGTTCAGAGCCATCCAACTGGTTTAACGGTTATCCATTCCCATCTTTAGCGGTCTCGATTACCCTCATGCTATTTCTGTATGTTTATCACGATCAGTGGCGGACTGGGTCTAAAAATATTGGTTGCCAGGAGACAAAGGGGGCCCACCCACAACTATAAGGCTATAATTTAATTTTTATAAGAAATAAATAAAGTTTTCAAAAAATACATAAGTGGAAAAAAGGCACAATTAAAATTTTTGCGAAATAAATGTATATTTTTTAGTAATTACAGTGTACATATATTGTACATATTACTGACAGTATACAGTAGATACTAAATGTAAATACAGATTGTTATAATTGAATTTTTAAATTATTTTTTCAATTTTAAATAAATGGTGGCTTTTATTAAATTTTTTTTTTATTAATATAGTAATACAACGTAAATTTTAGTTGCATACAGTAATAATATTGGAACTTCTATTATATTTTCAAGCTACTAAAAGGTCATTAACATTTTCAACATATTGTCTAATGTTTAAGGGGGCCCACTTGCCATCGGGCAAGCTGACACCCTGGCCAGTCCGCCACTGATCACGATGCTTATTTGAGTAGATATGAACTGTTCGGAAGATACTGTAACTGTTGCCTGTGGAGTGGAACGAGGCATGAGGGACATCGCAGTGATGTTAAGACGTGAAGTTTGCTTTTGCTTTTTCTGGATTGTTTCTTGACATTTATAAAATGAAGACCTAAAGGCAAACTCATACCTTGCCTCTGTGTACGTATTTCATCGCCAAAACTGTACAACGGATATGGCTAATACTGGTATTGGGCGTCTGCAGCTCCGTAAAGCACAGTGGTTGCCGCAAGTACCGCCTGCTTGGACAGTAAAAGGCTGTGCATCTTGTCCACGTGTGTACTTGTGGCTTCTGTGTGATTCTCAGAATGAACACAGAGTATGTTCCCAAACTTTATAGACTAATTCGTCCTTCTAATTGAGACGTATGATGTTTCTGCGCTGTATACATCAATTTACATACATCATTTAGATGAATTTCATGCCTCAAATAGTGTTTTTTTTTTCCAATAACGTAACAACTTTTAGTGGGCCAGCGCCTCTTCATTATCGAGGCTTCACGATCACACTTAGACACACCACACTCGGTAGGACTCCTCTGTACGAGTGATCAGCCCGACGCAGAGACCTCTACCTGACAACACACGACACTCACAAGAGAAATACATCCATGCCCCCGGCGGGATTCGAACCCGCAATCCCAGCAAGCGAGCGGCCGCAGACCCACACCTTAGAACGCACAGCCACTGGAATCGGCGAAAGAGTGTTTTAATGAATTTATTTATCGACAGTCTTATTTTATGAGATTATGTAGCTTCGATGGTAGGTGAATGAATAAATGAATGAGTATGAAAGATTGGTTGATTGTTACTAACAGGGCAAAACCGAAGTACTCGGAGGAAAACCTGTCCTAGTGCCACTTTGTTCACGATAAATCTCACATGGACTGGCCTCCGCTATCAAAGATTAACGAAAGAGTTACATTGTCGAGATCACTCGCATATGGTGTGTGACGCCTTTTATGCTAGCGGGTTTTTTTTCCCAAAGTTTCGGAAGAACCAAGCGAAGATGAAGGCAGTAGTGTCTCCGAAACATCATTACCTATCTGCCAGATTAGACGGTGTTACAGCCCAGAGTACAGTAATCTATGTAGTCAGTGCCGTAAGAACCACAAAATCAGATTCTAAATTTGGGTTGTACTGCTACTTTAAAGTATAATTTCCACAATCTTTCTCCACAAACAGTTAATTTTGTACGTACAATATGTCAATTAATTTGTTGACACGCCTGCATATTCTGTTTGAAATATGTTAAGATATTACGTGATGTCTAAAGAGCGCAATGTCTGTGTATATATCGTCCTATATTTGCAGATACTGAATTCATAACCGTTTTGTAATTGAGAGTTTCTCGGTTCACATCTCGGCCCTTAGACCGACCACATTTTTGTGTCTTTTTAGTCTTTCCAGACAAAAGTTAGGACCGTACCTGCTTCATAGAATGCCATCGTCACTTTTTTAACATTCTTCTGGCTCGTTATCAATTAATAGTCCTATCACTAGTAGATAACCCAAAGTAAACGATTGAAACCGCACGAAGGTTTTCTCTTTGAATACATTCTGCACTGCACATTTGTCCTCAAGAGTACAGCGTTTAGGATATTTATATTCATTAGACTGCAGTATCTACGTTCCTCTAGATAATACCCGCTTAGTACACATATCGAAGCTGTATCAATTGGACATTTTGTACAACTGCGATAGAAGCAAAGCAGAATGATTGGGCCTACATAAGACGAGTTCTAAACAGTGGCTATTAGCTATTGGCTTATTCTGCGTACTGTAGGCTGTGACTGCTGAGAGCATAGGGCTTTGAGTTATGCAGTTGGGGTAATTATAAATGGTGAATCGGAAAAGATGTGAACGGAAGGAGTGTTGAGTATTTGAAGGTATTATTCAGACATTTTATTGTAGTGACTGAAGAAAGCTACAAGTATCTTATTTAAGTTACTATGGCCAGTGAAGGCGCCTCAATGTAACGTTTATACGTACATTGCCTGTCTTGTTTGATTTGTTGTTAAACCTATAAAGACGAAGGTTAACCTAAACTTTACATAAGTATTTAGCACGGACCGCGCGGTAAACGCATTCCACTTCATTTATTAAAACAAATTAGTTAATCCTGCGTAGAGAAGTAATCGCTCTTTTTAGTAAGAACCAAACAAAACACAAAAATAAACCGTGTGGGCAGAATGTGGGTTTTAGGAATATGAAGCCTGGTGATGCACAGAGGAGCCGCTAGGCTCTAAAGTTCACGAGCGTCTTGGTTTCGGCGCCCATTATTTGTCTTTTTTAGTTCTTTAGTTCTTCTATTGTCTCATCCCACACTTCACGATACGTTACTTGCATGCAATAGACCTACGCCTTTGTATTATATGACCGTAGACTCACGACGGATATTTGGGTTGTAGAATTATCAGGAGGTTCCTTTTTAAACACGTTATTTTTACGAAGTAACTGGCAGCTTAGAACCAACGTCTTCGGATGCAGTGACTGTTGAAAGTTTGTTACTGCAGGGGAATTCTTCAGTTATTTCCAAAGTAGAAATAAGGAAGACACACAGACCCTCCTACTCCTGTTTCTGCTTTAGCTCATTCTTCTGCTTTGTTTACGGCGGGTGTTTATCTGTTAATTCGTTTTAGCCCCTCATTTGGTTATTTATTGAATGTTATTTGGATGCTGGTTTCCTTTATAGGGAGGGATTGGGCTAATGAAGAGTAAATACAGGCTGCCAGGTATTTGTTCAGACAACGGAGCATGTTGGCTCAAGGTTTAGAGGTGTTGACCTGTATTCGGAGGGTATTTGAGTCGAATCGCAGACAGGGTACAGTGTAGTCTGACTCAAAATTGCGTTATATTACTCAGTCACTCCAGAAAAGTTCTAGGAAATTGCCACGAATGCTTTTGCCCCAGTTCTTTGAAATTAGCTTGGCCTGATAATCCTATCACTCGGTTCTAAACAGCATCTGCAGTTGATACAGCGTTTGCATTTAGTCATGACAATTACATCGGGCCTAATCCTAGGTCTATCATTATTAGCTTATATCATTTGAGGGTTTAATAAATAGCGACACACATAACTAAGAAACCTAATGTCACTGCCCAGAAGTTGTGGGCCAGAAACGTCTGCAGAGAGCAGCCAGAAAGATTACCAAATGCAACAAAGACAGGAACGCAAGACATGTAGAATGCGCTGCAGGAAGAGGCGGCATTATTACTGGAGTAACTGAAAGTATATGCATCAATTTTACGACTTCCACATGACTTTTTGTGATGGGGTGTACTTTGCTAAATGAATTCTGCTTTCAAATGATAAGACAGTCATTCTTCTGTTGGTATGTAACACATTGTTTGCATACGTAGCATGGCAGTTCGTACTGAGTCGAAATTTTACAGCGGATTCTGCACTAAACGTTAGAGGGGCGCAGGATGAAACGAAAAGTTTGGAGATTACTTCATGCTTTCTAGAGAATTTCGATAAACGGCTAACGAAATGTCCTGCCCATTTACCACAAATGTAAAAGTTAAGAGCAGCGAAAAAGAATATGTTCACAACATCCATTACATTAAACCTTGTGGTAAAAATGCTGCTAGAGCAGCTATGTTCCTGCGCTGATTTATTAATCGCAATAAAATGTTAAAGACGATAATGCATTTTACGAAACATTAAGGTGTTCGGGATTGAGCTGTCTATAAAGCCTACTTTGCTAACGCACAGACTTCCAGTACTATAAATTTTGCGTTGGTACTCTTGTATTTAGATAACATAGTTTTGTAGTTTAAAAACGCAATGATTAGGTTTTATTGTTAGTATGCTGGACTTGTAGGCAGACAGTCAAACGTTCGAGTCCTCGTCGAACCAGAGTTTTACTACTTGCAGTCGTAAACATATTAGAAACTTTTATTAAATATACCATTATTGTTAGTTAGTGTCAGCAGTAATAGCAGTAGTAATAGTAGTATGAGACGTAGTAGTGATAGTAGTATTAGTAGTAGTGATAATAATGATATTATTTTTCTTTCGGAGATAACTTGTTACTGAAGTACAGAATATTTGTTTGCGTCAAAATTTTTGGGCATGACCTCAAATATTTTAAACTGTTGCCATGATTGTGATTGTTGACTTATAAACAGTATTTCTTACATAATTTACAGTGGAGTATAATACTCATATTATTAACAACAACGCATTTTAGTTGCCTGTCGCAGGTGGTGCATTAAATGACGCCACCCACCTTAAAACTGAATATGCTTATTGTGCAGTAATTATTTTGTTGTGCGGTTTACAAAAGTCGCTTTAGTCAAAGCTGCTCCCAGATTCTGGTGCGGCCTACAGGTTTAGATTAGATCTTCTTATCAGTGCCAACGAAATATGTGTTTCCATGACCCTTTTTGCTTGAGGGCAGAGGCTAATCCTTTCCCCGGAAAAGTTACTTGAATTTTATTTTTAACATATGATAATAGACAAAGTCCAAAGAGTGAATAATTTCAAAGGTGGTACGCCATAGTCAGAATCGTATAGCATTCCATTATCATAATTAGTTATACGAAAAATTATATTGTTATTAATCAGTTGCCGTGCGCATCAGAATTAAAACAACATTCAAGTTTGAAATACCCGCTGCTTGCCGGTACTGACTTGTGGCGCCATCCGCAGCACCGTCCTTGCCCGGAGGCCTTGGGCGAGGTAGGAAAGGACCACAGCCCGTCGTTGACAGGGCATGGTAGATAGAAAACAAAAGAGTGTGGCCACAGCGTGGCAAGTAGATTACTATGGATGGAACATTCCTTTCCATATTTGATGGCGTGTGTATTTGTAATCCTCACGGGGGCACCCTGCTGGTTGTCTCCTCTAAATTCAAAGACTTTACCCACCAGGGGAGCCGAAGTGGCTGAGGGATGCAGACACAAGAACAGGCCGACCGACAGTCCGGCCACTGCGTTGCCACAGTTACCCTACTGACTGACCAAAAGTACAGGCGACACCTTGATTGGGTGGCTAACTGCTGCTTGGTCTTCGCAACGTTCTGAGTTTCACTGTATCCGGAGGCCGGATTTTCTGGCCGAAATTTTTCACCATTTTTTCTAAATTTCTCCACATCCAAGAATATGCTACAATAGTACCCAAAGAAAATATCACGATCCCTTTCTTTTGCAGCATACCGAAATCATTCTAACTCATTTGCCGTAAGTCGTTATACTCGTATAAAAACCTAAATTGGGAAATCGTAGCTAAATAATAAAAAAAAGTAAAATAAAGGAAAAACAATAAAGACAGTTTATTAATTCCGTGGACGAGAATCCTTTTTGGCGAACTGTCACTCGGTCAAAAAAATCTTCGCCTGATATGGAACCCAAATATTTATTACCGTGTTCAGAAGAGCGTACTACTGAAATGGGCTGGCAATCAACGCGAGTTTAATGCAGAAAAATAGGAGTTAAATCTTCCGCATGTGCTGCATGTAAGGGAAAATATGAACAAGAAACTATAAATTTGATGGTTTCACAGCGATGTAGATGAAGAATCAAGTCTTCTGGAATGTCGTGCTGGTTAGTAAATGCATAGTGATCACACGTAATTGTTTTAATGTAACATTTCTCAATAACTGTAAAGTACAGGAATAACAAAAAAAGCGCACAGAGGCATGTAATACGATCAAATTTTGAAATCGCGCTCCTTAGGGTTCCAAGTCTTGCCACTAGTTGCGTTAACACCGCTGTAGTGGAAAATGGCGGTAAAGGATGGAAGGCTAAGTGTTTGCTCCGCTATTAACAAACGAAATCTGTGGTTTCAGTGAAAAGGATATTTCTTATAGAGTTTTGTAGGAAACTGTCAATAAAGATGTTCGTTTACATATGGTATCAGGGCTTCTGGGGCAGAAGTTCTTGAATATTTGAACTAAGTGACAGTGAGTTAAAGTGCGTTTGTAAACATCCCGGAACACATCAAATACTCTGTAAAACAGCCTTTGAAATAATTAATTATAATAGAGTGTATCAGTGTTCCATTGTC